>VZSC01006310.1:69090-103666 GCA_013398225.1 Steatornis caripensis | reverse complement strand
GTTGGGGGGGGGTGTTTTTATTTTGGAGGGGGGGTCATGGCTAAACTCTGTAAGCTATCGCACGGCGGGGTGGAGCGGGAGCCTATCCTGCAATAAAAAGTTTGGGTCTGCATCCCAAAAGAGACAGCGGAAGGTTGGTTTTTGGTATACCTGTCTCTTCAGAGAAGTCGAAATTTCCAATAAGAAAGCAGTTTTCTCATAAAACCATGGTTGTGCGTTCCTTTAATATTCGTATTTCTTTTCTGCAAGAGGAAGGAAACTGTCCCCACCGCTCTTTATGAAAAGTTAAACAAAGATCAGATGTAATTTTAATGCCTAACTGATCTATTAGCGAATTTTGCACTAAGAGCTTTCGGAAATCCTTGTTTATCTTTTTTCTTTATGTAAATTAAGACGTTTAATCTTAACATGTTCTGTGTAAAATTTTAATTTTAAAATTTTATTGTTTCCATAGTCTGTCTGTTTTCTTGCCTTGGACAAATCAGATTCTCTTGCCTTCTCTGTTTATTTTTCTGTTTAATTTCATAATTATCCAGTGCAAGACAGATGCCCCAATTCGTTGAAGAACATAGACCTGCATTAAAAATCCATATCCATTCAGGAGGGATATTAAGCGCACACGTAAATCCCATGAACATCAAAATTAATCATGTTGCTGAAATAGGTCCATTGTCATTTTGCTTTGAAAACTTTTATTGCTTCATTATACTCAACTCTGGACAATGTTTCTCTCATTCCTTATTTGCCTCACTGAAACTGAGCATAATTACTATTCATTTATTAGGGTCAATTTTTGTACTATTTAAAAATCTAACTGAATTGTGATCCTTGTTGCCTAGCTTCCCCTGAACTACAGTTAGGCCTTCCTTACTGTTTGTACCTAAAAAAAAAGAAATATTACTTTGATATGCTGGAAGAAGCCGTTTCCAGTATCAGATCCTCAAGCCTCACCAACTTACTGCTTTACGAATTACCGTTCGTGTCAGCGGGACTTACAGCCCTCATCACTAGTGGTTCCCAGAGCATACATTTCTTTAGATACTTTATCAAGAATTGCTGTACAGTGTAGAGACTTGTTTCACATGCGTAGTTCACGTGTTGAGCCACTGTCACAAATTTTATTTTGAGTTTTAGCTGGCACAATACATGGTTGCGTGGTTGTCCCTCTTTCTTCCTGCTGGGGTTTCACAGTCCTTTTCTCAGATCAGTTAGCTTCTCACTAAAGTAGCTCATACTATCAGACAGCAAGCGCTAGTTGACTCTGTCAGCAAATTTTGGCTTTCCTGTTTCCAGGCTGCATTCAGTATGTACCCCTGGTTCCTCCAGCGTCTTTCAGTTCGGCTGCCGGCAAACCTCCCTTTCGCACGAGCTCATCGTTCCTCTTCCCCTCTTCGGTCTCCTCCGGCAATCTTCTCCATGGGTTTACCCCCTCCGCCGTGCAGTGCTCAATACCGGTGTTGTTACTTGTTTGTTTGAACAGGCATTATGATCCGCTACAAATCAAAATATTTTTAAGAGTATTACCAGTTTCTAATCTCCTGAGCGCAGAGGCAACGAGCAGGGCTCTTGCTATGCAATTGCTTTAATATCAACATTCCTCTTTGTCTTGCCTTCCTGGACGTTTTTTGTCAGGTCTCCACTTTATTCTTCGTGTATCGTGGGCGAAGACTGTGTCTTTGTGTTGGGTGATGGGTTCTCCGTTTCTGAATGCAGGTCTGGAAGCTTTGCTCATAGATGTCCTTTGGGAAACCAGGGCCTGATCCAGGCTCACAACATTGTTAGGTTTGGTGATCTATGAGTCTTCACAATGAACATTGCTGAAAAATTTTGAAAAATAATTACTTCCAGTGCAGTAACGTACGTTAGTATTAAGCATATTTCCATCCTTCATCTCTTTGCTGGCACATGTCAAGTGTTGACCTTTTGTTTCGTAAATAGGTCAACCCCATGTGCTTTTAAACGACCTGCACCCAAACTTCATCCCAAGTCTGCTGCAGACTTTTCCGTTTCTCAAAGACATGTTAAGGATGAGCCAGAAGCCTTTAAAGAGCTTCCAAATGATTCCTTTGCAATTATTAGATACAAATGTTCAGATCTGATAATTTTAAAATTTTTGTATGTAACAGATGCTATTTAACCTACCCCTTTACTATTATATGACCTTGATTATATAGTTACATCAACAGACGTGCACCAGGAATGTTTTATCCCACAGTTATTGACATTTTTACTCTCTCTGTTTAGTAGTGGTTAATTATTGCACATAATAATCAATTATTGGAATGTCTTGTATCAAAGGTGAACTTCAAAAATCTCTGTTTTATTGTGAGCATTTTCTTGGTAGTACTTGGTACGTTTGACTTTTCTTACAAGTTGTTCGCTTATATTAGCTTTGGCTTATACCAATTGTCACAGATGTTTCCTTGTTTAATTTGTTATACTTCGATTCCTGTTTTTTATAACTGCTTTCATATCCTCTTTTAGCAAAGATGTATAAACTTCCTTGCGAATAAAAATCTGCAGCTTTTGGAGCACCAAGTAAATTGTTCTTAGATGTTGGCCAGTTTTCACAGAAAGTTTTCAGGTTATTCGTTCCAGCCCCTGTTCCACGCAGGTGGCTTTAGGGTTGGGAAATTTACTCCTTTCAAACACACGTGACTAGTACTATGTGGTTTTTTAAGGACTATAACCAGGCTTGGCTATTTGTACGTAGGCACCTACTGCATTGAATTCGCTCTGGCTTTGCCCACTAGGATGAGGGGCTGATACGACATTGCCACGCCATGGCAATGGATGTCGCGCACGTTACATCCATTTCTCAATGACCTCCCACCGCTGCTTTTTTTTTTTTCCTTTTTCTGGTACTGGAAATGGCTGAGAGCAAAACCTAAACGTTTAAACATCACAGTATAAATAAAATAGCTTCTATTCTCTATTAATATCCCATGTTTTCTGAACATTTACGTTGAGAATCCTGGGAAAAAATCCAGAAACATTTTTCTGCGACTAGGAAAGCCAGCCTAGAAAAGGTCCCTGAGACTCTGCAGAGGATTTGCTGGCTGCAGCTAAACCCGGCGCTGGGTGTCCAGGCTGGACACGGCAGCTCGGCTCTCCTGTTCCATAAGAAATGGCAGAGGGCATGGGGAAGGGGCTGGGGCAGGACCGGTCTGTTTCAGTCAGAAGTCAGCAGTGCTGGAGCCCCGTGCAGGTCCCACAGCTCTGACATTGCCCTTAATATGCTTATCTTCTTGGAACTGGACAGCAAATGAGTTGCTTGGTTTGGTCTGACGCACCGCGATGCCTGTATTCGTTTGCTTAAATATCCGTGTTAGCCAAAAGGAGGGATTTTTGGATGCATGGGCGGGTTGGTACGGCATGGAAACAGAGGTTCTCCGCATTATGTGGCGGTACCACGTACCCGCAGGAATGGGCGTCCCGAGCCATTGTGAGCCCTGCAAAGTGCCCGTCCTGCCTTGGGACCACAAAAGGCTGTCCAGCTGCTGGAGAGTATCCTTGGGGTTGTTTCATTTGAACCGACCCGAGGGTTATATGAAGTTTGTGGATGGCCTCATGCTCAGCATGGCTGGCCGCTCCTGGGAGCACAGAAGCTGTGGGTGAACACAATGCTCCTACACCTGTAAAACGTCAGCGTTAACTCTGCAAGAGTTAGAGTAATCAAAGATATCTTGGGATTTCTTACACTTGTGCGTCTCATCTTCCTAAACCTATGCTTAAGTTTCCCTTAAAGAAAGGACAGACTTGAGGTTTTTTATTTTCTTTAACTTTTTTAAAAGCTTCCAGTGCCGCCGAGGTAAATGCGCTGACTCGTACACAGGGACTCGCTGGGAGGCGTCACCAGCCCGGCCAGGATCGCCTCAGATCTGAAGCTCTGTAGCTCTGAACACAGCTCTGAATACAGCTCTGCAGGCTTGTTCTGGAAGAGGCTTCAGACACGTAGTCATTCTCACAGTAGATCTTGTGTTTAAGAACCCTAACAGCTAACATTAGCGGTAGGACTGCTAGCTGCCGGCACTTTCCTATATGTAATATAAAAGGCAATGGTTTCCAGCTTCTAAATAGTTACAAATTATTGAAAATCTACTCTGTTTGCTTACTGGTCAATGTTTAATCATATGTAAATATTTCACACAAAATCCAAAACAACAAGTTATCACTAAAGTTTAGCCAACTGGCTGCTTTGTGGAAAGAGCTGGGGTGTTTTTCAGATTTGTGAGCATTGTTAGGTAGAGGCTTTTTGCTGGTACGTTTGTTTGTTTCTTTGCCTAGATCCTTGCCTTATCATCACAACTTTCATTTCAAAATGAACAGATCTTTGCTCAGAGCCTGGTAGATTTGTACCTGATCAGAAATCAGCACAACAGCCTCACACAGCCGACACGCTCGCTGCCGGCAGCAGGAAGGAAACAGGGCTCAAATTCATCCCTGCGTTATTGCGTGCAAAAGATTACTCAGAAGGTAAAGAAATCGCACGCAAACTTCACATTTCTGAGTTTCGTTTCAAATGGTCACCCAGGAAGCACGTTGGTGGCTCCGACCCCAGCTCCGTACGGACTCCGTTGTTTTACGCGCCGGCCATACCCATCTGCGCAGAGCGACCGGCGACGGCAGAAGCAGCGGGTGCCCTGGGGTTATTCTGATGCACGTATCGCCGTTTTGCACAGGTGTCAGCAATTAGCTGTGGCACAAGGCAGATGAGAATCTGGCCCTCCTCTCTGCTGAGCCTGAGAGCCGGTGTGAGCGCCGGGGAAGTGCTGAAAAAAGAAACAGGAAACAGATGGGAGATGAGATTTCTTAAAACGCCACAAATTTCTGAGACTTTTCAGCCCAGTCTCCCACCTGAGAGAGGCAGGGCAGCGCAGAGCAAACCGTGTCCTTGCACACGTGTGAGAAGAGAGCGGGAATGGAGACGTTTCCGGGTAACGAAGCGAACACGAGAAGTGTGTTTGCTACTCCTCTGTGGCTTTGAAAAAAATAAAATGATTTTCAAAATCTAGTTTCATATCAGAGAGCGAGAGTGCTTCATCACCCCGGCACCTTGTCCAGCACAAGGAGGAGGAGAGGATGGGCACGGTCCTCGCTCGCATGGACAATAGCCCTGGAGAGCAGCGGGGACGCTGGTGGGAGCGACCCGTGCCTCTGCAGGAAAGAAGCCCACCGTCCCTCGTTGTCACACACTCGCTCGCTCACTCACAGCTTTAACCCTTCTCCGTGGACCTGGAGGGGTGTGTTAAACACGGCTGAGGAGGAGGAGGAGGAGGTCGGTGGCATCCCTCCAGGGCAGCCAGCGGGTTCGGCGGTGCAGAGGTCACCGGGAAGCGGCTCCCCGGGCTTTGCTGTGCGCGCCGGCACTCGGCGGCACTTTTCACTTAGGGCGATTGTGTTGGCAGTTTTATTTATATTTTCCTTCAGAGTGGGGCTGAGCTCTTTAACCACGAAGGGAGATGTAATCTTTTTGCTGATAAGACGGTAAAATACCGCAATCTTGCTGACCTCCTGAAAACAGATCCAAAGAGCCGGGCTGTCCAAAAATCCGAGACACCCCTCCCCCCTGCCCCGCAACTGCATTTCACTTGTGACCCCAGGCAGCCCGTGGCCAGACAGGATCCTTTGAACGCATCGCGGAGCGGCAGCGATTAGAGAGCTCGGCTGCTCCTTGGGGCTCCCGAGCGCCCGCGCCCCTGCCCTCCTCCCCGGGCACCGCTCTGCTCGCTCGCGGGCAAGGTTTAAGGCAAAGCTCCTTCCTCCCCCGCCGGCCCCCTTTCATTTTCGTAGAGCGTATTAAACCTCAAGACGTAGTTAACACTAATCCTGATTTATTTAGGATTTATCTGCATTATTAATTCCGGTCATGTTGTGAAAAAGTACTAAGGGTTCCAGTTTGCATGTAAACTTCGGCCATTTTGCAGAGAGATTTATTTGAATCTTCTCCTTGAAGTGATATTTTAGCCAAAATCTCAGACTTTCCCCTGTTTAAAACACTTCAGATGGGAGCTAGCCGGAATGATTTATTGTTATTTTTTTTTTCCAGTAAATACCCTCTTGGACTATTTTATGCATTAATCTGGATTTGATGTGGATTTAAACATTTACAATGCAAAATAATTTGGGTTAAAAATAATCCCCCTTGATAAAGCTAAAAAACCCCCCCAACTGTCACCATCTCTGACAGCCAGGCATCGGCGGCAATCCTCGAATATGCAAATGGAGGCAAGGAGAAGCCTGAGCCGCAGGAACAGACCGTGGCGTCTCCTCTGATAGTCCGGTCCATCAAACATCTCGACCCACGCGCAGTACGACGAATCTGGATCTTGAGCTACTAAGTGTCAAAACTAAACTCACTCCTGTTGCCCTGCCAGCCCGTCGTCAGATCTCGCTGCTCAGACTGCGTCTCCACCCTATTCTCAGTCTGGGATTTTGCAGAGGGGAAATATTCTGGTGGGCTCCGTGTGGCGCGGCGGGCAGACGGAACTGCAGCCCTGTCCCCTGCCCTGGCAGACAACCCAGAGCCTTGTTCACAGGCTGATAAACTCCACCACAGAGCTGGTTACAGGTTTCTTGCATCCAGCGTGGCTACTGGAAAGCTGTGGCAGGAGCAGCTCTGACTGTTGGAAACCTTTAGTCGCTGAGAACCCAGTTTACCAGTGGTCACGGTACCTCTGGGAGGCCTCGTGCCAACCGGCCATCCGCCCTCTCCCGCTCCCCTCCCTCCCATGACGATACAGGCATCATTCACCTGGTGGTTGGGATCCCGGTTACAAGCCGGCCCGCCCGTTAGTTCAGCCTCGATCTGTGGAAGAACCGTTTAAAACGGTTGTGTACTGATGTGGTGTCTGTATTTTCACTGGAGTCGGTGCTAATTTAACCAGCGTAGGAAAGATCAAACCTAAAGCTGCTGAATCCGATATCCCATTCGCCTCGACTTTCTACAGGCCTACCAAGCTACCGTACAACATCATACAACCGGGACCGGCAGAGCCGTGCACGTGCTGTGCGGAGCTGAGAATGGCTCCCGCGGCCGTGCAGCGGGACTGGATGGCGGCTGCCCGGAGGGGTCTGCCTGGAGTCACCGTCATCGCAACCAGCCCGGCGGTGACTCTCTGCAGCGCTCAGGTGTGCTGCAAGCCCTCTCTCATGTGCGACATAAGGCTTGCGGATACTACCAGTGATGAGAATTCAGACGTCGTTACTATCTCAGTTTATTCTGAGCACCTTACATGATCTGACTTCTCTTCTGTCTGCAGCTAGTCGGTAGTAAGATCCCAACTGGCACTGGCGCAAAGTTACAAAAAGATTAATATATTTGAGGAAATAGTTCTCAAATGCGGGTATTCCCAATTTACACCTTTTGTCAGTGGCAGTGCCGCTATGTATTTTGCCCGTTCTCCTCCCTGAGGCCACGGCGGTGCTGCTCCTCACGTGCCTCCTCCTGTCTATTCTAAACCAGATTGCCAGGCCTATAGGGAACAATTTTCCAGGGTATTTATTTGTTTCCTGAATAGGCACTTGGGACACTGGCATCTCTTGATAATCTCTGCATACAGGAGCAGAACTGCAAGGGCTTCTGACAGAGCAATACAACACAGTATTCCCAGAGTAAAATTAAAACATGCAAATTCTCAAAGGTGCAATTCCATAGCAGCCACGAAATCTGGAATCCCCTGTGGGAAATGACAAGACGGGATGAGGCCATGTATAGCGTGGAGCTAACTGTCACTGCTGGAGTGGGAGATCTTGGGGCTACAACAAACAGTTCTCTGTACATAATCACTTTGATGCTTAGTAGTAATCAAAATACCAAACAATGTAAGGAGTTACTAGGGAAGAGGTAGAGAAAACCCACAAAGATCATTGTGCCACTGTGTACGTCTCTTATGTGCCTGTCGCTCAAATAATCTGTGCAATTCTGTGCAGAAGTCTGAGAGAACGGGAAGAAGTTCAGAAAAGCGCAAGAAAGGTGACCGAGGTCGGGAACAGCTTCTGGGCAGGGAAGAGCATGAAGCAGGCGAGGTCCCGCCAGTCTGGAAGAGACAACTGGCACGCGATGCGGTGACCGTCACCACACTGTAATTTAATGGACAAGGTAAGCGGGGAACGCCTGTCCGCTGGCGGTCCTGGCACAGGAGTGAGCAGGCATCGAATGAAAATTGCAGCCGGAAAGTCGAAAACAAGCAGACAAAGAAAAGAAATGAAGCTCTTTCTTCACACGAGACAAAATAAGGCGGCGCAGCTCTTCTGCGGCAAGGCTACAGGTGCGTTCAAAAAGCAACCGAACAGCTTTATGGGAGAAAATTCCATTGAGGACCACTAGAAAGTGGAACAGGCCTTGCAGTTCAGAAAGCCCTTTCATCACAAGTTGCTGGTGGCTTCTGGGGAAGCAGCGCTGTCTGCTCTCTTATTTCATACCCTTGCCTACTCTGTTACTGGTTGCTGTTGATGATGGGATATTGGCTACATCGACCATTAATTTAATTTATCCTCTTACAATCTCTTAACTGGTGTAGAAGTGCGATATATCAAGTTCTGTTACAGTACTTTCCAATATGGCAGGTCTTAGAATAATGAATATACCATCATTACATCTTTATAGTAGCAGCTATGGTACCTGCAGTCGTAGGTGTTTGTCATCACAAGAGCAGAGAAGTCTACTGTAGAGTCTTCCTTTCAGTCACGTCTTGAATTAGGTGCATACTATGGCCTCGGATAGGTCAAAAACTGCACATTCCTCAAAATTCTGATGTTACTGCTATCCCGAATTGTGGTAATGCCTCTCACCTCCTGGTTTTGTAATTTCTCTCGTTTTTTAAAAGTAATTTCAAAGAGTGCAGAAGGCGTGGTATGTAATCCACAGCTCCCATGCACATCCTGACTGCAGGATGCCTGTGCCAGCGCATGGGGTCCGGCCGCCGCACGGTGGGGAGGTGAACACCATTGCAGAAGCTCCAGAGTTGGTCCCCGGCAGTTTTTTATCAGGCTGGAAAGGCCGGCCCAGAGCTGGCCCCAAACAAGCAGGCTTCTGGCTGGCGAACGGGGCTGAGCCATGCAGAGCTGGGGAGATTCATCAAGTGAGGAAAACCTGGCCATCGATACGCAGCTCCGTGGGGTCGGTCAATGAGCTGCCTTTCAGAGGGCTCCTGCCCAGCCAGCTGGCTCTCCGGCAGCAACCAAGCCGTCTGTAGCTGCTATCAGCCACTTCCATCACCTCCCAGGCTGGCAGTTTTCCAATAAAGCCGATCCCCCTTCCCCCGGGGTGCGGCCATCAGCAGCAGGTGGGCATTGTCCCTCTACGCCAGCAATTTGAGGACAATGTTGGCTTACACTCTATTAGCAGGCGGCCACCCGACCCCTGACCCTGGCATTGACCGGCAGCCACCGGCGGTGGACGCGGGGCGGTTAAGGTGGTCCGATGCAGTTCCTCAGCGTGGCCCTGGACAGGGTGCCCAACGGGCTCACGGGCAGCTGCGCTGATGCCCAGCGATGCACACGCCGGCAGGCAAGCAGAGAGTTAGTTAGCTCCAAGCTGTGAAGTGGAGGTGCAGACGGAGGACGTGTGCTCAGCAGTGGATCGGTTGTACGGAACGCTCCTACGGAAATCGGCACGAGTGTCCAGGCTTCAGGTGCAGAATTTCGACGGACGGTTACAACACACTCAAGTATCAGATTCAATCAGAGCGTGCTGAAAGGTGCTGGTAGACGCTGGGTGGATACCGGCCCTCCATATTTTCACCGAGACGCGGTGCCTGCGGTGTGTCCGCACCGGCCAGCCCAGACACTCCCTGTTCTGGGAAGATCCCTGCTCCAGGGTGGGCTTGGCTCCGCGCCGGGCGAGTGCAGACCCCCTGCAGGAGGAGACCCCCGGGAGTCCGAAAAGTAAATCAGCCGGAAAACGTAACCACGTTCCACCCAAACCAGATTGTCTGACTTGAACTTCCCGTCACTTATGTAAGCTTTTCCCTGCTGAGGACTTAAAGGCCTCCCCATCAATAAACACATTAGCTCACTAAACATGTGGATGCCTTTTCTTCTCCGGATTAACCCTTTGGGAGCTGGGGCTTCCTTTGGATTTGTTAGGATATTGATCACAGATCATGTTTGCCTTTCAAACTCTCTTTCTGCTTTGGGCTTGACAGATAGTTTCAGTGTTGCAGTCAAGCAGCAAATTCACTGCAGCCACACGGAGAAAGGGAGCTGCGGCCGACAGCCCGCGTTGTGCTTCTCCTTGGGCAGAAGAGATAGATACCTCTTCCATAACCTGCACAGGAAACGTGCTCGCTGCCATCAGGAGTAGCTTGTCCTTGTAAGGCACCGCTAGTCAAGCAAATACTGAAACGCTAAACAGCGTCGGATATGTGTATATTTTCAGTATTAGCAAAAATTGTATTGAATTAAATTAAAACAGGCTTTAGTCTAATTTAGCTCTTCTTTTCCTATTGAAAATCATACCCCTGTTCAGTAAGTGTCTGTAAATGTGCATGAAAATTTAAAAGGAGGCCAACTGAGATAGCCCCACTGTTTCTGGTTAAGAGCAGATTAAAGCAGCTCTTAGGAGAATGACTTAGAAGAAACTTTGCGAAATGGAAAGGTCGTGCTTTGTTACCCTGCTGACCCAAATGGATGCAAAGATATCAGAATTAGTGACCTATCCTGAACGCAGATCTTCTGGGTTTGCATACATGTGGTAAACTCATTCTCTCAGTTCCCAGAACCCGCCTGAGAATCTGGAGTAGAGTGTAGGCTTGTTTTGGTGAAGGCTGTTTGCTATTGCACCTCTCACGTACGTCATCTCCCTCTTTTACACACTCTCTTAAAAATGCAAATGCACCTGCATGGCTCTGTTAGGCGAAGTACGCGTGGCGTTCCCTTGTAATCGGCATCGTGTTCTCAAGTTTTTGAGCTCCCGGTAAATCTCCTTGTGGATAACTTTGCTGTTCCTGTGCAGTTACTGCCTTCTCTTGTCACTCTAATAAATTATATTGAGTCTACGTGCTTTCATTTTAGGGCTGTCTGTTAGGCTTCTTCTTAAGATCTTCTCTTTTTTTTTTCCGTCTACTTGAGGATTTCTTAGTTTTTACTCTTTTTATGCTGTTTTTGAAGAAGAATTTTTTAAAATTCTGCCGTGGACTGCATGCGAGCCATGCCTTTCCCAGTCTGCTACACAAAGATAATCCTCTCACCGTACAACATCAAAGTTCATCCTCTTTCTAGGCATTAAGTTTAATAACAAAAACCCAAGAAAGTGGTATAAAAACTCATCCAAACCTTGCCTCCAGGCTTGGTTGCCCTTATGGTTCCTCGATCCAGAGAGGTTTAGCCCCTCTTTCCTCAAATGATCACTCCCTTTCCAGCTATGTTCTGTTGGGCTTAACAGCAACGACATCTTCCTTTGCATGCCCGCTGAACTTCTCTAACCGTTCCTGAGCAGGAGGAACACCAGCTAGCAAGGTGCAATGTTTCAGGCAGAGAATGCTAAAATACTGTAAATGCGCTGTAGAAAAATCATAACGTGTGACTCTGTAGCGCACAACTTGGAGGAGCTCGCGTGGCAGAACAGGCAATCATTGCAAACCTCGCATTCAAGTGAAACATCTACATTTTGGGAATTTAGTATGCCGCCTCCCGCCACCCTGTCGTGTTGTACGGAGATCACTTTGCTTCTTTCTGGATACGATTGGGTTCTCAATGTTATTCCTATGCTTTTTGTTAGCGTCTGTGTTTACTTTTTGACTTACTCTCATTTAGGCAGCTGAGATTTCTCATTGTCTTCAGAATTCATGTAATGGGTTTGCATCATTTTCTGCATTGTGCACTGGGGAAATTGTCAATTCACCACATAGCCGCACCGAAACTTTCTTTAAGACGCTCAATAAACACGTGAAGCAGAATGTTATTTACCATCTGACTCACCTGACAGCATTCTCTGGAAATTCCTTTATGCAATGCATTCATTACGGTGACTGTGTCTTAAAACTGTGGCATAAGCCTAAAGGGAAAGGTTCTCTCCATTTTAATAGTAACATCAGATAAGAAGCCCGTAAGAGTCACGATTTAAAGAGGTTCTTACAAGGCTGGGAATAATTATACTTTCGGTGCTGCCGCGGGTTTGCGGTGTCATACTCAGGAAGTCACGTCACTTCCCCGCTCCGGCGCAGCGGTGACAGGTCCCTGCTCATTTCAAAGGCGTGTTGAGAGGATCAGTTAACACTTTTCCATCATTTGCACTGTATTAAGTATGAAGTGTCTCTATGGTTAGCTGCTACATGAATAAGAACGCAATGCGCTGGGCTTATTGATCAGGCTCCTCCGCACGAGCCTGGGTGGCCACCTGTCCTCCGAGAGGCCTGATCCTGCGCTGCTTCATGGGGAAGTGGAGTCTTACTCCCGCAGAGAGTATTTGTTTAAGAGGATTTCCTTTCTCATGCAGGGACAGCAGTAGCCACGCCAATAAGGGCGGGAGCGATTATGAGAGATTGACCGGTGGAATATAATCCATGTGCGACGCTGATCGGATCTGGTGAAGATTGCGTTTCGAAGGTAGCAGCTCATCCTGCTCCGGGAGTGGCGTTCCACCCATAAATAGGGCTTTAATGAGATCCGACAGGCCTGATTTCTCTGGTGATACAGTAAAATAACACGACCAATTCTGATGGTTTGGGGTCCTGACCTTTAACAAGGACTTGCGACACGGGGCACACTGCCCCAGAGAGACGGAGGGGCAGGAGGCCAGGGGGACAAGGTCGGCAGATAATGAAGTGGTCAGCATTGGATTTCTGTCACTCACGGTGGTTAAGTACAACAGTGAGGGACTTCAGTAAAAGCAACTGTGAAAGAGCACACAGAGAAAATAACAGAGACCGGGGAATCTGGGCAGGATTTCAGTTACCTTTCGCTGTGAACTTGAACAGCCCGAGTGACTTTGGTAATGAAGAGGGTGAGAGCAGAAATCATGCAAAGAGAGCGAAAGAACGAGGAGGGAGCAAGAGAGATTAAAGCAAACAGAGAAGGAAATCCAAGGGGACTCATCGTTTGAGTGAGCACTGCGGTCAGGTGCTCAGAACCAGAGAAAGGAAAGGAAGCAGCCGGGGCAGCAAAACAAGAGGCCTGGACCAGGGGTGGCTGAAGACGGAGCCCTCGATGTACCCAGCCAGCGCTGCGGCAGCCGTTTGTGGCCGTCCCACTGCTCCTGCCCTCCCCGGCACACGAGGATGCCCCTGAGCGCTGCCCTGGCCGAGGACCTGCTCGCAGCGACGGTCGTGAACCCGATGGCCGCTGCGGAGCAACGCCCCGACCGCGCGTCCTTCAGCCAGGGCGCTTCCAGGCTCGACCTGTCCCTGCTGCTGGGAGCTTCTCTGGGGTGGCAGGGGTGGCTCGTCTTGTCTCCTTTGAAGTTCCTTTGTGCTGCTAGATCTAAATTTAGTGGGACTATTAGCTAAGAAAACAAGCCCTTTTGTATTGAGACTACCTGCTGCGAATTCAAAGAGCAAAACAGGGAAATATAGAGGAAAGTAAGGCCTGTTATTCAGAAGGCACCGACAAGTGATTGTGTCCGAATTTAACATCCGTTTCCTTTTCAAGCATCCTCCTTTAGACCTGCTTTTGATAGAAATGTTTCATTACTGTTTTGCTAATGTGTCCATCTAGGCTACAAGTGGTAGAAATTAAACGTGTTCAACCCAAACACCGAAGAATTTTGTTACTGCACAGCAACCCCAGAATTAAGCTGACCAGAAACAAAAGTGGAAATGGAAAGTCTGGACATGTTATTCGTGTCCAGACATGAATAGGATGCTAGATAGGATGCTAAAAGCACCTAAAATGATGACTGATGAGTAGGACAATACATTTTAAAAAGACTCTAGACTCAGTAGCCGAAGCTAGTTTTATTTTACATGAAGAAAAAAATACTATATTGTTTTAGCATTGCTGATCCATTTAGACGTGTTCGGACTGCAAGGCCTATGCAGAACGAAATCATTAAATCAGACGTGTACGGTAGTTTCTTATACAGAGTGAAATAACCTTTAGTCTCAGCTACACAAGTACAGGAATGGTCGCAGAGAGCGAGCTGCATCTGTATCGCCTTCAGTCAATGAAAGATTTGCTCTTTAGTTGTTTTTTCTTTATTTGGGTGTCTTACTGTTGCTTTTTTTCTTTTGTAAATGTGAACATTGAAGCCAGACAACCTGTTAGAGAGGTGAATTGCTTGATTACACTGCATTGTTTTAATTTGTCTTTGGATGAATTCTCATAAGCTTTCATGAGAAAATCTCCCATTAGAAGCATTCATTTAATTTAAGAACAGTTGGGAGAGGAAGGGTTGAGATGACAGATGGAGACTGTGGGTGTCTTATAAGAGAGAGCTGAGCTTTTTGTATTTATCTTTTTGTGGCACATAGTTGCTGTTCTCTGCTGCTTCCATTTTTTTAATCTGTGCTTTTTTTGTGCAGTATTTCTTAGAAATCTCTCCTCTATTGTACTGTAAGTCTAATAGATTTCATTAGGTTTTCCTGTACTGTGTCAGCTTTAAAACATAACAATATAACACAGTATAGGGATGCAGCCCGGTAAGAAGGCAGAATAAAACAGGCTGAGCCTTAACGTGTGGGTTTCAATCCAGTTTTGAATTGCATAGTGTTTAGCAGAAAAACACACTGAAATATAGAACTGATTTCTTCGTTAAATCGCCTTACTGTCTGTCCGGCAAGTGGTACGTGCGTGCTGAAGACAGTTTTCTAGCTGTGCCCATGCCTTCGCTACGTAATTAAAGGTTCACTGTCAGAAAGTGGCCTAAATCTCACACTTAACTTTTATTTAAATTAGTATAAAAGTCAGTGTAAGGTTTCAAAGCACTGATCTTTAAAAAGCATGTTTATAAAAACTGTTGGATTTCTGAATGCAAATGTGCACCGTTCGTGTTCGCGGCCCAGGCAGCTCAGCTTGCGTGAAAACCAAATACCTTTAACAGTGTAAGTCAGCCAGAACAGAAACGAGGACAATAGCTGTGTTTTAAAATATCAACATACGCAGATACAAATACATTCATATGAAAAGTCCAGCTGCTGACAATATTTTGATAATCAGGTCCCTGATTTGTGACTTACACCTCTTTTAACGGTCTTCAAGTTATAATGACAAATAATTTGTGAGCTGTGATGCCTATGCATTAGGACTGCCAGGCCCCTTCACGGAACTAATTAAAATTTAAAAGTGGAATTAAATCCTGTTAAAGTAAGACGGAAAACAGTGAAATGTTTGTTCTACATAAAACTTGCTTTGCTCTGCAGTATAAGGTGCAAGCTATAAATATAGGGCAAAAATTTCAAACATTAGTCTGACTTGTTCTCGCTATGTTACGCATTAATTGATTTGCATCTGTAGGTGCTATCCCTAAATTTGCATTGCACATAACAACCAGTTGATATGAGAAGCAAAGTACATCCATCAGATTTCCGTTGCTTTTCCATGGAGTTTTTAACTCAATACAACCAAACCAAAATTCCAGTTTTTTCCTTACCCTTCACAATTTCTGAATGACTTGCTCATTCTCTGTTCAGATAACAAAACCTCTTTTCCGACGCTCCGTCATCTCTTGCTCTGATTGCTGCAGTCGCTTCTTTGTGTCATCCCACACGTTTCAGTCCATATGAAACACACTGCCGTAACAGTCTTTCTTAGTGTTTGATTTGTCTGTTTTATCCCTGCAGATCTCTTGTTCGTTCTCCATCCCTCCTTCCTACCAAGGCGAGCTTCAAGTTCACCACCTCCAGTCCTTCCTTTTCCTGTTTATGTTCCTGTAGTCTCTCCACCAGCTTCATCGGAGATTGAACCTCTACACTTATTTCTCTTATTCTTTTAATCTCATCAAAACATCTCCGTAGGTTCTTCCATCTGTATCATCTATATCACTTCCCACAAAGTGATAAACTGCAAAGCTTCTGCTTTCGCCTCTTTGAAGTCTGCACTGGACCTCCATGACTTGGCTTTTCTCTCTCTAAGCTGTAGTCTCCCATGTCGATGTTGGAGCTGTGCTCCATCGCCGTAATACTGAGCTCACTAAGGACCTACGTGGTGAGCTTGATTTGGCCACTGCCGGTGCTGAAAGGATAGGGACGGACTCATTTGCTCCGTGAGAAAGGGCAGCATCCCAGCTTACTCCGGGATGGCTGGCAGTGTCGCGCAGCTGCCTTTCCTCTTGCAGTCTGCAAGGAGACATCTCATCCCCGTTAGCGGCCCGGGAGCCCCGACCTGCTCCTCCCCTTGTCGATACTCCAGCTCTGTGGGACACACTAACCGGCTTCCAGCTTCCTCCTCCTTCCTCGGGGCGGTGCTGGCTCCGTTACAAACTCCTCTCCAATAGATTTTCTAGTATCGGCTGCCCCAGCTCTGGAAACCATTATCCTGTGACCCATTGTCTTCATGAGCAGATAGGTAGACGGGGACATTCCTGCATCTGCCTTTTCTTGCTGTCCTGATTTATGACTCTGTAAAATAATAAAATGATAAAAAGGTTGAACTTGAACCGAAGCTATGACTATGACCCTATTAATCAAGCTGCTGAAGGATTACTTTATATGAGGTGCCTTATGCACCGAGCCAGTCCGCTAAAAGTTGGCCTGAAACACAGTCTAAATACTGAGAATTGAGCCTGGGAAAAGCAATTCTTGATTGCTTTGTGTTCTCTCACGGTGTATGACCGTGCAACGTCACAGACCCCAAAGGAGCGCTAATGCAATCAGTTCAGGGAGGCAGACAACCAAAAGCTGACCTGATGTGCTGAGGAGGAAGCAGGCAGCTATAGGAGCGCCCCTCGGCCTCCTCCTGACATGGGGGGATGCCGCCGTGTTTCTGAGCACCTCTCATACAGTAAGGTTTCATAACATGGTGCATCATTTAGAGAGCTGTTATGTATATGTTTTGAATTCTGAAGTCCTTCCCGATGCAGAGACACCTCTGGACTGGGAAACGGGAGCACGAACACGATGGTGTCAGCCAGCAGTTTCAGGCAGAAGTAGCACAGCCACCCAAACCAGCCCACGCAGCACTTGGCCAACTTTTTGAAACTACTTTTGGTGAGCCACAACTCTTAAAACTTTCTGTACATTCAAGACTTGAAACAGGCTCTGTGGCAGTTGCTGGTCCCACACTGGCATGACCTGTGTCCCCAGCCGGCAGGGGCTGGGGCTGAAAAATCCGTGCTGCTTCTCCGGGCCAAGCAAGTAGCTCCCACAGCAGTCCTTAGTGGGATCTCAGGTGAGAGGGGCTGAAATCAAACCGTTGCTTTCTCTCCGTGAAGTAGGTATTTAAATACTGGCCATGGTTGCTCCATGAGCCCTCTAGTCCTCACATGCCGTCCGCCTTTCCCGTCACAAAGAGCTGGTGGTGCTGGTGGCAGGCACCACAGCAGGGCCAGTGTGCGGGGCCGGTGTGCAGAGTCAGCGTGCGGACTCGTCAGGCTCTCCTGCTCCGCCAGCCATCACGAGCGTCTCTTATCTCAGCCGTTGATGCCACGCTCACTTGATGTCTCAGTTCCGGAGCAGAGATGCTCCAGTTGCTATCTGGGAAGGCTCTGGCCCCAAAAATATTTAGTTAGCAGCCATTCAGTTAAGTGGAATTGACTTTTTATCGGCTTTCCTCTGTACGTCTGCCACCAGCGAAGGCCGTTTCCTCCTTCCCTCTTCTCTGCCTGTCAGTCCGCTCCACATTCCTATCGGCAGCCGTTAGTTCTGATCAATACTAACCACTGTGTAACAGCTCACGCATGGCTGCCTTAGTTTGCATCGATCAGACCCTTCTTCCAACAGGTAGCAGCTATTTGAGGCAACGACTTGAGATAAACACCTACTTTTACTTCAGGCTAATTCGTTGCACGGGGGTTTCAAGGAGACCCGGCGCCCTTCCTCAGAGACTCGCAGACATCAGAGACTCACAGCAACTTCGCTCCTGCCCGAGATTATAGGAGACCATGCTATTTTCCCCATCCCCACCCCTTCTGAAACCCAGCCTGTAAAAACGATGCTGTCCAAATACTTTCCAAGGACCTAGACTGAAAGTGACACCTCAGACTAACTCGGTGGTTTGGAAAATTAACATGAGCGCTGATGAGAGATGGGGATGGGATGGCCAGATGGGCAGTAGGTGCCTCGTGACGGTCCCGTCACAGCTTCTCACCGGCAGACCCTCTTCTGTCGCAGTTCGGTGTCCAAGGGCCGTGTCCCCGTGAGCCCCGCGTGCTCCGGCAGAACGCGGCATCCCCAGCGTTTAGGAACCTACCAGCCGTTTTGCAGGAATCCTAGCAGATGTCTTTGCAGAGACACGCTCCCTCCGCATACACGCTCCTGAACCAGACCCCGCTTTGCAGCTTTTATTTGTAGGCTTGGAGAAAGGAGGGGAGCACGCACAGAAGCAAGCGCCTTTGCCAAAGGTGAAGGCGCAGTTCTTAGCCCGCCTGCTAAAAACACCCGTAGATCAGGCACGTCCGGCCCGGAAAGCCTCTCGGGGCAGTTACAAACACCTGTTCTGGTTGGTTTATACCTGTGCCGGTTACAGAGGCGGAAGGGCCGCAGGGCTGCTACGGCAGCTACAAACTTTCCAGTGAAATGAGTGTTTATTATTATAGGTTTGATGCCATTCCCAAAAGGACCTAATCAACAAGTAATAAGGCCTCAAGAGAGCAATTAGAAACCTGAACTTTAACTCCCTTATAGCCACAGCGTAGAAAGCAACTTCTGCGTTGGTTTGGGGTATGCAGCCGGCTATGTTACCGAGGAAGAAATACTGAAAATCCGGAAGCCAAAAACAGCAGCTGAGTATTTGAATTTGACCAGTGAGGTACAAGACTAGTTTCTGTGGCGAGGTGAATGCGTGCCTGGCAAAAAGCAGTGGTGGTTTGGGGGGTTCATGCCCAATGTACAGCCTCTATCGCATCTGACTTTTTTAATGGTTACTCCTAGCTTTAGACAATCACCAAGGACGGTCGGTACCTGCATACTTGCAGCATCTCCCCCCCTTTAAAAGAAAAAATTACCTGTTTTCCCACTTGTAAAACAACAGTAATGTCTTCCTAAATGCAGAAGCTCGAGATCTGCGGTGTGTTTGAAACTTGTTTTGAATACTTTGGGTAGGACATTTCAGACAGAAACTGCACATTGAGTAATTCTTGCCATAGAAAGTCACGTGGCTACTGGAAAGCAAAAAATTGCGTAAGACTCCATCTGCATAGCATGGCTGTATCGCTGAGTATTGCCCAAGAGGGCTAATATTCCTTACTGCCTGCCTGAGCGTATGGAGGAAGCACTTGACTTTGCAGGTCTTTGCACAGAGCCATGGCAACGCTAACGTGCACTCACCGATTGTTAACGTTCGTGTTATTTGAAACGTAAGAGGTGCGTTTCTACAAAACGTTACAGAGTTGAAGTAAATTTTTTAAATTTTTTTTCAAATACCGTATTGGAAGGCATTTCCCCTGGCAGAACGTGTGCCTGTACGTAGAGAGGAGAGCTGTGATTGTTGTACATTTCCTTTTCAATAGGAACTATAGAGAGAAAGCAAATAACATTGAGATACATGAAGCCAAGAAGAAAAAAATTCTCCTGCACCTGTAAGATTGTCTAATTTCTTGACCCTTCAGACCCTTCAGCAGATCACGGCAGGATGAGCAGACTGACCTCTGTGGAGTGGTAGTCGGTGCCTTGTGAGCTGAGTATAAAGTGCATAATTTTTTTAATGTTATTGGCTATTGCAAATCCTCCCTTTCCAGAGAACGTGGGGTTAGGGGTAGCTAAGCCTGCTGCAGCGAGCATCCCCAGCAAGCCTACGGCATGCATCTCTGTTGCATGTCCACCAGAACTGTCCCTGCTTGGCCGAGGATTAATCTAAACAGGATGAAACCGATGCTGACTGGCTAGGAGAAGCAGCTCAAGAAGCTGGCAGCGGCGGTATCTGCTGCTCTGCTGACGAGGACAGCGCATGTCTTCCTACGCTGTCTCTCCTGCCCAACTCAAAACTAGTATTTTTTCCTGTTGTGCAGTTGTCAGTGCAGAAGTAAAAATAATACTGAGTAAACAGTAAGAATGAGGACAGGTATCGCTGCAAGGATGAAGCAGAAGTGCTGCTTAATTGTTCCTCGGAGAGAGCAGGCATATCCCTTCACTGAAATGAGTGTCATGCTATCAGGAATGATCAATATCACGGGGAAATGGGATAAAACTCCGGGAGCGTGCTGTAGAGCAGTGTCCAGGGGAGACGCTTTAGAATACTCTCATTTTCTCTGGAAGGTACATAAAGCCTGCAGGTGCTGGCAGCACGCATAGGGCTCGTCACGGCACTTGGCCATGACTGCAGTTCCGTGCGGGTAGACAAGGCTTTAGCCGCCAACGGTTATGGAGCTGTTGAGGTGAGGTTCTGTTCTCTTTGGGGGTGAGAGCACTGAACCTAGACTGGAGCTGCACGTTTCCCACTCCAGACTTGCAGCTGGGGGTGCTGGGGGTGCCTGCACATGCCTGTACCGAGCCCAGAATGCTATGGCCATGCACGGGAGCCAGGAGGGCTGTGCCTGCCAGCCACGGTGCCTGTACGGCGAGCTGAGCAGACCCGGGAGCCTGAAGATCGAGCTGAACTTTTAGATATCGCAGCCTTAAACAACTTTAAGGTCTTGAAAAGCTTCATTTGATGTATAAAATGGAGCCAGCAGAGGGAGTGAAATGCAGAGACACTATACTGTCCGTGGAAAAAGGAGCTGCTGGGGTTTTGCTCCAGGTGCAGCTGGTTCAATGACACTTCTCAAAACCCATAGTGTGGGCGTATCGGCTCAGTCCACGGCCACAGGTAATGCGGGTATGGATTAACAGAGGCAGGTTATCACTTGTAGGAGTGACAGGTTGTCTGCTGTATCATTATCAATGTAAAAATAGATGTTGGCCAGGGGCTAACACGGTATGTTTCCAGTGTGAAGAAGGTATCCAGAGGAACCTTAACTTCTCAGATAATTCCAGTTCTGAGCGGGTTCTGAGTGCTGTCCCCATAAGCACATTCAAATGCTTTATGTTTCAGTTGTTCTGGCACCGGTCATATGGTCCTGGACCATGTAAAACACTGAGGAGAAGCCTAAAACTAAGCCTGCCGGTGTTGCTCCCTTATTCTCTTATGCCTCCTAATGTCCTGGTCTTGGCATGATCTTGAGCACTAAATGTGGATAGACATGCTTACAAACAGCTTCTTGCTGATTTCTTAGTTAACTTCTTCAAAACCAGGAATTTTGCAAATTGATTTGTTCTTCAGCATCCCCTTAGGATTTTTTTTCTAGGCTCATCTTTAATGTGTCTTCAAAGACAGAAACACAATTTCCTCTTTTGATTGAGTGTTGGCCATCTTTGTTCACCGTTTGATTAGAAGAGATAGGAAGCGATCTTTATTAAACCGTTTACAACGTGTGAGCTTCCTGCTTGCTGCTTCTGAAGGAGAACTGGCAGGAAAACGCCAGCTTCAGTGGTCAGAGAGCACTGTGGGACTCGGGCTGAGGGGCACCGCACACCCATTTTAGAGTTCTTCTTCCAGGGCCCCTGCAGCCTCCAGCAGACATCGGTTTGTGCACCACTGACGCAATCAAGGTTGTATCTGTAGCTGTAAAGAATAACACAAAAAAGAGGTTGTATCATTATTTTGCACCCAAGCTGAAATTTCTGAACAGTAACACAGTAAAATGCAAATTCCGCAGCTGCGGATTCACAAAAGGCCTCTGCTCTTTGCCCTGGGACTCGTGTCGTGAATTCTGCAGCACAGCTGCGACCCCGGTTCCCGAGCGCAGGTTTGCCGCCTGGCTGCTGCCTGCTGCGCCCGCGCAGTGCCGGATTGCGGCACAGCAAGAGCAGGGGGAATCACGGACTGAGCTGCCGACCTGATTCAGAGCGGAGGGCCAAATAAACGGTGGGAAACAGTTACGTTTACGTGAACCATCAAAGGAGTTTGACGTCAGGAAGAGGGGACTCACTTTGGTTTGTATAGCGAGGAGGCTTCACGTGCTGTTGTCCATTCAGTGGGATGTTCCAGTTTGAGTGTGCTGGAAGATATCCCCAAGTATGACTTGAACCTGTTGTACAAATGTTACTGTCAGGCATAACGTAGGTTGTTACACTGAGATTTTGGTGGTGTTGTTTAGAGGGTGCTGCAAATGAGGTAGACTGTAGCTGGGAGAGAAAAAAAAAACCCTAACCAAACAAACCCCAGAAGGTTGGTGAAGCATCTCTTGGAAGAGTGTTTTTCTGAAAATCATCACCAGCCCGGATATTTTCAGAAAGTGCTAAGTACTCACTCTTCCAATTAAGGTTAAGAAGAACGAAGGGAAGTGCTTTTTCCCTGCCAGTTCAGTACTCCATTGATACCCGAGGGCAGGCGGATGCTGTCCTGAGTCTTAGCTTTCGGGTTGCTGTTTCATACCTTCAAGAGGTAAATGATAATTTTCCAGAGATGGGGGGGATGTGCGTGCTTAAATATTGACGAAATCAGTAGACACAATAAACAGTTGTGTTCTTCTGTGTCTGGTCTTCCCTATTCCGTATCTGTGTACTATGCCAAAGTTTGCTGCGTAAATGAGACTGGATTTGCTTCCGGTGGGTCTGCCTCGTGACGGTGGCTGAACAGGCTGGGCGTTTGGGATCTCTTCAGGTGTATCGCTATCCAACAGTGAGCTGGCCTCACTTGGCGCTCTTTTCTTCCCAATTCGTGGTCAATCTGTACCTGAAATACGGAGTCTGGGACTTTATTCTCATTCACTTCAGCTTTTCATTTATCTTAGCTTTGCAATGTTTTCACGTAGCGTTTGGTTAGCATATGTGCCAGTGTGTGATAAATATTGAGAAGTGAAAGTAGTCTTTTAGTCCAAAGGGTCAGAAAACTTTTGCTATATAGGGTGCAGCTAATGAGTCCGTAATAAGTTTATCTCTGTAATTCCTGCTTGTTGGTCATGACGGCAAGAGCTGGAATTGGTGGAGCTTTATGAAAGGCATTTAACACTAGTATATCAACAGCAAGCTTTGTGGTACGGGTGTCTGGCGACCCGTTAGCTCTGATTCTCTTTTTCACTGGAAAAGAAAATCCAGTGCAGAGGTAGCTTGGGATACAAAATACGACGCGATTGGCCAGCAGCGTCCCAAAAGTCAATGCAAGGGTCTCCTGGGTCTGTAATATCATTCCGGTAACCACGTGTTTGGAGTTGGACTTCTTGCTTTGCAGGGCTGTTGAGAAATTTCCAACTTTTTACTGTCTCCTCTTTCCAGTATCCCACGTCATTTTCAACCAGAAACCATGCATACAGTTGTCTATACTATGTGCTTTATTTTTTTAGAAGTCTTTGTGTGTTTATACATCAGTTTTCAAAGAAATGTTTCTTTTAGCAAAATACATAAACGTAACAAGTTGGTAGTTTCAATAATCGTGTTGAATACTGTGGAATTAGCTTAAAATAAGTTTTTCCTCCTTGAAATGAGATTATATATGTGCCTGGATGAAGCAATGCAGCACCAGTCTTGAACTTGTTAAAGATGAAAATCAGAATAACCACTGCAATACTGAAAAGGTAAAATGAGAACAAAATGGCATTTGGCCAATGTTTATGAATCACAGAATACGATCATGAAATCATAAGAATAACCACCAAAAGGTAAATAAATTACCCAGCCTACTACTTATTTTCATGTACAGTTTGACACAAAAGCTGAAGCCATGAATGATTTATACCTGTTTTAACAATAATACTCATTTTCCTGAAAGATGGTCAGCACTCAGGCTGCTGTGGGCACCGTGCCAGTTGTTGAAAGGTTAATGTCTCAGCAGCAATACATTAAATTATGAATTATACCAGTCCCAAAATGGAAGGTTATTAGCTCAGTATGTTTAATTAGCCCGGCTCAAACTTTGCCATCTGCTAGCACTGCCCATCACTAATGCACGGCCATGTAGAACAGGAGGGTTGGAAATAAGATGCCAGGAGCAGGAGATCTTCCACTTCCACGCCACCTCACCTGCTGCGCCTGCCCGGGATGCCGACGCTCTGAAATCCTCGGTAGGTCCAAAGGCTCATCCACACGCCCCGCTCTGGTGATATCCTCCTTGGTGACAACCAAGCTGATCCCCAGCCCCCGAAAAGGCGCTGCCTGCCACGCAGACCACACTGAACGTTGCAGGGAGTTCAGGAGTAGGAGGAAGGCTGCAGGGAGAGAACGCACCTCTTGTTTTCTCCCGAGTCCTTCGGGCCGGTTCTCCTGCCAAAGCTTTCGACTGATGTTTGCAAATTCTCGTTAAGAGTTGTGTCCTGGTTGCATCACAGCTGTTGCCGTGAGAGCAAAAGGAAGGAAAGCGAGGGCCCAACATGTACCTGAGCAATGAATGTGCCCAAAGAAGAAGAGCTTTCCTAGGGAGAGGTCTGGCGCTGCCGTGACCGGAGGCACTGGCAGCACTGCTGGGTCTGGAACAGTGGGGCGTCCTGCAGGCCAGCGCTCGGGTATGGAGGAAGCAACAGTTCGTGGTGGTTTTATTTGCACAGCGCCTCTTGCCAACAACTGCACAAGGCTACGATATTTAGTTTTTCAGTAAATATTTAAATTGTACCTCTTTGCTTATTTATTTTTTTGAAAGGACAAAAAGTAAATTCTGTTGATTTTTTTATCAGTTAAGATTACATTATGCTTTTACAATACGATGTATCAAGTATTACCATAAGTAATTACTCGCCATCATTATGAGGGTGCTTCTGGGGGGCTATGTATTAAAACTCAGGTCAGAAGCATGCCCCGGAAAGTGGAGTGTACAGACACGGGGGAAGAACCAAAGTTGTAAGAAGCCAAACACAGTCTTATTTTTAATTCTTCTTTTTCTAGGTAGGATAACCTTGCCAAGGAGAAGAGGAATTTGGACAGACTTAACATACAGCCTGTGCAGCTTCCACTAGCTGGACACTAAAATGAAGAGAGAGTTTATTCATTCCCATCAGGACACAGCCCACCAGAATTAAAAGACGTTTTAATCTACAAGGAAGATTGGGTCAAACTCCTACTAATCCACCCCGACCTGTCTACATAAAGAAGCCTGTTTGGTTCCCCTGTCTGTCAAGTCTCCACGTGTCTGTGTTGGATGTGAAGAGCAGAGAAAGAGCCTGGCCGAAACCAGCAGGTGTCCAAGGCAGCGCACGAGACAACACCAGGTAGACGCTCAATTCCTTTTGCCTAATTTTCTTGCAGTAGTTATTTCTTCTGCTCTCCTTGAGTTGTTGCTGATTCTGTCTTCGTCACATTAGTAAAGCCTCTGTACTTGTGCTTCTGGAGCAGGTGGCACGGTTGGAATATCAGAGCAGTACGTGTTAGACTAAAACCTGCAGACAGAAATAGAAAGTAAATGGAATATGAATTGATTAGAGGAAAGGCAAAGGATGGAGAGCATAAAATAAAGGGAAGGAAAGACAAGAATAATACCTTGCCTGTGTACTACAGTAATTTATTATTTTTATATGGTGCCCAGGGTGTACAGTATGTGTTTTACTGAACAAATAGAAAAAAGAGTTGTCAGCCCCAAACAGCTAACATAGTCATTTATGCTGTGACAGCCTGGCGAAACAAGTAGCCAGGCCAGTGCGATGAGGAATAATTTTGTGCTTGCGCAGCATGAGCTGCTTTACTTTGGTATCTGCGCGCGTGTGTGCCATCAGATGGGGGTCTCTTGGTTTTGTGATAACTTACTGCAGAAGAAAAACTTCTCTTTCACAAAAGTTCTGAGTGAGGGGGGAGTCTGAGGGCACGGGCCAGTGCTTTATCTGGAGGGGCAGAGAGGCTGCCATTTCAATACACTGCGAGAGGAGGAGGAGTGACAACCTGAACCGCGGCCTGGCAGCAGCACGTGAGGGAGCGCTGACATCCCCCCCGACCGGGGTGCGGGGACGCTCGTAGCGGGCTGAGACATGGTGGAGAGCAGAGAGGGAAGAAAAGGACTCAGGAAAAACTAGAGTATTTGCTCTGAGCCGTCTAGAGCCGGAGTTTCTGACGGGCCATCCAGATGGGACAGCACGGAGATGGCCTGAAACAACACGCTCGAACGGGAGAGGGTTCCAGTGCAGACGCAAACCTGCCACGACCACAGAACCGGGGGAGCAATAGCAAAGTTGTTTTCTAACACAGTTATTGCCACTTCAATTGCAGTTTTATTCCAAAAGCAAATTCCAAAGTTTTATGTCCATAAAGGTTTAGACATAAACAAGAAAGAAGTCAGGAAAGCGGTATGTACTGTATAAACAGTTCCACTTTATAATTAATGCTGGAGATCAGGGGAGCAGGAATAGCTGTGCATGTGTGGTCATTCAGATTTACTGTTGGTCTTATTAAAACCTAGTTCGGCAATAATTTTATGCCCAGGTAGGGGCAGAAAGAGAGCAGGATGCCCCCAAGCAACCCATAAATAGTGTGGTGAAGACAAAGCGTTTATTACTTAGCTTCACAAAGGCTCCGTAAGTGCTCTCCCAGGGTATGTATACTTGTACCCCAGATGCCAATTCTGCAAATTAGCATTATTTCTCAAAATACTATGTAAACAGAACTCATTTGAATACTTGATTTCATCAGCCAGAGTCGCACATGGAAACGTCAGTATCTTTCTTTGCCTTTTGCAGAGCGAGCAGAGGTTTTCACTGCCTGTCTTTTTATTTCTCTTGCAGTATTGTTACTCATGAAAAAACTTGGCAGGGTCTAGGATCTACACAGAACTCATTCTGCAGGATTTGGTCCCATCTCATTGCCCAGTGCTGTCTTCCAAGCAACTCTGGGCGTAAGCCTTCCCATTTATCACTGAAGTGTGCTATTTCGAATCTTCTGTTTAAAAGTTCGAATTACTATGCCAAAAGTTATTTCATGCCTGAGACACACGGGGAATTACAGGGATTTGAGATCCTGTCAAATTAGCTTTGGGATGTCCCTTTTTCGTTAAGTAGAAAAGCCACCAGTAAGTTCAGCTCGGGTTTTGCTGATGGGCTCTTACCATTGTGCATCCTACACCTATAAGGTGTTCAAAATTTAGAATTTTTTTAATGCATTTTTGTATTGCATTTTTGTATTGCATTTCATGTAGAAACAGGTACCTTAGTTATTGTGATAACAGTAAAAGAGGGTGAGGGAGACCCATAGAATAATTTCTAAATGACACAATTGTTTTCCTAGATAAAATACAACATATGAAAAGGTGAATACTTCAGGTTTTCCAGGGCTAAAAGCAAGTGTTGCATTTTAAGGATGCCTATCTCTCCTGTTCAGTGGGACAAAGATAAACATTAATACTGAATTTCACAGGATACTGGATTTTACCATCCTGGCATTAGAAAAGGAGGCCAGTGCAAGGAAGGAGGTGCTGCATTTTCTAGGAGGCAGAAAGCACTTTTATAGCAGTTAATTTACTTTTTAATCATAATTGTTTGGACCTGCTGGTGTTTTGAGTTGCAAGAGTTAATTCCATGGAAATAGGAAAGGAAGAAAAGGGCAAGTGAGCGTGATCAGAGGTGCACTGTGAGTGGACATGGTTTCGTGGTACTCCTCGCAGCCGTTGTCTGAGCGTCTGGAAACTCATCAGGAGAGTTAATGCCGACATCACGCCTTACGTGCTCTGCTCCCTCACGGCAAAGCAGTATTGTTCCCAGTCTACAGGCCAGGAAAATAGGACAAAAAGTGGAGGAGTGAGTTCTGAAGTCCACCTCCATACGCCTTCGTTTTGGGGCACTGGTAGCATACCCTGTTTACTCCTCTGGCTGGTCCTTCAGCGCAGACAGCAAGTCTATGGCAGAGCTAGGAATAGAAGCCAGGCCCTTGTTCCAAGTCCCAGATCCTCAAGAGTATTTTTAGGCACTTAATACCATTAATTTCATACTCTTTTTGGCCAAGGATCTTAGAAACAAGATCATGCTTCCTCCTGAAATAATTTTTAAAATCATACTTATGTGCTCTCGGACAGGTTTTTTTCAGGGATCGTGTGCAGTTTAGCCCTATTTAGGAACAAAGGGGCTTCAAAACTAGTTTTGGGAAGGCTTCTGCGTGGACTGTGCTTTTGTGCAGCCCTGAAGTATGACTGAGGATACAGAGGAGATGGTGCAGAGTCTTTGTCTTCTGCAGGGCAAACAGTACCTGTTTGAGAGGGGCTCTGGCAGAGGGCAGGGGAGGCCTTTGTTTAATGGCCGTACGCTTCAGGTTCCTTTCTTTGCTGTCTCTGAAAGGCGACATTCCATGCTTTTGTATCTTCTTTATTTTGGTTGCAACTTCCTTCTCTCAAACACAAAATCTTTTACATTTAAAATACAGCAAACCGTTGTTCACCAATATTTTGCCTCAGGCGACGCTAGGACACACGGGGCACCCAGAAGCCCCGAGCACAGCAGGCCCACGGTGCGCTGGAGCCTCTCCAGCCGCAGAGGTGCAGCCCCCGCTCGGGCAACTCACACTGGCGTGTTAAAGCTGACTAAAAGGCGTAGAGAAATACACAGATTTCTCCATACAATCATATTTTTATTGTGCTAACTTGGCAAACAAAAGTTGAAGCCCTGCTCTTGCATCCTATCTATTATTAATTGATTTCCTATAAGCTCATTATTTAGTTCGCTGTGACTTCCTTGCGGCGTGCACAGCTTTGCAGACAACGGAAGACAGTTCCCATCGCAAAGTGCAAACGCGTCAAAAGCTCCAAGTCAGGGAAAGGCGGGAGAGCGGCACGAGAAGCAAACTGATGAGTGGCCAGGCTGCGCGGCACGCTCACGCCTGGGTTATCCTCCTCTTTTTGGAGACGCGCCCCAAGATCCCGACTGCTTTTGCTGTGCGCCCCCCATCCCCTGATCCCCATGGTCACCCGTTTCGCCCGTCCCACAGTTCTGTGGCCATGTCCAGCCCATGTTCCTCCCTGTGGATGGCCGCTCATCGGATGAATGGATGAGCAGAGGGTTTTTCAGTGACTCCCGTTGCTACTGCAGGAAGAGGGGCTCTCAAGGCGGGTTCCGGGGCGCTGGTCACAGGGCAGCCGAGGCTTGCCACTGTGGGGGACGGGCTGTCCCGTGCAGGAGAAGCGCGGCTGCCCCAGGGCACGCAGGGGCAAGAAAGGCCTCTCTGCGGTCGCGCTGCGGAGGCTGCGGGCCTGCTGCAGGCGTCGAGGGGCTCCTCTCCCTCGCTCCGTCCAGCTCTGAGTGGTAAACCTGCTTATTACAGTGCTAATGTCCTGCAAGTGGAATCCTACCTCCAAGTATATTAGAGTAATGAGTTCACACCTAACTAATGGAGACTTAATAGAGTTACTAATAGGCTGCCTTTTCCCCCCACGGTTTATGACCCGCGGGCCAGAGCTGTCAGGGGAGGGAGAGGCGAGAGGCCGAGCTCAGCCCCGCGGCCGCCGCAGCCCATGCCCCGGCTCGGCCTCCGGCCCCCCGGCCTGTGCCTGGCCCGGCAGCCAGTTTCCAGGGACATCGTCTCTCCACCTTTCTGCAAGGAAAAATAAACAGTTTGAGGCTCCTGTGTCTTTATTAAACATTTCCTTTAAACTGCATACTTTGGCTCCCTGCCCAAATGCACCAAGAAAGCTTCCACAGAGCAGCTCGAGTTCGGAGCTCCGCTGCGGGCTTCCCAGGATAAATAACCCCCCGAGGAGCGAGCACCTGCGCCGCCAGCTGCGGCCCAACCGTCCCCGGGGCTGCCGGCTCCCCTGGGCCTGCCAGGAGAGGCTGATGCAGCCGGCCGGACTCCCCACACCGACGGCGCCCGGGAGCGGCCCTGGGGAGGAGAGCGAAGGAGGCGAGGAACCGGCAGCGCGGTCCGCCTGGCTCCGCTCTCCGGCACACAGACGCGACGTGGCAGCGAGGTGGGTGGGGAGGCGGCTGCTCTGTGGCGGTGGAGTTGGTCCAGTGCCGTGGGCCGAGAGGGCTTGAGTCGTAGGTGTAAAGGGGGTTGGGGGGCCGCTTTGGCCGGGAAGCAAAAGCAACGGTACGTTTAAGCTTGTCGCACCAGATGCATGATACACTGGCGTTAAAAGACGTGTGCTTCACCCACCGTCGGCAGCACGGTTGCCGGCCGTCGGCGCGGGGTCGAGCGTGGGTCGCGTCCCTGCCGGCGCGGCGGCTGCCGTGACGCCCTGGGGCGCGGAGGGAAGCAGCATGCCAGGCCGCATTGTTGCGGTGGACAGGACAACATGTCCGTGAGCTGCCTCAGGAAGCAGCAGCAGCGCTACGGCGCCGGCGGCAGCCCCACGGCGCGCGGGAGAGGCTTTGCAGGCGTGGGCTGGCCGTGCAGGGGGACGAGGGCGGCGGGGGGACGAGGGCGGCGGAGGAGAGGGGCCAAACGCAGCGGGCAGCGGGGAGGGGGCACGGCAGCGGGTGATGTCAGCGTTTCCTTCTGGATCGGTCATGTGCGCTTGCCAGGTAAACAGTCTAGAAATAGATGGGAGGAAGGCAGCGGATGGAGCGTGCAGCCAGGCTGGAGGAGCTCTGCCTTCACCCTNGGAGAGGGGCTAAACGCAGCGGGCAGCGGGGAGGGGGCACGGCAGCGGGTGATGTCAGCGTTTCCTTCTGGATCGGTCATGTGCGCTTGCCAGGTAAACAGTCTAGAAATAGATGGGAGGAAGGCAGCGGATGGAGCGTGCAGCCAGGCTGGAGGAGCTCTGCCTTCACCCTTTCCTCCCCGCTGCCGTCCTCGTGGGCGGCTTCCCCGGCCTTCAGCGGGGCGCTGGGAGCAGGGACTGCAAACACAGAGGAGTAAAGCAAACCCAGGTCTCTCCTGCGTCGCGGCTTTAAAGCGCAGTGCCCGCTCTGGAAGACAGTGCTGCCAGATGGAAGGAGGTTGAGCTTGTTGATTTTCCAGGCAGTGGTTGCAGCAGACCTGCGTCATCCCCTCCCTTGCTGGAAGAGCCCAGGTGAGGCCGGTGAGAGCCTGGGCAGGAGGCGCCGAGGGGTCCCCCCCGGCAGAGGGGCCCCCAGCTGCCAGCCAGGCCGGCTGAGCGGGGGAGCTCTGCTGCTCCCCGGGCTGGGAACAGGTTAAAATCCAGGCGCGAGTTGCAAGCACAGAAGCTGGCTTGCATCGTGCGAAGCATTCCCAGCAACTGAACAACACAAGCTCAGGTACAGAAAGCTCCACAACGTGCCAAGAATATTCTTAGTTTGCTTTTTCCTCATTCACTAGAAATGTGCCTTTTCTGTGACGCCTTTCAGAGCAACCTAGCAGTTAAATTAGTAACTACGATAAAAACTACCTGCGCTGCTTGGAGACGGGGTTTTCTAAATCCCCAGTCATCCCAAACATAGCACGTGGACTGAGCTGCCTGCTGCGGCTGGGAGTCTGGGCCTCCGGTCCCCTCGCTCATCACTGACCTCAGCAGAAGAAACGCACAGCACCATGCAGCTCCTGCCCGGGACGGGGACCGTATCTTTTCCAGCCAGGACAAGGTAGTTTTTTCAGACACTTTCCATGCGTGATTGATAGTATGAGACTGTGCATCATCCATACGTCTGTGCTGTCTGGAGCAGCAGAGAGAAACTGCAGGACAGAAAGCTGGGGAAGACACCCGCACAGCAACTGCTGATGGCCAGGTGCCTGCTTCTCCCTGCTCCGCACTTTCCTCTGCCCCCAGAAAACAAAGCTGCCGTCATAGCAAGTACCCATAAAATGCAAGGCATCCTGAGTGCAGAGATTAGTGGTAATTTTACAAGGGCTCAAATAACGTTGGTCTGCAGGGTGCAGCACTGCCTTGAAAGGGAACAGCAGACATTTCCCCTGGAAGCAAGTTTCCTCTTCAGAGCAGTTTACGGCCGAGGCTCGGTGTCAGATTGTGGCACAAATATACTATCAGCCTTTGGGTTGGAAGACAGACATTTGATACCTCGTTCTGTTGCCGGAACGCGCTGCCCAGACACGACTCCCAGCACGGTTATTTTTTGAAGCATTATGTAATTGGATTGCATGGTCAGTAGTGCTTCCTTAACAAGCCTTTCAGCAAACCCTCTGCCTGCCGCAGCCAATCCTCAACCCTTACATGCACACTTACTCACGCAGGCTCAGTCTGGAGTAAACTCGCAGCTAAATACAGTTAGAAAACAGATGAAAGCAGGCTCGGAATAGATCATCTGCTCCCCGTGCTACATGAGACGTGGCGCGACTGAGCCCTGGGCGACGCTGGCGTGAAAACGGGGTCGCGCTAGCATCTCCCAGCCGAGGGGTCGCTGGCTGCCTCCTCTGCTGTGCCTCTCTAACGGGGGAAAAAGCCTTGCTTTTTGAAGCACAGATGGGCAGCTGAACCCAGGGCTGGTCCTGGCGTCCCTGTCCTCTCTCGCCCTGCCGTGAAGGCCCTGTGCATCGGGGACCGGCTTCGGGGAACCTCTCCGACCGCGCTCAGCCCTGGAGGAACACCAGGGCCTCTGCCTCCTGGGTTTCGGTGTAAGCTGAAGTGCTGAATTAGGAACGGACTCTCCAGCTACCTTCACGGGTCAGACTGCACAGCAGCCCCACGCTGCAGCCCGCCGTGGTGCCTGGCTGCTCCTGGCCCTTCGCGGCTGTTTTGCAGGATCTTCCCTCTCCTCTGGCCAGTGTCAGCCCGCGGGTTACGGCTCTGCTGAGTCACGGCTTCCTGTTTGTGATTGCTGACTAGTGGCAGCAGTTGCAGAAGCAATAAGAGATATTAAAAAGTGTGAACTTCCACTGGGACCAGAGGATACAATTAGGGCTATGCCAAGAAATACACTGCAGTGAGCTGTTGTTTAAAGGGATGCGGAGCGCGGCAACCTCCCCCCACCCCCGTTCCCTTGCTGCAGGAAGTAGGAAAAATGAACATCACTAGGCTTTTATCATCTCTGAACCCAAATAAAAATTGCGTTTGACTTCTGAAGCTCGCTCTGGCTCTTTTCCATGCTCCTCCTCAAAGCGTTTGATCCAGCCTTCCAGGCTTGGTCTCCTCTACCTGCTGCTGCTGAGACATAGGGATCCTTGTTTCTTGCTTTCACCTAAGACTGATTCTCCGTGGAAAGCCTACGTGCTACTGTGCAAACGGGGCTGCTTTAGAAGGCGTGCACAACCGTAATGTTATTTCCATTCTTTTTTTTTTTTAATGGGAAATATCTCTGGGGAGAAGCATGAAAGCATATGGAGAAGGTGCTCTTTGATCATTAAGATCTAAATGCAGCATCCAAACAGAGTGTCTGTTTCTTCGTATTATGCTGAAATTCATCCTAAAGTGCGGCTCCTGGGTGGGCATTTTCCTGTTTCTCCTTCCTTGGCTTGAACATTTGGAAGCATTGCCAGCAGTTTCATTTCCAGCCCTGGTGATGATTGTCTCCAAAAGTTATTTCTCCACTCTATTGTTTACTGTATTAATATCAGCCTTTCAATTTGTGTTTTAATTTCATAGCAACTTCTTAGCCTTACTGTCAGAGCATACGTTCTGGTTCTTCAGCTAAGGACAGGAGTTGGAGGGTGGTGTTGTATGGGGTGTGTTACTGGATGACAGAAAATGTGCTTAGGCTGGTCTTTTCTGGATCTAAGCTATAGCAGTTTGCAGCTAAGAGAAAAAAATCTTCACTTTTGTACTGGCATTAGACTGATTTTTTGTAATTTTTTTTTTTAACCCTGTGACAGACATAAGGCTGAGGACTGGCACAGAGAATATACATTAGGGGAGGAAAAAAAAAACCCCACCCCACAACCTCAGTTATTTCAACAAATACCAAAAGTGGATTGAGAGTGGATGAAGAGGAGGAGGAGGCAATAGTGAACACACAACACAGTTCAAGCTGGCAAGGAGCCCTTTCTTGAAGAATGTAAGTTTAACCTTTAGCATTCAAGTGTCTGGGCTTAAGTGTCATTATGAGCAATACTTTCCTCCAGCACAGCCTCTCCTGCCTGGAGGAGGGTTCTGTGCAACCTCATCAGTTTTCCCCTTTCCTTTACTGAGTATAAAAATATGTATTTCTGTCTGCGTATGCTCAGCAAAGTTACTTTTAGTGGCAGTGCCTCACTTTACAAAGCCAGGATGGCCCCGGAGGGGTCCGAGGGAGGCTCTGCCCCGTCCTGGCAGCTGCTGAGCTGGCCGGTGGAGCCTCTGCTGCAGCTATGGCCTGGGAACCCGAGTGCTTTGCCAGACCAGTGCTCGCTGGCTGAATTTACGTTAAAGATTTTGTGCCCCAGACTCACGAGTGGAGCCAGCTGGCTGTGGCAAAGGCTCTCCCCCCCAGCAACTACCTGCAGCCGGCCTCTGTGTTCCGGGCCTTGGGCTGCCCAGCTTGGAGCGCCCAGCACCAGGAATCTCCGCCGTTCCTGCCGGCTTGTTTTGGCCGCCGGAAGAAAGAGGATCTGCCGGGAAAATGCTGTTGCAAGAAGGAAACTGAAGTGAGGAGGAGGGAGGGATGGGTCCAGCGTCGTTGCCGTCATCATCCATCCTCCCCCCTCCCCTCCCCCCGCCCCGTGCTAATCTCACCTTTTGATGGAGGCAACACAGAAAAAAATTAGAGAGACAGCAGCAGACAAACATCAGACCTGGCTGCAAATGGACAGGCTAGATGTGTGTGTCCCCCCCCCCCCCC
>VZSC01006310.1:27604-47757 GCA_013398225.1 Steatornis caripensis | reverse complement strand
TTTTTTTTTTTTTGGTAGTATTTCCTCCTTTCGGGAGGACAGTTCTGGTTGAAGGATCCCTGCGTAGCCTTCCAGGACGGGCTGCGCTGCAGCTCTGTCCTCCTGCTTTGGAAGGAGGGGCTGGTGCCTGCAGTGCCCTGGGCTCCTTCTGAGGGTCCTCCTCCTTTCAGGAGCCCCAGCGTGGGGAGCTGGTGCTTCTGCTTGGGGCTGAAGGTGGGAATCGCTGAACCCTGCCCGTGAGCGGCCTGGTCCCTGGGCACTGCTGCGTGCTGCGTCTGCGTGGCTCCAGCTTCTGCTGCGGGTTTTGTGCCGTGGTGAGTTCTGCGACCGTACCTCCGACCCCTGCCGGGGCAGGCACGTGGAGCGACTGCTTAGCTTGGATTACTTCTGTTTATGTTATCACCTGCTTAAACAAATAAATAAATAAATATCTTTGCTTCCCCCTGGTCCTCTGCAGCAGCACTGGCCACTGTTGCTCTGTGGGAACTGTCTCCTGTTCTCCAAGGGGTTCATACAGACCCTGGGTGTCTCCACCTCCTCACTCCTGCCCTCTGTTTAGTGTGCTTTGCAGTTCTAAACCGAATATTTGCTGCAGGTTTTAAAACTGATTTTGTTTTGATTTCAGCAGTTGCACAGTGGCATTTAGAAGCAGTCTCTTTCGTGTCCCTACTGCCATTGTAAAGGTCTGGAATATAGTTGGTGGTAGCGGGCAGGATGGCGGAGAGCTGGGCCGGCCACCAGCAAAGGGGAGGGCTGCCTGAGCACGTGCAGCGTGCTTTTCCCTGATGGCAGGTCGTACTGGGGTTGGATTTTGCTCCTGGATGTCAGCTGTGTTTGCATAGTATTCCCGTTGTGTTTGCAAGTCAGGCATGTTTAGACTCCGCGGCAGGGTACAGCTCAGTCTGTGTATCCCCGTCTGAGTGCCAGGGGCGGCGGGGGCTCTGCTCGAGGCCTCTGCCTGCATCCTGAGCCACTGGCGTGCACCGCTGCGGTGCGGTGCCGCACGCATGGCCACGTTGCCGCTTGTGTGAACGTGGCAGCGGAGGCGAGGCTGTCGGGTCCACTGCCCCTTCTCTGCCCTCCATAGCGAAGCGTGGGGTTTTTATCTACTCAACGCTGAACTTGTGTGATAATGCCGACAAAGTGAGAGAACTTGGCCAGCTTTGCTGAAACGTTTCGGATGGGGATGAAGTGATCGAGCTCCGTGGTGCAGGCACGCTTACTGGTGTGCGGTGCCGCGTCACCTCTGCTTCGGCTGGCACCCGTTGTCTGGGCAGGGTGTCGCGCTCAGTGACCTCTGTCAGTCGCGGTAGTGAGTTAGCGGTGTCGGTAGGGCCTCTAGCTCCATTTACCGTCACTTCAGCCTCGTCCTCCAACAGTTACGGACGTCTTTGTACAGGTGCCCATTTTCCTGGTCATTAAAGAGTGACTCCTGTGTAAAGATGCCAGGTTCTGATTCTTTCTGCAGACTGATGATTTCTCAGTGGTTTATTGTGTACAGTGTCATTAGTGAAGAAAAACTTCGTACCCCAGAGTGAAAATGCGAGCTTAACAACTGGCCTTCAAGTCAGGACAAATAAAAGCGATTGCTCCTGGTTTCTAAATTGGGTGACGCAGGACATGAGAACGGGAATTGCTGTTAGAAGCTGTCATGATTTCTTTGATAGATCTGTTTTGAAACTTTGCGTTTAGGAGAAAAAAATTCAGTCTAGACTATTCCACTTTAATACTCTTTCAAAACAGTTCAGGTATGTATTATCTGTTGTGGTGGGAGAGCTCATCCTTTCTGTCTTGCTCGATCGTTCCAACTTGGCTCCTGTTTACATGTGTCATGCTGCGGCCTCTCTAAGAAACCAGGCGTGCTCACGGACTGCGGAGAAGGAGGTAATGTATTTCTAAACGCTGTTTTGAGAGTGCCTGACTGGGTGTAGTTTACTGAATGTTTCCCATTTACAGAGGGGCTTTGTGGATCTCATGGGGAGGGTGGTCAGTCCCAGGACAGTCGGCGGAGCTGACAGTCTGTGCTCAGAGTTGCAGTGACGAGAAAGTTGCATTTAATAAAAGTCACTGTGGAAGAGTTCTTGGGATCTTGCCAGGGAGAGTTTCCTGTTTAAAATTAGAAAGTGGTCCTTTTTTTTTTTTTTTTTAAAAAGCCTTGATGTAAACTGGTAATTGCTAGAGTTTTCTTTTAAATTCTAAGATGCCAGTCAGGGGGGAAACAAGCAGAACCCTAAACCAGTGAAACTGCAGATTTTTGCTTTTTGTGAGAGGAAAAATGGTTACATTTGTGTAATACCGAGTCCTCTGTGGGAGTAAGCGACTCATTAGGCAAATGCAAAGTGTGCAAATGCAGAGAGATCCGATTCCGTCCCAGTCCTTGCCACGCGTGCTGGGGAGCGTCAGAGCTGGCTGGGTTCTGTGCTGCTGAGCACACCTGCAGCCTCTGCTGACGCCCGACAAAGAGCCAAAAATCTCAGCAGCGAGGAGGCGAGCTCAGATGACATACAATGTGATAAAGCAAGCTGCTCTAGTTGTGGCTTTTGGAAGGGTCCACTTGTGGAGCTGTAGCAATAGCCTTGCGTTCCATTCTGTTCCGGTAATTTTTACCGTTGCTGGCTTTTGGGCACGTTGTTTTGGCGCGTCGGGTGTGTAAGTTGTTACTCGTGCCGCCTTCTGCGTCCTCCCTGGGGGGCAAACTCTGAGGGAAAGGCCCTGCGGCTGTACCGTGTCTTGAAGAGCCAAACCTCTGAATCTCCACGCTCTGCTAAGCGCTCGCCTCTCTGTCGCCTTTGCACTCCAGCAAACGGGGCCGCAGCAGTTGGACCCAGCAGGCGTGAGCCCGATGCTTCACCCACAGCGTGTCTGGGGGCGGTGGATGCCCAGGGGCCTGCGACGGCCGCTGCAGCGCGAGGGGAGAGGCGAGGGGTGCCGGATGGCTGCTGCGAGCCGCTGGTACTTGGTGGGGCATCGCTGTCGCTGCTGCGAGGCCGCGGCGCCCGCTCTGCCTTCATCCCGGGCACGGAGGAGCACGGCTGCTGTGCTGGGGAGTCACCGCTTTGGGTTTTCTCTTGCTCGCTCTTATTTTGCTCTTGAGTGGGACTGAAGGATTTATCCCGTTCCTTTGTTTTATATGGAAAGAAACCTTATCCCCGTGGCTTCTGTTGCTGCTGGTAGTAGGAGTGTTTGCGGAGATAAGGCCGCGCTCCCCCCGCGCTCCCCCGGCAGCGGCTGGCAGCCTGCCTCTGCTCGGTGACCCGCCGGGCTGTCCGGGCTGCGTGGCTGTATGCTAATGGGCCCGGCTTGTCCTGGCTTGTTTGTAATGATTTGTGGCTGTATTTATATGCAAATACTAACAACTTGCTGCTGAGTTAATTAGCGTTTTTTTCTCTTTGCTTCCCGGAGCTTTAGCAAAAGGTCTTTATTCTCCCCATTTCTGCTGTCTGACCTGCCCCACGCGCTCCCCCACGCCAGCGTGCCTGCTGCCTGCGCCGAGGGTGCTGGGTCCCCTGGTCCCTGCTGCCTGCGCCGAGGGTGCCGGCTCCCCGCGTCCGTGCCGCCTGCGCTAAGGGCTCTGCATCCCTGCTGCCTGTGCGACGGGTGATGCTGAGGCACGGGAAGGATGGTCACCGGGCGCTCTGCAGGAGCAGCGCACGTGCAGGAGACGGGCTCTGCTCTGCTCCGGGTTTCCTCTGGGGAGTTCAGACCCCATTTCATGAACTGGCTGGAGACCACCGTGAACCTCGGGGGGAAGTTGTTCTGTGTGCCCTCAGGAGCTGGTCGAGGTGGTCACCATAGCTGGGTGCGTTCGGCGTCCAGGAAGCGTTTTGCTGCCTGGCTCTGGGAGTCGCTGCTTTGTGGAGGTGGAGAACCAAACCAGCTTTCTGTGTCGTGGAAGTGTCGGGTGTTTGCTTTCTAATGGCAAGACTGAGGGCATTAGATGCAATCAGATGAATGTTTCTCACCAGACAAGAGGCTCCGAGGGCCTGTCTGGTGACCTGGACATGACAAGGATGGAGTGGGAATTGCTGGCCTTTGACATCAGCTGGGGGTTTGATTTTTGCTTTTGCAGAGGGGAAGGCAGGCATTTCCTCTCCTCCTGGGAACGGCATCTTTGTGTCCTTGGTTGGGCTTGAGGATTTTACTGGTTTTGATCTTTAAGTCCGTCTTATTTTTTGTGGTCCCTGCAGGTGTTTGCTTTTGCCAGAGCTGCAAGAGTCGCAGGTTGGGTGAGCGACTTGCCTTGCTTTGGGGCAGAGGGGGAAGGCGGGGGGGGCTGCGGTGGAGACCCTGGGCACCACCGGGCAGGAGCAGCTGCGGGTGCCGCGGCAGTGCCAGGGCTGTGGTTCCCAGCCGGCTTCAGGAGCCCAGGCAGTTCTTCTGCGGGCGTCTTGCACTATCACTGCTCTGCGTGCTTGTCCCACCCTTTCTCCTTTCTGCCCTCGAGCCAAGGCTTTTTTGCAGTTACTGAGTCAGAACATTTTTTTTTTTCTTCTTTTAAGCCTTTGTTTTTACCCTGGAAGGTAGGGCTGTGGCTTCTCGGCTGCAGGGGCAGAGCAGAGGAGCCTGAGCCTGCTGCAGCCTCCGGTCCCTGCCAGGGCTCCCACTGCTCGCCCTGCGTGGAGGAAGGGAGCTGCTCGGCACGGCCCTCCCTTGGGGCTGGGATAGGTCTCCATGGGCTCCGTGCGCCGGCATCCTGCGTACCAGTCCATTGGGGTGGCTTGAGGTGGGCGGCTGACTGTCCTGGGCCAGAGCAGGACTTGTCCGAGTGCCAGCAAGTGTTCAGGGCGGGGGGACTCTCCTCAGGAGAAGGGGTGATTTTCTTTCCCCTTGTGCCAGGTACTTCAAAAGTCAGTGTTTTGGGGTCTCACCTTTATTTACTTCTGTATCTTTTACTTGTGCAGTATTCAGCTTGCGAGTTCCTTGGGCAGTAAAGTCTTCAAAGGGCGTAAGAGACGTTGAGGTACCACCTCACTCATGGGGAGGAGACAGCTTATGGTCCGAGGCCAGGGACTGGCAAGTCCCAAGTGGAAACTGGTAACCCTTTGCCCCTAGATTGACTCTCGTCACCCCACTGCACCCTGCTCATATTTAGAGCCTTGGTGCCCTACTGCGTGGGCGTGGAAGAATGAATTTTAGGTGGAATGGAGTAACTTCCACAGTGTTGCATCCAGCCGCACGAAGGGATGTACCCAAGGTAGTACAGAGCTCCTCATCCTGAGGTGAAAGCTGCTAGAAGTGGTAGCTAGCTGGTCAAGAGGTGTTTCCAGCTTCTGGAGCCCTGATTGCTGCGTATTTTTGCTGTCGCCCGATGGCTAGTGAAACGGAGGGGGGTTGAGGAATTCTAGCGAGTTGAACAAACTCTTCCCGTACCCGGTGGGGTTTGTCATTGTTGGGTTTTAGACTCGGAAGATGTGTTTTTCCCCTGCTCTTACTTCTACTCTTCCATTTCACATCCTGCAAGACAAAGGGATGTGGGATTGCAGACCTGTCCTGCTGCCACGCTGAATAACATGGTTTTGATTAATCCAAGGGGAGAAAAGTCAGTTTCTCATAGCAACCCTGATGATTAAAGCTCCGGGAGAGGCAATTATTCCTGGTGCACAAAACTCTCCTACCACACTTGTCACGGGTGGTTTTCGAAAGCTCCTCCGCTGTGGCAAGTTGCTGCCGCTGTGCGTAGCGGCGCTCGGGGGGGTGGCAGGCAGGTGCCTTCCCCTGCCCCCCGCCCTGCCATTCTGCTTCTAGGCTTTTCCGCGCGGAAGACGGGAGCTTTAGCACGAGGACGCATATAGCGTACATCCTGTGCTCCAGGATGGGGCCTCCACTGGGCGGTGGGGAGCTGGCAGCCTCCCCCATCCCGTGGGCAGCTGCCTGCCATGGGCAGGCTTTGCCAGGAGGAGGGCTGGAGCAGTGCCTGCCTGCCCCAAGCTTTGCAGGAGGAGCCTGGACCCCAGCTCTCCTGCCGCCCCAGCCACGTGCCGCCGTCCTTCCCTGTGCCGGCTTCGGTACCCGAGGGACCCTGCGTGGAGGTGTTTTGGATCTGGGAAGAAAAAAAGCGAAAGCTTTTTACTGGAGGCCTCTTAACTCCCAGGGTTTTGGTGAGAAGCTGGCATGGTGTGGCCGCAGCACGGCACTGCGCGGGCACAGCCCATCGGTGCCAGTGGTGGTTTGCGAGCTGGGGGTTGCTGACCCGGGCTGGGTGTCCGTGGCTGCAGGGGAGTTCCACAACTTTAGAAGGCATCCTTTAGTCCAGGTCACAGACAGGTTTTCCTTTAAAAGTTCAGAGAGATATTTTGTCCCTCTGAGCATCCATAAAGAATGCTGAAGGTCTTTATCCCAGAGCTTACTGGTGCTCCCCACCACTTCTCCCCCCGCCTGCCTTCCCAGGGCTTTCCCTTCTTTGATCTCTCCTTTCTGGTTGACTTGCTTGTGATTCAAAACTTCCTCAAAGCGCTCAGTTTGGACGCGGGCTCTGGCAGCCGATGGAGGCCGTGCTGGGGGTTGCCTGTCGGCATGCCCCGCGCAGGGGTCAAGATTGCTCATGGGGCTGCGGTGCGGGGCGCGCGGGCTCCGGGGCATGCTGAGGCTCTCATGGAGAGGTGCACAGCGCTGCCCATGCTCTGCTCGGAAGGGTGAAGTTTTGGAGACAGAGTGAGGACAGAGGCTCCTGTGTGAGCAGGAGATGGGCTGAGCGCTGCCAGCACCGGTTCCCGCTGGAGAGGTGGTACGCAGGGGGCTTTGGTCCGAGCAGCACTTGCACCCAGGCGGTGCGGGTAAGTCACTTGCCTGCTGTAACCCCGGCGAAGAGAGTTTAGATTCTGTTGCTATAGCCAGATTGCTCGTTTGTGTTTCCGTTCCAAAATACTTTCCTGTTGGGGAAAGACCTAAAGCCCGTACCCTAATGAGCAGCTGAACGTACCAAACGTCTCCCCAGAGGAGCAGGTAATGCGCTTCCCCGAGCAGCAGCTTTGAACATCAGCAGTCCCGGGAATGGTGTCTTCCTAAGCGTTGTCTGGAAATGTTGAATTCACGCTCTGGGTTGCAGTGGTCTCGTTTAACTCGGCCGTGAGAGCCTGCTGCGAAGCCTGCAGTGAGAGATCAGTTTTTCCTCCAGGGTAGGGCTCCCGTGAGGTTTTCTTTAACTTCTGCTCGGGACCTCCCAGCAAGGTTAAAGTTGGGACAGGGGGGTTGAGCCACTAGCGCTCTCCAAACTGCGCAGCCAGGCAGTGCCAGCACCTTGTCAGGGCTTTGTCGCACCTTTCGGGCCAGGGACGCTGGGGTCCGCGCTGCTGGGGGTCAGGGATGCTGCGGTCCGTGCTGCTGCGCGGAGCAGGCTCCGGCGCCTGGTCCCCGCTGGGGCCGGGCTGGGCTCCAGCTGCCCAACCCTGGGTGAAAAGTTCAAATCTGCATTTAAAAAGAGGAGAGCCATTAAGCAGTTGGGATGTCTCCAATCTAGTCGAAACTTTTTTATTTACAGCTGAGTTGGTCTCTCTCGAAGAGGGAGCCCAGCCCGGGTGGAGCCTCGGCCCGGGTGGGATGCGGGCTGGGACGGACGGCCCGGAGCTGTGTCTTCCCAGCAGCGAGCGGAGCTCTGCGGAGGCCCCGGGTAGCACCTAGCAGCTTTCATTTGATTGCAGGAGTGTTCAACGGCGGCAGTTCATGTCCTCTCCTCGTGGTGTCAAGCTGCCTCTGTTAGAGACTGGTGTGGGGCCTGGACGGAGATGAGGAGGCCCGGGGGTCCCAGGCGGTTCCGGCTCCATTGCGATGGAAGGAGGAGGTGTGTAACCTGCTGGGAGCAAGGGCTGCTGCTCGGCCTCCAGGACCTGCCCTCTGGCTGGCGTGAGGCCGGGAGAGCAAGGGCTCTCTGGGGGCTTCCCCGTGCTCGCTTCATCAGCGCAGGCGTGGGGTGGGGTGTATTCCCACCCACTGCTGGTGGAGAGTCCTAAAGTTTAGTTTGGGTCCATTTTTGAAGGCGGCACAGGGGCAATCTCATGTCTGAGCTGTTATGAGGTCCTTGCTACCTACTGCCCTCCGAGAGGGGCGTCTCGTGGTGGTGTGGCCGCAGCGGCGGGGAGCTGGGCTGTGGCCAGGAGGTCGAACCCACGAAATCCCGGTGCTGGCCTGGCGAGGGGCAGCCGTCCTGCCGCACCGCCGTCCCCACCGCTCGCCCTCCTGCCAAGCGCCTCTGCCCGGGTACCCCACGCAGGGGCAGACCCTCTGGCGCAGTGGGTGAGGGTTGAGCAGGTGGGGTTTGGGGGGTGGCAGCAGGCGGTGAGCTCGGGTTGCTGTGGCCCCTGCTGCCCCCAGAACAGGTCTGCCCCTCTGTCAGTCGGCAGCGGGTTTGCTGCACGTGTGCCACGGCTGTCTGGCTGCAATGGAGGAAGGAAATGGTCCGCGTGCTTTGAACCCTTCATTCGAGGGTGGGAAATAATGTTTGGGAGGCAAAGCTCCTCATTTTCTGTCTAAGTGCAGAAATGCTGATTGATTTTTTTTTTTTTTTTTTTTTTTTTCCCCAAATCCTTGTGAGCAAATTCCCCACCCTGGGGTGGGCTTGTAACTTCATGAAGCTAAGGTTTTATAGGAAACAGAGGTCAGCCTGGGTTGGGTCTGGGCAGGAGGGTCTGAATTTAGGATCTTGTGCTGTGAAATACGTTTTTTTCTTGTTCCGTTGGGGCTGGTGGGAGTGCGGCTGTCCTAGGGCCTCTCTCAGTGCAAAGGTCTGAGGTGAGAAGCAACTTGAAAAGGCTGCGTGGCATGTGAGGAAGCGAGTTAGCTCTTAATCATATCATATATTAGCCTCCTTTGCAGTAGATACATCTGCTGTAAAATGCTTAGTGCTGAGAGCCTGATTGGGCAGCCCATGCTAAGTGTTCAAACTCCTGCTGCCTTTTTTCTTCAAACAATATCTTCTGGCTTCCAGATTTCTGATAAATTGATAAGAGGAATTGCGTGAGTCAATAGAGTTGTAGACACTTTGCCAATATAACCCTAGCGCTATTGATCTGCCAGTAAATTAAAGTCTTACTTAGAGGCTGCCGATATTTCTAATCTCCTGCCTCACCAATTACAACCTCCCAGCTACCTGGGAAAGACAGCGGACGGGAGACGAGGCTTCGGAGGCTTTTCTGAGCGCAGCGAGCCAGGCCCGCGGCGTGGCAGCCAGGGGCCGCGCGGGGCAGGGGGGGCTCCGGGCACAGCTTTTGGGGCGGCAGGAAGGTGGTTTTGTGTTCGGGCCTCCTGCAGAAGGGTTTCTCCAGGCCAGGGTTTATCCTGCGGCTGTTCCCAGGGCATAGCCTTGGCTGCCGGAGGACGGAGACGGTTTGGAGGGGCAGCCAGCCCGTGTCCCTGGGCCGCATCCAGCCATAGCCGGGTCACTCTGCCCCAGCCCCTCCGATTGCCTTTCAAGGCACAGGGCGGCTGATGCCGTAACGTACCGACGCCATAACGTACCGACGCCGTCGCGTCCCGATGCTGTCGAGGTCGTGGCCCTGCAGAAGGGAACTCGCAGGTGCCTGCGGCGGAGGTGGTCCACTCGGAAGGGGTGCTTGCTGGAAGAGGAGGGGTGCGGAGCCCCCTTGGCTGCTCCTTGGGGCTGGGGATAGAGGGGGCTTTCAGCTGTCCGAGAGGGAGGGTGGATCAGAGAGCTCCCCTGGGGCTCCTGGCCCGGGAGGTTTCAGCAGATCCTCGCGGATAAGCCCCTTTCAAGTCTCATTTACGTTTGAAAGTCCATAGTTAGCTTTGGGAAGAAATCTCCAGATAAATGCTGTGTTCTTTCTAATACCCCAGAGCGAAAATCAATGGGAGGGATAATTCCTTCCCTTGTCCTACACAGACTTTCATGTGTTTCTACCTCCAGCAGCACCTTTTAAATAAAGAAAAGAAAAAGCCCTCTCCTTCATACTCTGCCTCTTGGGGCACAGCCCCGGCTCCCGCCGAATGACCCCAACGAGCAGAGGAGTGCGGTCGGTTGGAGGGTTTCCGTCAGCCCGTTGGGTTCACTCGGGCTTTTATAGGGGTGGGGGAGCGGCCGTGAGCACAGCGTGGTTGCTGAGTTTGCAGGGCTCAGAGCAGGGTGTTCCTGTGACTTCACATATGGAGTGGTCTGGTTGATGGGGCAGAGGACTGGGGTCTTGTGGTGAAGGGGTTTAAAAATAAATAAATAAATGAAATTGCTCCTTTTGTTAAATCCAGCAGAGCCAAGGTGCTCGCTGTTATAAAACTGCTAGGCAGGTGAAGATGTGCTCATAGCGCTATGATTTTTTTTTTTATTCTAAGCTTGTGCAGAGCGCTCTGGGCAGTGACGTCTCTTCTGCTGGGCATCCGGCGGCATCTGTTCCGTGGCAGATCCAGTTTCCAGAAATACCTTGGTAGGAATTAGCAGCCGAGACTGGTACGAGACAGCTCTTTCAGACTGTCGTGGAACATGCTTATGTCTAAAAGACGTATCCTCCAGAAATTAAGTTATTTATCTGACCACCTCTGTGCTAGCTGTATTGAACTGTATTTTCCCTGATGCTGTGAAGTTATTGTATAGGATGTACATTAAAAGTTGTAACTATTCCAAGTACTGCTGTTTGGCAGGGATTTGCTGAGTCTCATGATCCGTCCGTAATGGAGTGGGGATGCTGAGCTGCAGCAGGATATATTTACACCAAAAGCTTTTTCGTGGAGGAAACATCTGAGCAGTCGAACCATCTGAATGCTTGCTTTAAATTTCTGGTAGCTCAGGGTGCAGCGCGAGTGGCGATGGTGAAGGTAAAGAGGAGCAGCCTCTCGGGCACCGGGTTGCCTCCCCTGGTTGGAACAGATGTCAGCATTACTGACATAGCGGCAGCGGGAAGGCTGAAGAAAAACTTCAGTGCTGACCAGATGCGCAAAAAAGGGGATGCTAAGAAGGCCGAAGCTGATTCAGTCCTTTGTGTATTATTTGAGATATTTGAATCCTGTCCACACCTGATGATGCCGGTGCCTGAGGCAAGGGCAGGTTGGAACAAGGGTTCTCTACTGTTTCTGAATAAGTTTTCAGGGTTTGCTTGGGGTTTTTTGCTCTGTCTCCAACTGAAGATGCAAACTTTGTTTCAGCAGCTTGTGACCATTCCGTTGCCTCCATAGCGGATGGCCTGAAGCAGCGAAGGGGTTCTCTGGAAGCAGCGCGCTGCACGCTCTTCTTGTGGTCAGTACAGGAAAGGGCATTTCAGCACCCCAGGTGCTGACGTAATTGCTTTAAGGTAATTGCTTGATGTAATTGAAGATAGTGCATGCTAGGGCTGCCTCAGCAGCGTTGATCCCCGGTCCTCGGGTTGCAGGGTGGTGTGGCCAAAAGGCGCCAGTGCCCAGGGGAGATCCTGCGGGACGTCCAGGCTGGCTCCGGCCCTTGCGTCGTGGTCCTGCAGGCCTGGGCCCGGGCGAGCAGACCCCGTGCAGTGCTGCTCTGGGAGCATCTCCCCAATCTCCTGCTGCTCACGGGGACCCAATTCCCTGTGCTCCCTCCTGGATGCAGCTTGGGGTCCAGGGTTGGGCTAAAGGCTTTGTAAGACTTTGTGGATGGTGAAAATTCCTCGCTTGTTTTAGCTAGTGCGGATAACGGACCGGGGATTCAGCTTGTTTTTCCGCGTGTTTCTGTTGGCCAAGGCTGGAGCTGCTGCCCACAGCTCTGTGTGGAGCGGGGAGTCACCCAAGGTGACTTCCATCATAAATATTGCATGGCACTTGACAGGGAGAGACAGCACCGGGATGAAAACCGTTCATTAGCAGCATCTCTGTGTCTATCCAGGTTTGCTTTTAGGATCAGGATCAGCCGAAGCATTTTCCCGGTGGGTTAGTGGTGATTTCTCTCCAGCTGTCAAAGGGACAGAGTGCGACTCGGCCACCAGCCCTTGCATTTCTTCTTCTTTGGATCCTGAAATACTTAGTGCTGTGTACACAAACTTAACGACTGAGCAGGAGTATTAACGGTTACAGTCCAAACCCTCTAATTCTAATGTCTCTTGACTTGCAGGAAATCTAAGTTTGGGATTTTTATGCTCTCTGTGCAGGCTGGTAATTCGGACAGCGTTCCTAATTTATTGCCACAAATTGGAGAAGGGTGTAATTTACTATTTTAAGAAGCATGTGGGTCAAAAGACCTTTAATTTAAACAAGAAAGTTCAGTGCATGTCTGAAACTGTGAGAATCACTAGACTGCATCAGAACAGTAATTTTTAGTAATGTGACGTGTGCAAAGTGGGCATTTCTTCCTGATTTTCTTCTTCTCTGACCTGTCTGCGTAGCAATGTATTTATAGAGTCGTCGAGCACAGGTCTGGAAGGGGACTCTTGCTGTGCCAAGAGAGTGGTGTTGCTGAGACCGTGGCTCACCGTCCTCACCATCTCGCATGAGGCAGCCCGTGCCAGTGCTTCATCCCTTGTAGGTAACAGAGGGAAAACCTTAAGTTCTAACTGAAAACTTGTCCTGGGGTGATACAAGAGTGCGTTTTTTTGGCTCAGTGGATGATGAGTAAAGTAGGTGGCAGGTGTTTATAACAACTGTCTGTATGTCGGAAAACTTACCGCTCTGTCTCTTCCAAAGCCTTACAATTCTGTTTATCCTTTGAAATAGAAAGCTTCACATAACCTTCTGTCCTGGTTTGGGCAAACCAGGACACCTTCAAAACAAATCTTGAGATGTTTTACTCCACCTCTCCAGTAGAGTTGTGAGCCTGTGTCATCCCTTGGCTTCAGTAGTCGCCGCTGGCACCGAGTTTCCCGGCATGAGTGGGAGTTGCCTTGCAGCATAAGAGAGTGTCGCTTTGGTTCCGGTAGCGTAGGCTTTTTATCCTGTAAGGGTACAGCTAAATAAAAACCCAGAAAATGCACGTGAGTAGTTTGTAGGCAACTTTTTTGTGTGTTACCTAAAAAACCCGCACATACGGTTGCCTGCCGGTGTTGAGACTCTCTGATGCTCCTCTCCGGTCCTCTCTACGCATGGCTGATCTGATTCTTAAGTTACAGATTTTGCTACCTGGCCATTTGGCTGTTTTCCGGCATCGCTAGTACATTTGAAACAAAAAGCACTGGATTTGGTGCATCCAGTCTACGGCAAATGCTTTGCTGCCACATAGGAGAACATGGCTAATTTATAGTTCTCGTATTAGTCACCTAACTTCGTGTTTCACCTCAAATATTAAAAAGGAAGTTGAGGCTAAAAGTCACTTTTGTAAAATAGTAGAAGTCGGGAAAAATAAGCACTCCCACAGGAACAGTAACTTCAGAGGGCACGTGCTCACCCGGGGTTCACGCTGAAGACCCGCTACTGTACCTGAGGCTGCAAGACCGCATTGGACCACGTCTGCACGGTTTGCTCCCTCTTTTCACGAGGTGTTCCAATATAGGTGTACAATATTTTTCCGAAATGCGGGTTGCTGCTGCAGGGGGTGGTGGGGTCAGGGGGATGCGCGCCGGTGTCTTACCCCTCAAGCTGGCTGGGCTGGCGCAGCCCGTAAAATATTGTCCCCGGCGGCCAAGCGGAGGGGTGGTGTGAGCTATAAAGAGTGTAAGATGCCCAGCAGTGTATTAAACACTAGTTGAGTACAGGAGGGCAGCATATCACAGGAGAGAGATAAGCAAAGTTCTCTGATTGTGGATCAATAAAGGTTAGTGACATCATATTTCAGAGTGAGAGAACCTGCTTTCTGCAGAGCCATTTATCAGATTGCAGGCTGAAGCAGCGTTAACCTCTTCCTAACCAGAGATCTGTTCCACATCTGACTGCAGACCAAATAACCTTCCCTATCTGCAGCAGAAGGCTCCCTGACCTTGCCTTCGTAATCCTGGCAATTTAACGTCAGCGTGGCTATGCCGGAGGGGTTCTCCTCCGAACGCTTCCGCTCGGCTCTTTGGTGCAGCGTACCGTGCCGAGCGGGACAGCATGGCGCTGTGCCGGCTGGCAACTGGGTCGTGGGAGGCACCGCCGCTGGAAGTGCTTCGCATCTCGATGTTTATCTGCCATCCTCCTCTCACCTGGTGCTGTTACGGCCTCGGTGAGGTGGAAGATGCTACTGGTCGGTGCTAGGACACAACAGAAGTGAGCCGTTTTGGTTAAAGGTCTGGCAGTATGCCAGGCGTCTCAGGATGTGGTTGCAAAATGTAAAAGGCATCCTTTGATTAACTTGTCTTCTGTGGCAGCAATGGCGGTGAAATCATTGCAGCACGGTCCTTACGAAAAGTTGTATGGGGCGACAGGAGGCCCTGGGTGCGCTGCTGCGTGGCTGGCCGGCCTCGAAGGGTCTGTCCTCCTGGTTTTGCTGTTACTGTTAGCAAATAGATTAAAGCTAAATTGAATGTATCAGCCCGCTCTGCAGCCCCGTTTCTTTGCTGCGTGCTGTGAGGCACCAGCATTCCACGTGAATGCAAGTTCTGAATGTGGAGAACGTGGCGCCTCATGCCTGCGCCGGCTAGATTGAGAGCAGGGAGTTGTGGGTGAACCCTGCGCGCTGCCGGCGCGAGCGGCTCCACGGGCCTCTCTGGAAGCCTGCCCTAGCAGCACGCAGGTGGCTGGGCCAACTCGAGAGGACCTTCCAGTAGGCTTTTTTAATTGCTTTTCACTTTCTGATCTTGTTTTCACATTCTTGATAAGATTAGATACCTGCAAATGAGCAAACGGTCGTTGCTATTGAGTTCAAGGTGCTCTGCATTGCTAAACTAACTAGTACATTTGTGCTAAGTTAAGCAAGAAGCTAAGGCATGAATGGTTACAGTATTTTGTGTGTTCTTCACGTGTATGTGCTTTAACTGTATTAAAGCCTGCTGGTTTTAAACTTGCCTTGGTCTGTCGTCTTCCGCCTGCCTCCCTGTACCTCCCGCTCTTGCAGATACCCGAGTGGCGTGGATGCTTTTTCTTAGCGCCGGCGGGTCTGAGGTGTCATGAAGGCTCTTGTCCCCTGGTGAAAGCATCGGGAGTTCCTGCGTAGATGGCAGTGGCTGCTTATGCCGGTGTCCTAAAAGCCTCCTGGCAAACCCCCGGGACCTGTGTGTTGCTTACAGCTCTAGAGCGGCTGGTTTAGGGGAGAATTGTATTTTCCTTAAGTCTCCTTAAGACTTCTGCCCCTCAAACAACCTCAGCTTGTGTCTAACTACCAGTTCCTATTACGGCCTGTATTCTTACTACAAGAGCGTAACCTTTTTGGAGACAGTCTGTGTGATGTGATGCTTGTCAGCTGCGATGCAAACTTCTGTCCAGATGTTGCAGGTGCAGCGCTACCTTGATGGAGACCTTGTGGCACTTTCAGCCCTGCTTTTTGAACAGTACTGAACTTGGAACACACAACGTGTAAAATACGGATGCTTGTCCGCTTTCTGCTGGATTTCGAGGTTTATGGGTGACAATGCTGTATCGGGACAGAAAGAAATATACTCCCATGTATTTGGAACTTGTTCATTTTTATTATACAATCCAAACCAAATGATCAACCTAATTTTCAGCAAGAGTCCTTCATGCAGTCATTGCAGTCAAGATCCGCGTTTACCTCAGGGATGTGCACACGAGCACACGCGTGCTTAGCGACAGACGATTAAAATGAGTTGCGTCGTGCTGCGATGAGGGCTTCCTCCACGTGAAGGCATCCCAAGCGCCTGGGGACGTCCGGCGCGGGTCTGTCCGAGGGCGTCCTTGCCAGTGGAGGAGTGTTAATGATCCGCCCGAGCGTCCGTGCCCGGTGGTACAGCAGGAGGATGTAGGTATTTCTGCTGTGCGGGAGCAGGTCTCTTGTTTTCAGTGAATGAAAGGAGAGGCTTCTGCCTGGAGGAATCTGCAGTCTAAGTTAGAGATAAGATAGCAAGGAAGGATGACAGACAGAGGGTAAGGGGCAAGAGGAGAGTTAATTCCCTGAATGAGCTTCTGTTGTCTAGCAAGGAAATACCAATTTTTTTCAGAACCTACAGAGACTTGAGTTATAAAGACTTTTTGATTACCTTTCATCCTTTTTCCATTGGTGATTTCTCATCGCAAAAAGAGCCCCTTTTCTGTGGTCCTCTGGGCCGTGCCCCGGGGAGCGGCCGGGGGCCGTGCCGCTGCGTGTCCCGGCGGGTCGGGGGGCGCCTGCGCTGCGAGCCTGTGCTAATGGGCTGATGTCCAAGTGGAAAGTGTATTTTCAATGAGGAAGTGCTGAGATATTAGTGGAGCCTGGATTACCCTGTGATTGTGCTGTCAATACTGCTGTATTGAGTTGGAGAGAGCCTGCACAACACAGGGAAACACTTAGCTCACTACTGCTGCTTATTGAGAAGCCAATAGCAATTTACTTGCTGACACTTGACATCGAATCCATTCCCAGAGGTGCAGCTCCTGCTAAACCACTGTTGGGCTCTCCCTCACACCTGCGCCTTCCCTCGGCCTCCGAGCTGCAGGTGTGGCGGTGCCGATGCTCCGAGGGGCGTGAGAGACCGGCACGAGGCCTTGCTCTGCTCGGACTGGCAGGTACGGACCAGCTTCCGTGGGGCGGTGGGAAACCCTCGCTCTGGAGAGCTAGCCTCACGTGGGATTACCTTTGTGCAGGCACATTTGCTCTTCTTGCGTGTGTCCAGTGGAGAGGAGGGGAATGTGGGTGCTCTGGTCCTTCCATCCCATGTCCTGAGAGCTTGAAGCGCCTGGAGCCTCTGGGGCAGAGCAGCTGGATTCCTCCCGTCCTGCTTTTCTGTTTTTTCTGGGACGAGCACAGCTGACTCCGATGGCCCTTCTTGCATCCGCACATACCTTTTAACAAAAACTTAGGATCATCTGCTGCCAAATACTTTTGAGAAAAATAACGTCTAGGATATTTCTTTGAAGACCTAACTCCCTAAAACGGGGACTGACACGTGAAGGAGTGAGGATGGGATGAGAACAGAGCTGCAGTACTGACACGAGATGAGTAGAGCGGGGAAGGAGGAAGCGGGGAGTCTGCGTCGCGGTGATGGATTCGGGCAGGAGCATCAGGTGCTGGTGCTGCGGTCCTGCAGCAGTCCGGAGGAGTCGGGAGACCCAAGAGGACCGACAGTCTGCTCGGCCCCTGATGTGGTGGGGCAGTGACGCTCCTGCAGATTCTTAATTGCAGCTCTTGCTGCTTTAATATGTTCCCTGGCAAACCATTTCAAACATTCTCTCTGTTAGCTGTGGTGCTGCTTTTCGGTGCACTGTTCCCTTTCTGTTTCCCTTGTGTGCCAGAACCGTCTGGGAGGGGTAGAAAACCGGCACCCTAAATATAAAAGGAAGAAAGAAAAATGTGATGCGTGAGGAAGACACTTGGAGCTACTATTTTCATTTTGCAGAAGTAAAATTTAGGTCATGTTGCAGGTCGTGTTTTATATATATCTGTTGCTCTGTGCTTGCAGTTTGCTAGCGCGTGTGCAGCTGTCTTGGCTCTGCAGGGTGAGGAGCAGAGGAGCCATCGTGCTCTGGCGCCCGGGCAGCATCTGTTCCGAGACCAGCATGCTGGGGGGCACCGCGCTGTGCCAGCGCGTCTGCTCATGACCAGAGGAAGCCATTCCCAAACGCTCATGACGTAGCAAGCGCAAAGCAGTGGGTGTTCGGCTGTCCTGTAGCTCCCGTGAGGAGAGCAGGGATGCGGTGCGAGTGTGCCGCACTCGCTTCGGACTCCTGCTAAAGCCGGGCTCACTCCGGGGCAGGGTGGGCAGGGTGCTCCGGGTGCCCGGTGTCCTGCGGTCCCTGCGGCGCGGTGCAGGCTGCCTGTGGTCCCAGCGCGAGGTGGATTGTGTGGCTTTGCTGGCATCCGGTCAGATATTGACTTGCTGTCTTTGAATGTGCCTTCGCTGCCGGGAAGCTCCGGACACGGTGTGCCTGTTCCTGCCTTCCCTTCCCTGTCCAGCCCGGCTCTCATCCCGAGGCAAACGTTCTCGTTTGCGGTCCCGAGCCAGAACAAACAGCCGGTGCCTGCTGGGGAGACTCGCTGCTTTATCGGTGGCTGTAACCAGAACCGGGAGGCGTCGTGGCTGGGAAACCCGTCTGGGGACCTCCGGGGACCTGGCGGCCCAGCGTCAGTGCAGCCTTTCAGCAATTCTGGCTTGCTTCGTGCATTTCAAAAACTTCAGCAAAAAAGAATATAAAACGGGATTTGGTGAGAGTGTAAGGAAGGGCAGCAGTGCCACGTGATGGGTGAGAGCAGAAGGAATGAGAAATACCACCATCTGATGCCCTTTGAACATCAGTGGAGGGCGAAGCAGCAGGCGCGTGCTTTGGGATGCTGGATGGCCGGGGGCGCAGGGGTAACACCTCGGCTCGTGCTTTTGTAGGGGTCCCTATTGCTTCTTATATTTTGTTCTACTCTGCTGCTAATCTTATTCAGCAGTTGCTCCTCTTAATTACTGAAGTACTTTTACAGAGATGCAGCAGATTAATCCTTTTAGTTCTGCTTGCTGCCAGAAGAGATTGCCACCTTTATTCTCGTGCTGTGGAAGGAGAGGTTGGAGCAAGGGGAAGCAGGGCTAAATTTAGAAAGCCTGCCTTTACACACGTGTGCTGTTCCGTAGCTGTAGAGAAGCACACGGTGGCAGGTACCAGCCACGAACAGCGAGAGTGCCTACAGGCCGCGCCGAGGCTGGGACGGTTCAGCCGGGAGCTGGGGACTGGCAGAGTCTGGAGGGTGTCGTGGCCGCGCTGTGACCTGCCGGGGGGCACCCCTGCAGCCCCTGCGCACCGGGTTCTAGCGGGGAGGGCAGCTGCTGAGGCATCACTTATCTGGTCCTTGCCTCGCTGGAACACAAATATTAACTGACAAACAGTTGCATAATAAACGGCACAACCACTTTGGCCTGTTGACTTATCTTCCAGCAAAAGAAATAAACAGGGAAAACTAGGCAAGTTAACTTATAAACCAATAAACTGTTATTGCACTTGCATTAGTGTGGCCTGAGGCTTGCACAATGGCTGCTGGGCTGATGTCTCCCTCCTCTCTCAACTTGGAGGAAACAGAGAAATATTTACTTGTTAAATATACAGGACAACATGATTGCTTTAGGCGCTGTGATGTAACACGCATGCAGCCAGTTCCGGTGGTGTGCAGCTTCCCCAGTGCCTGCCTTCCTCAGAACGCTTTACAGAGCAGTTTTTAAGCCTCGCCTGGCTCTGTCTGAAGGAACGTAGTGATTTTCCCGAGCAGAAGCGTCTGAGGCTGAAGGCTGCTCTGTCAGTGTTTACTAAAAGGTATCCAGAGTGGAAACGTAAATCTGCCAGAGCTGATGTTGTATTTAGGTTTGCCTGAGTTACCTCTTGTTAGAAACGTTAATGCTGGGTCATTAAGACTGTCTCCCCTCTGCCGCTGCTGCTGCAGGCGTTGCTTTCCAAATATTGATGTAACGGCTTCCTCGCCAGCACATGGGTTGCAGCGCGGCTGCTTCCATGGGATGCGTTCCTGCCTTCTGCTGCTGCGTTGGTGCGCGCGTCCTCCGGCGCACACACGCGTGTGCGCACACCGGCTTCCAGCCAGCATGTGTACGGCTCGGTTAAAGCCATTTGGTTTTGTGCCGTGTTGTGCTGGAGAACATCCGTTCCTGCGGTCGCGCTGCTAGCTGCCTCCTCCATCTGTTTGCAGCTAAGTTATTTCTTCTGTAATGTGGTCGCAGTTGTACACGCAATTCCAGCTGAGGTCTTGCAGTGCTATTAGCATGCCGTTTATTACTTCCTTATCTCTACAAACACCTGGAATAACACATTAAGATCGCGTTTGCCACTTTCACGCTGACTAGCGCATCAGTCTGTCATCTCCTTTGCAATTCCTGATTGGGAAACCCTGAATTTACTGCAGAAATTCCGAATTTTCCTGTTACAATCTTGGATTTAGTTCCTGTCTTGTTATTCTGGGCCTCACACCATAACTTTTTTCTTGTGTAATGTTCTGGTCTTCCGCTGTGTTGGATTGTGCTTCCCAGTCTGCGTTCATCAAGTATCACCGATCTCTGCTGGTTTGCAGCAAGGCCATCAGTGAAGGTAGCTAGCGGGATGGCTCCCAAGGCCTTTCCAAATAACCTCCGTCCAGGGCAGTATTTTCTTTAAATCATTGTGGTGTCATCTTCTCTTGGCCTAATTTTCTGCGTTTTTGAAAATCAGTTACGCCAGCTCTGTTACTGTACCTTTCTTGTTAGTTGTCCTGGCCTTTACGCGTTTCCCCCCCCCCCCCCCCCCCC
>VZSC01006310.1:0-20985 GCA_013398225.1 Steatornis caripensis | reverse complement strand
GGTTCCGACCTGCCTCGGCCCCTGCAGCCCTGGGTGGGCATGGGCGCTAGAGGGGCAGCAGGGGCTCCAAGAGTAGTGTCATGATGAGGAGCAATACCTTCCCGTAGTTTAAACCCTCCATTTTCCCCCTTCTTTTCATGTTGTCTCTTCTACAAACCTTTGAAGAAAGCCTTCTTAATTAAGCCTTTCCCAACTGGGGTTTTGCTTTTGAAAGAAAAATTGCTTTGCATTTGAGGTTTTGATTTTGAAAGAAAAATAAGAAACAACCTTCGCATTTAATATCTGTTCTGGCTCTTTTTAACTCATTGCTATTTACCATATTGAATTTTCTCTTAAATTCCTGCTCGCGTTGTCTTGTGTATTGCCTCCTTTTTGCTCTCTACAGGAAAATCATATCGCTGCTTTCTGTACTGTTGTTACTAACCCAGGGTTTTCTACGTGATGAGCAACTGAGCTTCATAAGTAGTGGGATCTACTGATCTTGTCTGTATAGTAAAATTAAATCAGTTATTCTGCAGTGTTTTTCTTATTAAAGCTCTTCTGGGCTCTGTACTGGAGTTGTTCCCTTTGGTGTTTACACTTCGAAACCGAACTGTTGATTTCTGGAACAAGTTGTATTTCCTCCCTGTTACTCCTAGGAAGGTGCCTGGGCAGGGAGGTTCTCCTGGGTAGTGACTGCAGAGCAGCGTATTCCACAGAAGCTCTCCTGGCTGATGGTCACCTTTAGACCCTCCCTGAACGTGGCTCAAGTCTCCTGCACTTGTTTCATGCCTTCAGACCCCTCCGGGTCCCCCAGAGCTGCAGCGATGGGCAGGGCAACCTTGGACGTCGGCCCAGGTGCCTTGGCGAAGGGGTCCGTCGGGGGCTGGTGCTGGTCCTGAGCCTCCCGGTGGCTGGACTCCCGTCTTCCAGGCGGGAGGAAGAAACCTGTTCTTCCCCTACCGCCTTTGTTTGGTGCTGGGTCTCAGTGGTGCTGGGTGCCCTCAGTCCTGGAGGAGGCTCTCCTCTCCTCCGTGCTCCGGCTCCCTTCTGATACAGAGGTTGTAAGAGAAAGCGCAGTCTCTTCTAGCCCTCAGGTGTACATGGCTCAAAGGATAATTTAGGCTTTTTTGTGTAATTGCTGGCAATACGTATGTCTGGCTGGAGCAGGTGTGTCAGAACATCAGCAGATGATCCATGGAATTTCAAGGTTGAGGAAATAAAATCAAACATGCAAATTCTGGTAAAATATTAATAATGTGCTCAGCATGGGCCGGACGCGGTTAAAGTGGACCAGCGTGCCCTCGGTTTTTGTGAGGAGACTGTTGGGAAGTGGACGCATCTTCGTTGGCTTGTGATAATGAAGCTACGAGTCTCGAAAAAGCTGCACATTGTTCCAGACTGTTCTATGACTGAGAGATTTTTGTTGTCTTCCGTTTAGTAAAGGAGAGATGTCTGACTTCTGCCGCCTTCAGAAGCGTTGGGCACGGTCCTTGTACATATGTAGTGATCTCGTGTTCTCCCTGTAGCACGCCGGCACAGCCAGCAGTTGAGTATGATTTAGGCAACAGTTTCACATGTCTTTTCTCTTTTGAACCTTGGCAAAGAGAAAGAAATAAGCTACCTTTAGAAGTGGAGACTGGATTTCAAGCCTCGTGTTCAGATTGCGTATGGTGTGAAAGCGGGGGGCTTCTCGTGTCACGCTCTTCCAGCTCCTTCCTTTGCTTACACTAGCGTATACATCAGTTCAGTTGTTGAACGGGCTGCTTTCTTTTCCACCTAACAGTTTTACTTGCCCTTGGTTTTGCTGAATTGTCTTCATTGAGAAATCTTTTAAAGAGTGAGAGATTATTTGTACTTCTGACACTTCATTTTAATTGCAGTTATTCAGTTGACTTTCTCATCAACCAAAACGTTTTTTGCGCGCTGTGTTGCATAGGTTTGTTTATGCGGCTGCCTGTCATGTTGGGAGATGTCGGGCTTTAGTCTAAGCTGCACTGGTCTGGGTCCTTTGGAGATCCCATAGAGTTGGTTTCCATCACCGGGGCTGGCTTTATAAGGGAGCACAGGTAGCCTCTTGCCCTCCTAGCACCCCGTACAGTGGCTTTGCTGTGTGACTCGGTTTGCTTTCTGCAGATCCAGGCTCAGTGCACACCTCTGTGCCTGTTTGCTCCTTCGCGTTTTCTGAAGTTTTTCTTCCCGTTGTCCCAGCTGAGGTGTGCGTGCTGGGGACGCGCGTGTTCCCTGGGTGCCTTTTAGAAAGCTGCAAAGTGTTTCATCCTTAAAACGCTCCTCTTAGATTTCAGTGATTTAAGTGTTTTCAGTGGCAGAAGTCTGAGAGATCACGGAGACGTTCCTGTATTGTGCAATTAACCTGTAGATGCACTGCTGGGATTTAGTTCGAAAGGCAAGCCAGGCTTTTTGTGTTGCCTTGGGCAAACACCTGCACTCGCTCCCGCTGCCACCATGGCAGTTCTGACCCTGGTGGCACGTGGCACAGGCAGGTCTCCGTGTGGGCAGACCCCACTGTCGTCTTATCAGAGGGGAAAACGTGCAGCTGGATGGTTGGATCACAAACCCCACCGAGAACAGGATCAACCCCTGCAGTTGTGAGGCTCTTTTTAAAGTCATCTCACGGGGAAAGCGTTGCCCTTTTGGAGGGGAGGTGTGGAGAGGAGGCATTCAGACCTGGTTGCAGGAGATGGATTTATTTGATAGCTTAGCCCTGTTCTCTCTCTAAGGGGCTTCTCACTGTTTGGCCTGGGCACTGAAAAGTCAAAAGAAATCTTGCCTGAGAAGCTTTCTTTGTTCCCTCTGCCCGCGGAGCCTGGCTGAGCCCTCACCTGTTGGAGAGCGGCCCCGTGTTTCTGGAGTTGGGAGCCAGCGCTGTTGCCCCTGGGGCTCTTGGAGCAAGTCCCAGCCTCCGTCTGTTCCAGTCTCCTCTCGCTCTGCCATGCACCTTCCCTTGCCTAGAGCTAGCACGAGGAGCCAAGAATTAATTGTTTTGTGTTTCCTTTCCCCCCTCCTCGTTGCGTTGTGGTCTGATCAGTATCTGAGCTCCTTGGACACTGGAAGCTTTCGCTTCCCTTTCTCCAGAGAGAGATGTTGGGGAGCTGAGTAAATGCTTGAACATACAGCGAGGGGACGGGCTGAGCCGGGGNGAGTAACTGCTTGAACATAAAGCGAGGGGACGGGCTGAGCCGGGGGGATCCTTCCGTTTGTGCGCTCGCTCGACTCCCCGTGGCATTGCAGTTGGCAGCAGTGGAGTCGTGGGGAGGAACGCTGACGCTCGGCACGGCTGATGTGCGCTTACCCGCCAGCCTGCGGGGATTGGGCAGAGCAGGACGGAGTAGCTGGTGTCAGGCTTTAGACTCTTTTACTCTTAGTCCTTCCCTAGTCTGGGCAGTGAAAATAGTGGCGTGCGCATCCTTGCTGGGTTGCAAGTGCTGGATAGAAAATTGCCGTTCTCAAGCATAGATGCCCTGTGGCGGACGTGGGGAGGGCAGAGGCTTAGAGCAGGGAGGTGCGGCGCTGCTCGCAGCAGTCCAGCAAGGTGGCGGAGCACGTGCGCAGGACCTGGCGCGGCACTGACGGACGGGGGGCTCGGCGTCCCCCCGCTCTGGCTCTGCAGGCTCCTGTGCTCCTCTGGGTTCAAAACAAGCCAATCTGCAGGTGCTGGTGTTGCTGTCCGTTGCTGCAGGCTACAGATTGTAGGTAATATCCCACCTTGGTAGGCTAAGTAAACTTTCCCAGACAGGAGGTGTAAACAAAGGTTAAATAAATAAATAAAGTTGATTTCACTATTACCAAGGAATTTCACTGATGTGGAATTTAACTCGGTGCTCTGGAAGAAAAGGGCTGCAAGGGAGGAAGAGAAAGTTGCTGTAAAGTGTGAGGAGGAGGAAAACGCGAAGGCAAGCAGGGCAAACCGAGTGACTGAAAGGATTACAAATTTGAGTGAAAATGATGATATTGGTGTTATTTTAAGCCTTGTCATTCTGTAGACTTTAGGATTGTCAAAATGGTTCTGCAGTACCCTCCCGACACAAGTCTTGTGTTCCAAATACAAATCCCAGTTGTGATAAATGCAGCGCTGTTGGGCAGCTCCTGCTTCAGTGGAGCTTGACGAGGTACGAAGAGACGGAGGGAAAGGACGCGATGTGCCTTTGGATTCAGCATTGCAGTAGTCGGTGACAGCTATTAATGGTGGTGGTAACTTCATCACTTCTTCACCTACTCTTTTTATGTGCATTAAACACTATCATGTATGTGAATTCCTGTAAAATTTCGGTCCCGTAATCCAAGAAGGGACTGGATTTGGGAAAAACGAGGGGGCATCGTCTCGGCCACCTTTCCTTACGGGTTCTGGCCTCCTGGGGCAGGAGCAGGGTGCTAAGGATGCCGGTCCCCCCAGGACCGCCCAAGTCTGGGGCGCTTTGGGAGCAGCGTGATGGTAGAAGATCAGCCGTGGTTGTGCTGGAGAGGGGGACGATCGACGTGGTTTTGATCAATGTTGGCTGAAAAGTTTTGGAGCTTCACAGCTTGTTTCTAATTAAAGCCTTGAATCTGTTGCTGCTGTGCGGCGCATGGCTGCTGGGGAGGTGGCGGTGGCCCGAGGGACAGCCCGCTGCTGTGGCGCCCTTCTGACATAGCACCTCTCGTTTTGCTTGCTTGAAAATGGCCGAGGCTGCCCCTTTGGGCTTTTTTGTGGACGTTTCCCGTTGCTGGTTTTTCAGANCAGCGTGATGGTAGAAGGTCAGCCGTGGTTGTGCTGGAGAGGGGGACAATCAATGTGGTTTTGATCAATGTTGGCTGAAAAGTTTTGGAGCTTCACAGCTTGTTTCTAATTAAAGCCTTGAATCTGTTGCTGCTGTGCGGCGCATGGCTGCTGGGGAGGTGGCGGTGGCCCGAGGGACAGCCCGCTGCTGTGGCGCCCTTCTGACATAGCACCTCTCGTTTTGCTTGCTTGAAAATGGCCGAGGCTGCCCCTTTGGGCTTTTTTGTGGACGTTTCCCGTTGCTGGTTTTTCAGAGGAGCGCTTGATCGGGAGACCCTGTTTCTAGTGATTATGCTTCGTGTGGACCTCTTTCCTTATGCATTTAATAGGGCTCTGTGTTTCCAGCTTGTACTTGGCCTGAAGTCTTGAGCAGATTAAATTATGTCAGGGGCCTTCCACAAGTGAGATGGGCATTATAATCTTTGATTTTTCTCAGGGCAATTATTGTGACCAGGTGAGGAAGAGGAGGCCGTTCAGCGAGTGATGCAGGGCAGAAGCATTGAGACCCCTTCATTAGCAACGCTGCAGTGCAGCGTTTCAAGTTCCTGACTTCAGAAGCCCGCTCATGCAGGGTGACCTGCGGGCTTTGAGCGGTGCCTGAAGGTACCCCTTCAAGGGGGTTTCGTCTAACCGGGTGCCTTGCCTTTTAGCTCTGCTAAGAAAGCCGTTTCTGAAGATGAGAAAAAATTTCCCTTAATGCACCTTCTAATTGTTCATTTAGGAGCAGAACTTCCCTCCAGCTGGGAGGGCTTAAGGCTGCTGTAAAGTGCTAATTAAGAGTAATAGTGATAATGAAAACAGATGTTTTTGAGAAAACTAAGTGGTGTTGGGGCACCAATCTGCTGTCCCTGGCTTCTCTGCAGCGGGAGCGCAAGCTGGTGTCCTCAGCGCTGCGTTTGCAGGAGCGCTGGGCAGTGGGGCCGGGCCCTGGGCGGCTCGTTCTGCTTTAACAGGCGGGGATGGCTCTTGATAGAGCGCGGAGGTGCAGGACAAAGCTTGCATCACTTGGACAGAGCCAGCGCCTGTGAATGGGTGCTGTCCTTCTGCGCCCAGAGCGGAGGGGTGGGTGCTGAGTGGGGCACCGAGGCCGGGACCGCTGTAAGCCTGGGACATGGAGAAGCAGGCAGGCTGCTGCTGACATCGGGGTAGTCCAGCATCGCTGGAGCCTTCAGGCACCGTTACAGAAAGAACGATAAATAGCGCTGAAAGCAGTGAGGTGCAGGCATCGCTTCATCCGCAGCGGAGTCAGTCGAGTGCTTCGGTCCTGCGTGTCCCAGTGGCTTCCAGCAGCTTGGCTCTCGCTGCTGCAGTCATCCTGGGGGCGATGGGTTTTGCAGGGGGGAAAAATCCCATCTCTTGGAGCTGTTTTATCCTTTCTGTCAACTGTAGTTTGTTAGGAACTGGGAAGGTGCTGTTATTTNGGGTGCTGAGTGGGGCACCGAGGCCGGGACCGCTGTAAGCCTGGGACATGGAGAAGCAGGCAGGCTGCTGCTGACATCGGGGTAGTCCAGCATCGCTGGAGCCTTCAGGCACCGTTACAGAAAGAACGATAAATAGCGCTGAAAGCAGTGAGGTGCAGGCATCGCTTCATCCGCAGCGGAGTCAGTCGAGTGCTTCGGTCCTGCGTGTCCCAGTGGCTTCCAGCAGCTTGGCTCTCGCTGCTGCAGTCATCCTGGGGGCGATGGGTTTTGCAGGGGGGAAAAATCCCATCTCTTGGAGCTGTTTTATCCTTTCTGTCAACTGTAGTTTGTTAGGAACTGGGAAGGTGCTGTTATTTAACTGAAATGGTTTTGAGTCTTTTTTTTTTCTTTTTTTTTTGCTATGAGCAGAGCCTTGTGCATGTAGGTTACAATCCCCAGCAGTCCTTTCTGGGGAGTCTTTGTTATCTGGGTCCACCGTGGTTAGCAACTGCCGTTACTGTTATGGCACTAATTACCATGCCTAGTACTAAAGCGGTTTACGTGGGGAGCTTGGAGTTATTCAGCTAAGGTTAGTCTCTGGCTTAAGAGGCTTTCTGCAGTAGCTTTCTGAGCGCAGAGGTATTAACAACACAGAAGACAGAGAAGACCACTTGAAATTTCATCGACCCTTTTTGGCTGCTGCGTTAGGGGGGGTTTTGTTTTGTGCTTAAAAGATTGATCTGTCTCTCCCATTGCCTGGTCTTGCTGACTGTAAGTGGTGACCTTTCAGGCCTTAGTGGGAAAGTGTGGGTGTCTGGAGGACGGGCTGGCTGTTTAGTAGTCATCTTCAGGACCGTTATTTGACTTGTCCTCTTGTGCTGTAGGAGCAGCCTTTCTTACTGCTAGAAAGCTGATCTATTCTGTGGAGCTTTCCGTAGCTGCCCAGAGGATTTACTGCCTCGTGTTTGTTACTTGTGCCTCCTTGACTTCTTGAGCCGTGCAGGTGCCCTGTGTTGTTGAAATGTCCCTCGTTTCTCTGATTGCATGGAGGAGTGCAGCAAAACTCTTTAAGACTCTGAATTGTTTTCCGGAATATTGTTCCAGAACAGAAGGGGAGGGAGAAAATCCCAATAAGGCTTTGTGGAAGTGCCTCCGCGCTGTGTCCTAGCGAGACGGTCGGCGGTGCTGGGTTCATCTCCCAGGGAGGACCCTGCAGGGCTCAGCTCCGTGGGCCGTGTCTCGCAGTGAGCTAGCTGCCGTGCGACGCTGGCGCTTTGCTCGCTGTGCGGCTCGGAGAAGTGTGCATAAAACAAGAAGCCTTATGTCTGTTGATCTGCATATGTTAGCGCTTCGGATGGAGAAGTCAGCTTTCAGAAGGCCTGCAGATGTGGAGCTGGGGCTGGCTGTAAATGATAGTGGATTTCTGGGAACAACAAAGGGTCCCTTGTCTGGGAGGACCTGATGTACTGGTACTTGGCGCTGGCTGCCGGTTTCTTCTCCCCGTGGTCCTGGTGGGAAGGGAAAGGTGGAGGCTGGCCCTTTCTGAGGGTCATAGGGAGGGAGGTCTCCTCCCTTTTCCAGATTTTTAATAAGAAAGGATTGTCTTCATCTTGCTTATACGCAGAATTACCGACCAGAGTTTGAAAGAGCAGCCCCAGCCCTCGGAGGCCTCTGTGATGAGTTTCGTGAGGCTCCGCAGCCCATCGTCGGGGTTTGGGCTGAGAAGGGCATGAGTTTTAGAAGCTCAGGTCCAGATCTCCCGCCTCTAAGGCAGCGGCCACGTGGTGCGCCGTGTCGCTCCTCGGAGTGCCGTTTCGATCACATTGTCGAGTCCATCATTAACCTTCTAACCGCTCTGCAAGCGAGCTGGAGAGGTAAACTGGTAAACGGAGTCTCCTGTGATACGGATGTGCACGGGAAAGAGCAGCCTGGAAAAAAGGGTTTGGTTCAGCAGTGGAAGGATGAGGGGTGTGAGAATGTGTAAGGTGTTGTCTTTCACCCTGAAGAAGAGCTTGGCTTGAGAATCCTTTGCTGACTATGCCTGTGGAGGGGGTGGCAGCCTTTTAAAGAAGGGGGGGCACCAGGGCATGGGGGCACTGGGGGGGCATGGACAGACCAGGGAGTAGGGAGGTCGTTAGGATGCTGATGGGAGAAGGGAGAGGACAAAAGCGCTGAGAGCATTAGCCAGAAGCACCATCAATGGTCTGATCCAGGTTGAGGTCAGCCCGTAGTAAGGTTGCTGTGATGGGTGTAAGGTTTATTTTGCAAATATCAACTGTGATTACCTGGAGAAAGTGACCCAGGTTGCGTGAAAGCAGCCAGCCGAAATGGTGGCGTTCGCACCGAGTACTGCCTGCAGTCCGTAGCATATGGTCCTTCGGATTAATACTGAGATGAAGCTGTCAGAGCCTTGTCCGTACTGGGAGATAATGGGACCCATACTCCATAATTAGTGCCCGTAGAGCTGCTGACAGAACCCTGGAGCTTCAGCCCTTGTTAAACTCATTTTCAGCTGTCATTTGGCAGTGGTGGCAACATGGAGCCCGGTTATATTATGGTTTCCATTCCTGCTCCTGCTGATGGAGAAGTAATAGATGCCTTTTGCCGGACTAGACACGTTCTGGCAGTTTGTGTTTTGCTTATCTTCTGGAGGCCGACTGGTGCTTATTACTGCGTTTAATTCGAGAGAAACTTTCTGGTATTTGGAGTGATGTTCAGAATCAGAACGCTGTCTCTCTTTGTGCGGTAGGTCGGTAGTAGGCAGGGTGGCAGGCTGCTGCGTGCCGCCTGCCTTGAGGCGAGGCCTGCGTGTGCCGTACCGGGCGGCACGCAGAGCTGGGTCTCCCAAACCGAGTGTCACTGGAGGTCGGTCTTCTGAAAAAGCATTCTTAATGCGTTGCACAATAATTTGGGCCCTGAACGGAAAAATACTGTTAAACCTTCTTAAAAGGACATAGAATGCTGTAGGAAGACTGGAGTAGAGAAAAAAGATCAGTTAAAATACTGCAGGAAGTGTTCTGGAGTGGCAGTTGAGGAGCTCTCAGCTGATCAGAGGGAGGGTCCGGATCGGCAGTTACAAGTTTTGGTATTTGAGCACTTGCTTCGCTGGAAGGGGGTGCTCCAGCAAAAGGCGAGCACGGGTGGGGTGTGAGAGTGAGACCGCGCTCCGAGGTGTGCGCGTGATGAATAGTTTCAGGGGCGATGTCTAGTAACGTGACCTCCATCCAAGCAGTAGCTTGGAGTTGGAGGTCGCTCAGGGTTGCCGCTTTGGCACAGCGGGGCGGGAGGACTCTCGCCGCGGTCCAGAGGGGCCTCAGACAGGAGATTACACCCTGGCAGTTCTTATTTTTGTAAAAAGCTCAAGACAGCATTAGGAGCATCTTGCAGGCACCCTGCAATTATAATAATAAACAGTTTTATCATCTGCTTGGCAATCAATAATGTGGCTTACGCTGCTTTAGTATCTCACTGGTATTGATTACCTTAACAACTGTGCTGCGGTCAGCTGCTGTTAACCCGCGCTTTACTGATGGGGCTTGTCCGTCCTGCGGCAGGAGGCAAGGGACCGGGCTCTCAGCCTAGGCGTGGGCAGCAACTTAACAGCAGGCCAGGTCAAACCCGACTTTCAGTCAGAGAGGCTTGATGGTAGGATTTTTGAGCCAGGAGCACGGAATTGAGTGCACGTTCTGTGTACGTGGTATTTTAACATAGAAGGATTGAAATGTGATTCTCAGTTCAGGCTCAAATGAGTTTCGGCTTGTGACACGGTTGCGTGGCGTTTGTCAGAAGGGGTTTCCCCGAGTAGCGCGTGCCCCGGGACCCCTGCCCTCGCTGAGGGAAGGCTGCTCCCTCTGCAGCGAAGTCACGATGCTTTACCGGGAACCTGGGCTCCGCATAGGACTGGAATGGGAGCGTGCACCGGACATCGCCTTGGCTGCTTCTGACACTGCCGGGACTACCTGAGAACCGGCCGATGTGCTGGTGTGCCGGCACCTCTCGCACCTGCCTGGCCTCTGTGAACAAAGGCTGTGGCGGTGGAATCGGGCGCGCGCTGTGAGACTGCGCTGACCCCACGGCAGCCTGCCAGGCCGAGCTGGGGGAGCCGCACGCTGCTGCCTGTACCAAAGACTTTGTTTCAGCTAAGTGAACCCTTGGGGGTATTTTGACAGCATTGCCTCCGCTTCCGGCAGAGCAGTCGGCGATTAAGAATATCAGGTTAGCAGCTTACTCCATTTTGGGAGGAAGAAAGATGGCTCCGTATGTCGGCATCCAGATGGGACTTTAAGGAAAGACGGGACTTTCTGGGATTTGGGCGTACCTAGATGCTTGGGTCTCGTGGCCCAGTATTTCTCCTAATGGAATTTCCCATCATTTACTGCCCTGCTGATTCCTGATCAATGAAAATAAAATTGCGTTGCCTCCTGAGAGGCTCCATGTATGGCTACAGCCTCCAGCTGTGTCAGTTCCGGTAAGATAATCTCATCAGGCGTGCAAGAGGGTAATAGGAAATAAAAATAAAACCCACAATTAGCAAGAGGCCAAGCAGCAGAGTAACGCTTTAAGTCCTGGCAGTCTGGAGAAGCGCGTATAGCAACTTGCTTTCCCGCCTCCGAAGGCGCCTGCGTCCCTCACGGGTGTGCCGCGGCGCAGTCCTTGCCGAGTTCGGGAGTCTGTGCAGATCCGCCGGGCACGTGCTTTGAAACCCGTATTTATCTGAATCTGTGTCAGCTCTCTCTTGCAAGACGGTTAAACTTTCACAAGAGATGTGTTTGTTCTAAAGTGTATCAGGGATATAGCAGCCGATAGAGTAGCTGCATGCTGTGGACTGGGAGAGCATGAACTTGAGACTTTGAGCCATTGAGCAGCGCAGTTATTGACTCCTGTTGGTTGCTGCAATCAGAGGGTTTATTTTGAACAGATAAAGAAAATACTTAGACTGTATCTGAAGTCTAGAGCTGTTTTGGTAGCAGGTGAGTGTGCAGATGCTCTGTTTACAGGAGCATAGGACCTCTTGGATCAGCTAAAATTTGCCCAAAAGGCACTCCAGATGGGAAGGTTTCCCAGCCGTACTGGCAGGTTTCCTTACCCGTTGTAGGGTTCCAGGGTTTTTTAGCTCTCTTCCAGTGATACAGCCCTAACCAGAAAAATTTACTCCATACCAAAACACTTACAGCCAGTCCGAGCACACATCCCAGTGACCTTTGCAACGGGGCTTTGCAACACCAGTGTGTAATTCAGAGCTAAGGTATCAGACAGCCACGGTGCTCGGCTGAGTAGCACGCAGAATGGTTACTGGATGACCTAACGCCACTGAGCGTGCCGCTCCAGTCCAAAGCGCCAGCTTTCCCGAAGGGTGGGAAAGAGCGACTGAGCCCAGGACCAGGCAGCGCATCGTTTCCTAACAAGGACTGGATCTCAGCCCTGGCAGAGGAGATCTGCATGACTTATGGATCTAATTCTTACCCTCTGCTTGGCCCTTGACGCTAGTCTGGAACGCACATGTTGTTTGGGTAACTCAGCAGAAAGAAAGAGCGTTGACAGGGCTTCTTCGCTAGGCTCGTGAGCGTGCCTGCGAAGAGCACTGCTCGGAGAGCGCAGTCCAGCAGCGGAGCATCAGCTTTTCAGGCTGGGCCATCTGAGCTTGGCTGTGTCTGCTCCTGAAGTCGCGTTGCAGGGCTGGCGGAAGCTCAGTGACGGTGGTTTCCAAGAGTCAGCCTCAAGTGTTTCTGACTGGGTGAGGCCGCTCAGCGCGTCGAGTGGCTGGAAGATGGGAGGTGGATGAACCATCAGTAGAGCCGCAGAAGCCAGCTGGAATCCCTCACTTTCAGGAGTCGCCGCTGCAGTTTGTGTCCTGTAGTCTTGCTAAAAATGCTGCACTTTCTTCTTGGATCCAAGAGCGGAGCTCTGGCAATGCAAATGCCGTCTTTAATTTGTTTATATGTCTTTATAGTGTTTGAAACGCGGAACGATTCAGGGCTTCTCTCTTAACAAGCATCTCCGTGGGCTAGATGGGTGTAGGTCTTGCCTACTGAAAGGTCTTAAGGATGTCACTGCCCTTTGCAGCAGCGACCAGGTGGCCCAAACGGAGCCGTGGGAGCTCTCACTGGTGCAACGTACGGGACAGGCTGCCTGGGTAAAAATGAAGGAGGGGGGGAAAGGGCGAGCTTCAGGCTGTGGCAGGAGGCAGAAAGAGTAAGGCCCTTTTCCTGAGGCACGAAGGTTTGGGGGGGTCTGGGGGGCCGCGGAGTCCGTGCGACGCAGCGAGACAGTTTGTCCTCAACAGCTCTTTGGTTGGTTTTGGAGTTAGGTCAACAACAGTGTACTGAAAATGCAAACCAGATGCAAATATAGTTATTTATGCAGCAACACAGACTGGAAACAGCATTTGACAAGAGATGTTGGGTTTTTAGAGCAAAGGGGCAAATTGCACAACTGCAGAATCGTGGGATGTGTGATGTTTTGAAACACACCGATGTGGAAGCAAAACGTGAAACCTCTGCGGCGTCCCGCAGGAGAGGGAGACTTGTGCAGGGCCTGGAAACAAGCTCCGTGCCCTGGGAGCGTGTAAATGCCATGTCACTTAGGAACTAAGCAAGTGCTTTACTTTGTTTTGTGGGGAGAAATGCAACTTAAGCTAGTTCACCTCTGCCGCAAAACACTTCCACTCCGAAGAGTTTCTCTGGAGGAATAAACGCTCTTTTCCCCAGCTGCTCACTTAAAACCCTCTGGCACGCCTCTGGATTACTCTGTTCTCGATGGCAGTGGGTTGATGATTATATAAATATTTTCATGTGTAGTACAGTAGCTGGCTCAAAGGGATCAGCAAACTTGGAGTAATATAGTTCATAGCAAAATGTTTTCTGAAAAGCTGCCTAAGTCTTGAATTGCTCCCGTTGGCTCAATTTTAGCTGGTGTGAAGGACAGAGGAAAAAATGCGGATAATGTGGAAGCTTCACCTTTTCAAGGAGACCCTTTCTCTTAGTTTCATGCCAAGTGCTTGAGCCCTACAGCTTTCAGTCCTGTTTTGTTCAGCGTTTCCTTTGCTTCCTGCTGCTTGAAAAGCTGTTTATGCTAATGATCCTGTGAAGATCTGAGGAACTGGCTGTGCCTATGCATGTGAGCCTGTGTGTAAGAGAGCACTTGCATTTTCTGTCCTGTTAACGAGCGTGCGCAGTGCAGCGCGTGTTTGTGTTGTCAGCATGCCAGTTCTGGAGCGCTGTCGGCTGCCAAAGGCAAGCCCTCCATGGGGTTGTCTTCCTGCTGGGCGAAGACCGTCCTGTCCTTTTGAGGTGCGTGATGAATCTTTCTTTTCTGTAGACCACTCTGTGATACCTCGTCCTCTTCGGGGACCTCATGCCCTTCAAGACCCATGGGCTAGAATCTCTCAGAAGGGAGGAAACACACAGTGTTCGCAGGGACTTCCACAGCGACGTGTGAATTCTTCTTGCCTTTGCCAGGACAGCAAACCGGTTCCCGAGGGCGTGCAGCCCCGGGACTCTTGTCAACATTGTTGGAACCTGCGGGTCGCTGTTGGCTGGTTCCTTCTCCCACCAGCGGGCAGGTCACTCTTGCTGATTCCATTCCTGGTGCAATGGCGTTGGATGTGGCCGCGTGTCCAGCTGGAAACAACAGTCTGGCAGTGAGCAATGTCTGCAGAGAAACTGTAGGAGAAGTCAAATCTGAGCTTGGGATTTTTGGTTGGTAAAGCCTAGCTGCAGAAGAGGAAGAAGGCTAGATGTAGATCTTGGCCCAGATTTGGCAACACTGATACGTCGTTGTAAATACTCGCCAAACCACGTTTGTTGATGAGGCAGCTCCACTGTCGTCGGGTGTGTGCCAAAACACAACTTGGTCTTCCTTGGAAGGGTGCAAGATGTGACTTGCTATGTGAAAGAGGAAAATTAGTTTATAATTTCTTCTTTAAAATGTTGAACTTGGCAAATAAATCTCAGTATTTTCAGGTTGCTTTTTTTTTGTTGTTAGGGATTGCATAAGAGGAATCCCAAGGCACTGACATAGTAAAATGTTGATGGAAACCCCCGACTAGCAATCGTTCTCCAAGCCATGCATCTGCATTCATTATCATGCTTACATTTTGGCCCGTAAGTACCATTTCATCCTAACATTTCAAGTCCTGTTGCAGAATCCTCAATGCTTCCCTTGGTAGTAAGAATACCCGGCAGCCTTTCTGGCACCTTAATGAACAGGAGAGAGCTGGAATCTGTATCTTCCCTTTAAGTTTGAGCATAAAAGCGTTTTGTGAAACTGGGAATTGAAAGTATCTCTATGTTGCTACCAAGGTTGACTATCTAGCCCTTGTTGCTTAGGAAATTTAGAAAGATCTTTCTATACTGGGAAGTGACTTTCCACATATTTGTGTGATAACAGCTGCTGTATAAATCTCATAAAGTGACAACATGCTCATGCAACCCTATTTTACCCACTTGTGTGACCATCCTGCTTACTAAGTGAGGCAGTGCGTGATCATGTAATTAAAGGCAGTATCGTAATGCATATGCATAAAGGAGCAAAATTAAAGTTGCTTTGGCAACATACATTCTGTTCTTCCTTAATTTCTGAATTCTCGATCCAGGTAATTATTTTTATCATGTCTTTCCATATGCAATTTCCTAAGTGTTAGGAGAGCGCTTTGTGGCACGCCAGGTGCGGGGAGGCGACACGGAAAGCTTTGATGCTGGGGGTTCGTTGTGGCACCGCTCCAGACGGACGTGGTAATTGCCTTGCTTTCCCCGCTCCCGGACTGCCTGCTCTCAGGAGCTTTGAACATGCCAGGTCCTCGGGATCGTGACGTGTACTTGGCTGCTCGGTCACCTTTGGTGCATCCATCCCTAGTTTTTGGGCTAGAACAAGCGTCATCAAGTGCCGTGCCTGAGGCAGGAGCTTCCTGGATGGCCTGAACGTTAGCATCTTGCCATCCTCTGCCCTCCTGAAGGCCTTTTCAAAGGCCCAGCTGAGCGTGAAAGGAGGGGTGCGCACAGGGCATCTGTGCCCGCCGTTAGTCCGTACGCTGTCGTTGTCCTCCTGCCTCTGTCCCTTCCTGCGTCCCCTCTGAATCACCAGCACCTGAGCCAGAGCTAATCTAGGGTAGGCTCTGAGCCTGTGCTTGTGGTATTGATTTACAGAGCGTCTGTTGGCACAACAGGTAGGTGTGTGTTTACAAAGTTTAGAGGCCGTTGAGCAGCTTTCTCCAACAGGAACCACTCAAGTTCAATTGCTGACTGCGAGTGTTGGCGGGAGCCGAGTCTTTTGTGGAGCCATGGCGAAAAGCTTGCGAGCTGGCTGGAGCGGGAGCCTCTGCTGCTTGCCAGGACGCTCGGAAGGAGCAGACCCTGCTCGTTACAGGGCTGAGCTCTCCTCTCTGCGTGCAGCTGTGGGAATCGGCGGGGGGAGGGCTGTCTAGCTGGGTATCTTCCAGGGTGTAATGGCCGTGGATGTAATGCATCTGCTCGTATCTTTTCCCTGTCCTCAGCACCCTTTTTTTTTCATGGTGCCGTGCGGGTCATTAGCTGAGGGAACAGTTTCTCACTGTCTCTTTCTCCTTTTGTTTTCCTCCTTCCTCATTGCTTCCAGTCTTGGTTTACTGCCAAACAGCCTCTTGTGAAAGGGCCGCCTAATTAACCCTGTGCTAATTAACAATTTAAAATTACACAGCACGGCTGTTCATATTTAATTCTCGGGAAGCCTGGGCAACAGCAGGAACCCCCTCCTCCCTCCCGCTGCCGTCCCTGCCGCCTGCGCTGCTGCCGCGCGTCCCTGGGGGAGGAAGCAGCCTGGTGCCGGGGGCTGCCCCAGGAGCCCCCAGCTTGCCAGGGGAGCGGGGGTGTTGGTTTGGCACCAGCCGCTCCTGGGCGGTGGAAGCGCTGCTGTAAGATGGCACGTCTGTCCCTGTGAGGACGGGGCTGGGGGCTGTAAGGAGGTGACGGGGGGACTTGGGGGCTGGCTCCGCTTGTGTTCTGGGCAGAGCGTGGCTGCAGACCACCAGCTGTGGTGAGCACAAGCTCAACGAAAGCGTGGGGCACGCAGTGCAGCGCTTTCGTTTGCCATGTCCCGTCCAGGTGTAGCTCAGCTCTGGACCGCCATGGCTGCTGCTCCTGCCATGGTGGAGCGCTCCCTGCCCCGCGGTCTCTGCGCTCCTCCAGCCGGGTCCCAGATCTGCTCGGAGGGGCTGCGAGATGCAGTGATGGCGCAGGGGAGGAGCAGGGGCTTGGCTGGGCTGCGCGCAGGGGGCACGGCGGTGGGAGCAGCGGTGCAGTGCGGGGCCGAAGAAGGGGCCGGGGAGAGCCCTTCCCCGCGGCTGTGGCGGTGGGAGCGCAGGGAGTCTCCAGCGCTCAGGCTGTTCTCTCTGTAACTAGAGTTCATTGATTTTACGGGAAACCATGTTTACAGACAGAGTGCTGATCGACCTGACGAGTTGACTTCTGCCTCCTTAAGTAAGAACTACCTTTTCTTATTGACTGGCTAATAAACAGAGCAGAGAGGACGGGGGGCAGGGAGAGGATGGGAGGTGTGGAGCACACGGCAGTCATCTGTCCTCGCGAGCTCTCCTTGCCCCGCGCGGGTCGCTTGGAGGTGATCTGGGATGGAGGAAGGTGCAGGGCCCGCAACAGCGAACTAATGACGACACCCGCTTAAAGTCTGCATTGCTTTGAGGAGGAGATTGCCCTTTTCAGTTTAAAGGGATGACATCTGCAGTTGCTGTGTGGATAGAAACAAATATTTTTGTGCCTCTTCATCCCTCAGCATCGTTCTTCAGGAAAGTCTCCGGTGGTGAACTGAACGGGCAGGAAGAGCTCGTGTTTGCGTAGGGGCTTGGCCCGTGTCTGGGGGTTCTGGCTGGCCGTGGTTCGGCTGTGGCTTTTCCCACCTGCCCTGGAAGGGCTCCTCCGTGTCGAGGAAAGGGAGAGGAGAGATGCTGCCTTTGGAGTAGCACCTCCTGAGCTGGTTAACTCGGAGTGAGTGGGGGGAGAGATGCTGAAGCAACACAAGGCAGAAAAGCCCACCAATTAATTGGTAAGCGCTTGCAGGTTTGCCTGGCCTGGCCTGGCCGGCAGAAGAGATTGGCTTTCTTGTCAATAAACAAGTCCCCAGTGCAGCATCAAAGCCGCAGTCCTTTATCAATCGCGGCCTCTTCTTCCCGCATGTTCCTGTAACTTACCAAGCATTTATTACATTGATTTTACAATCAGGCTGTTAACCCTCCCGCCCCGTCGGCCCTGCTAACCCTTTTGGCCCAACTGTCAGTCAGGCATCTTCCTGCCACTCACGCGTTCTTGATAATGGAGACGCTCATCTCCTCTAGACGCATTTCCTGCGCTCGCAAGCTGAATGCTTTTTGTCTGAAAGCATTTGTGGGGTGCTGTTGTTCCACATTGCATTTCGAAGTCTGCGTAGATATTGCCAAAACTTCTCTCGGCAGAAGTACAAAGTTTATGGAGTTTCTTATTTTACTTGTTTTTTTCACCCAGTATGAATTTGTTTTGGTTTAATTTGGTTCGCAGTTGTCAAGCAGGAGGTAGCAGTGAGAGGGAGGGAGTATGTCGTCTTGTGGGAAGGCGAATACGCAGCCTCAACGCAGAAGGATCTGGGATCAGTTTAAAGAAAACACGCAGCTGAGGACAAATGTTCGGTAGGAGAGAGCTCGTGCGAGTACGAGCTGTTACAGTGCAGTGTTGAAGTGTTGTTTTAGCTAAGGTGAGCAAAACCAGCTGATAAAGAAGACTGAGCCTTTGGGCAACAGGATTACGGTACTCTTCTCAGTGCACCGGGTTATTTCTGTTGCACATCAAATCATTATTTATTCCCAGTGCAATCCCAGAGACAGCTGTGTGTGGCATAGAATCCAGGGAAGGTGGGGACTGGAAATGCTGTAAGGCAATACTGTGTGTGAACGCTTTGCGCCATACAGCGTTGTGCCTCCCTGTCCTTCCGAGGGCGTCCTCGTCACGCTCGCTTTGAGAAATGTTACTTTCTACCTTCACACGTAGGTGTAAATGCTTTTTCTCAAGCTTCACCAGAAGTACAATAGGACAAAAAACTGTCTAGATACCTTCAAATGTGTATGCCCAGAGTCCCAGACTGGTGGTCAGCAGCGTGAGGGGTTTCACTCGCTTCCGTCCTGTTCCACTTCTGCTTCCCGCGGCCCGGGAGGCGTCTTTGGGTGTAGGGGAGCGTCCGTGCCGCTGCAGGAGTGAGGACAGGCAGAAGGCACAAACCCCTGCTCGCTCTCACTGCTGGAGCGCTTTCTGGTGCTAGCGGGGAGAGCTCGCTCTTTCCTTTGCAGCGAGAGGCTCGCCAGGGCAGGGGAAAGGGCGTCAGAAGCTGTAAAGTAACTACTGGGCAAGAGCGTTGAGGGATTGTGTTCCCACAGAACGTGCGGGGGTAACCCCCAAAAGGAACTGCAGAGGATAGGGGAGGGAGAGCCTCTTCTCACCTAGAGGGATCATGTCTATGCTAACATACTGTTACTGATGTTAATCTCAGTATCACAGAAATTATAAATTTCCATTGTTGTGGGTAAAGAGGGCTTGGAAAATGTGAAGGTGTATAAACTATGTGCATCTGACACATGTATAAGTACAAACACTTAAGGCAAATCAGAAAACGTATGGATGGCTTCATGTAGCAAGGGAAAATAAACTTGTACCTAATGAAACCAGGGGAAAAAAAAGAGATTCACGTTGAATGTTGCTCCATTTTATTTCGCTTGAACAAACTCAAGTACTTGGCTGTGCGCAGCGTGTGCCGGGTGGTGGGTGCGCGGGGGAAAGGGCTGCTGCCTGTTGCAGGCACGCCGCTCTGCGGGAGCACGCAAGGGTCTTCCACGTCTCACGGACTCAAATTGAGCTAGAGAGTATGGAAACACTCTCAAGCGATCATTATAATATTTAACGTTTAGACAGCAGCACAGGTTGTCAAAACACTAATAGTCTGTCTTGAAAGAGACCAAGGGTGGCAGCAGGCTGCTCATGCAACTGGAGCCTTTGAAGGGAGAGACCTTAACCCCGCCGGTGCCCGCTGGTGTGTACACGAGTGTGCTGTGCGCACGCGCGTGGTGGGTCCTGGTGCCAGGCTGGGCTGGTCAGGGCTCCAGCACTGTGCCCTGCCTGGGCTGTCTCTCGAGCTGAAGCAGCAGCTATGTGCAGGATGCTCAGGTGAGAGCCGCTTTGAGAAAGCTGCAGTAAATGAGAGAGGTTTAACAAAAGACTTAAAATTATTAGTATAACTCTGAATGTATTATTTAGAGTAAATCCCACTGAGTGGTTTAAGAGTAACAGCATTCTGTTAAAATAAAACCTGCCCTGCTCCCCAAACCCTTACACTGAGTATGGGCACAAACTGTCTCCAAGCATGCGTTCGGTTTTGCAGTAGCCTGACGAGCAAACTGGTGCTTGTGTTTAGTGGGTAGAAGGTAAAACACCGTGGAAAAATTCCTGTGTGCCATCCATGATGATGGATCTAGAGCTTGAGTCTTTTGTTGTGTCTTCGTTCACAGGCTGTAAAGATGTGGCGAAGGTGGCCTCTGCTTGCGCAGTTTTTCCTCGGTTGTTTTCCGTGGGTGCTTTGTATCTGTATACCCGAGGAAATCTGTGGACCACAGGTTAAAAATCACTTTTACAGATGAGGTAATAGCGCTTTAATTTCTGCTGGTGTTTCCTCCCATGTGGCTTGCGCAGGAGCTCTCTATAGGAAGCAGACTATAGAAATGCTTCTTCGCAGACAGGATTCTTGGTAGGTTTGCAGCTGAACTGGCAGTCTCCCGCTGATTTGTGGTCTGCATTACAACGCTCCAGCTCCTAGCGGTAGCGCTGCCTAATCTCGTAGGTCTGTAACCTCCCGAAAGGCGCGTCCTGCCGAACTGGCTCTGTCAGGAGGGATTGCTGCGGCGTAAGAGGGGGCAGGATGCAGCAAATGGGGCAGAGGTGGTGTGGAGCCGTGGATGTCGGCCGTGCTTGCTGGCTGCCTGGCAGTCGGTGGGGGCTCCCCAGGTCTCCTTGCGTTTGGTGGAACAGAAATAGTCTCTGCCTTTCCTTCTACTCTAAGACCTGCATCGGCCATTTGCCTCTGGGGTGAGAGGAAGCCATCTGTGCGCAGAGGCTGTGCCCTGGAGCTTCCTGGAGCGTGGTGGGCTGACCGCTTTCCGATCCCCAGGACGGACCCTTGTCAGATCTGGAATTTCCTGTTTGGTTTCTCTCCTGACGTCTCTCCGTTTAAACTCTGTCCAGAACACAGCAATTAAATCTCCTGTGTGTACCGAGCACTGTTACTCCGAAATCTCTGTGAGTTGCTCGCGATCTCCTGGTCTGCCACGGAGGTGCACGTGTGGTACCTCTGGTTCTGTGCTCCCTGAGCTGCTGACAGAAGGGAGTCACCCAAAAATAACAGCGTCTGGCTTAGGGAGCCACGGAGTACAATTTCTACAAAGTTTTAAAGCTGTAGTACTGTTGTGTTGTAGCATCTTAACTCTGTGTCTGTCAAAAGCTTTTCTGTTATATTTTTGTTGGGGGTGGGTTGGTTTTTTCCCAAAGATCTAAGGCTTTGTGGGCAGCAGAGCAGGTCCTACGATCTTCCTTCAGGGAAGGCGGTGGGGGAGGTTCTCGTCACCTTCCACATCCCTTCGATTTGCCTCTTGCGTTGCTGCTTCCGTCGTGTTTCCATTGCTCCTTTCCAGTGGTGCGTTGCGCAGGCCAGGCCGCCTGTTCCTGGAGCCGGTCTCAGGGCGCCAGCTCTCGCAGCCTCCTGTTTGGTCCCGAAGAGCGGGGTCGGCAGCCTTCGTGATGGGTGGTCTGTGAGGGAACTGTCTCTCCCCCC
>VZSC01006309.1:5294-102027 GCA_013398225.1 Steatornis caripensis | reverse complement strand
TTTTTTTTTTTCAGCAATGGTGCACAAGCGCATGCAGATCTCTTGCGTGAATTCCACAGAAACAGTACAGAGAGCAAAAATGACATGTTATTCTCCTCTTCATACATCCACTAACTGCTTCCACTCTTTTTTTGCATAGTCAAAGAGGATCACAGTGAATGTTATCTTCTCTCCCTCAGAAACATTTTTGAAATAACTGCTTGTCAAAACACACCCCCTGTTGTGTCTTTCATTCCTAACTGTCAGGTGTGTAACTCTCCAAATCACTAGAAATCATTGCACTGTTCCTCTTGGATTTAAGTGCTTCATTTGCTGTCATTAGATTATTTGCTGCAAAATAAACCACATATAGAAGTACCTATTTTTTTCTTTCCATAAAAGCACAGATTTAATAATGGTCAGCATCCTTGTTAATGTTGGTCATTAGAGCTATCTTGCTCTATCTGTCTCTGGGCCTACATTTAATCTTCCATCTAGGCCTTATCAGGATGATGCAGTTGTCAATTAACCTCATTATCTGCAAGAAAAAATAGACCCAGAACTGCTGGACAACGTGATACCTTCAGTGGTGATTAAAAGAAGATTTGACCATCTGAAAACAATTCTATCTACCAGTGAAGAGTCTGTATTTTTTTTTACAGTCCTGAAATCCCTCCCTGATCAATCCCTTTGTCTGTGAGTGAAAAGGTTGCCTCTGCACTGCATGAAATCATATTTACACTTATCATCAGTGAGCTGGATAAGAATCTTACAGTCAGCTTCTAACCTTCTCTCTCAAAGATCTTATATTTGTTGGCTTATGAACTAAAATGCTTTCCACATCTTTAATCTCCTTTAATAGATTTTTAAGACTGTCAGTTAGGATAGGCAGTTGCAATATTTTAGTATTACCCTTATTGCATTTAGAAAAATCTCCAATTTTACTTTAACAGGAATGATGTCTTTGATTTCTTCCAGACCTCACCCTTACAATACTGAGCCACTGTACACAACAAGTAAATGCTGCTACTGTTTGTGGGTGACATTTGATATTAAAAAAAAAACAAACCAAAAACAGAAAAACCCCCTAAAAATCCCAAACCTATCATCTGGGCCGTGGGGATCCCAGGCAGCACTTCTGTGCCATCATTGCTCTGCTCTTCCCTGTGTTGCTCTGCACAGGCACATGACACGCCGCTCAGGGACACAGCAAGGTAGAGATAACAAGCCCAGCTATAAATCTGCCAGAAACTAGACATGAAAAACACTCTGTAACAAATCCAAGGCACTCAGGGGCAGTCCAGCTTCAATTTGATGCATGTCATAATTGTTTGTTACTCCAGAGTGATCATGGGAATAATTCTGTGATTCTAAGGAAGAAATTTTTTATTATGAAGGTGGTGAAACACTGGCATGGGTTGTCCAGAGAGGTTGTAGATACCTCATTCCTGGAAACATTCAAGGTCAGGTTGGATGAGGCTCTGAGCAACCTGATCGGATTGAAGACCTCTCTGCTCACTGCAGGGGGGTTGGATTAGATGACACTTAGAGGTCCCCTCCAGCCCAAACCATTCTATGATTCTTTCTCCAGCCATCCACTGCATGAAATCTTTTACGTCATGATAAAGACTCTCATGATGTGGGACACATTACAAGGTTCATGGAGGACAGCTGGATATTTTTTATTTTCTCTTGAAGCAGATGCAGGTACACATGTATGTCCTTGACTTCCAGTCTCACCACTACGTGCCTCATGATGGGTTTATCTGTGGATGAGCAATTACTGTGAAGCAAGACGCAGCTGGATGCAATGAGTTATTCTGTAAAATAAAATCTTACTGTGAAGTGGGGAAGATTCTCAGGCTATGACAGGAAGACCTTGGCTAAGAAACAAACATCTACTTCTTGAAAAGATACCTGCCAGAGTTAGATAAAGTTTATTTATACCCTATGGAATTAAGCCTGATTGATTGACATTTCTTTGAAATCAGAGGTGTTCTAGGCATACTGAGAGTGTTAACCAGATGTCAGAAAGAGGAGAGACTGTAACCAATTATGATTGGAAGTAGCTGTTTTACTGATGAAAAGATGATGAAGAGGTAAAGTTGGGTGCCTAAATTACACTACTAAGCAAATCTTGCATGACGACATTTGTTTCCCAGAGAAAGGAAGTCTGCTATGCTCAAAAGCTTTCTCAAACTTGATGTCCAATCCCTTCAATGGTTGGAGTTGTAGGGCTTTCTTTCCTCCTTCCTCTTTAACTACCTAATGTTCAGATTAAGCTACTCCTTCCTCACAGTCTGAGTGTGATTTATCTGGGATTGAGGTTTAATTGTCCCTCGGATACCCTGACCACACACATCACATTGTATAGGGTCTATTCGAGCCTAGTGGATTTGTTAGCATAGACCCAACATGAATGTAGTGCTATTGCCTTGAGGGTCACCTCTGGTCCAGGAAGAGATTTTTGGCATTCACACAGGATGGAGCCCCAGCATGTACGCTTTGAGGATCAAAGCTGACTACACGCTGATCACCCCCTCGAACAGGGACCCTATTTTCTCAGCAGCAATGCAAATGGCCTCTTGGGGCTTGCTGAGATTGCTAGCTCCAGTTTAGTGCTGTAAACCGTATCTGACTCCAGCAAATCAAGTGGTGTGGCTACACTAAGTCTCTTGATAAATACTATCTTTCTGTTATCTGCAGAAAAAAAAAAACAACAAAAAACCCCCAGATATAGATAGTCTTCCTCCCTCCTTTTCTGTCCTTTCAGACAGAAAGGACAGTTGACCTTGTGGTCAACTATATAAGATGAAGGGAGATCAGCGCTGTGCTGAGAAAATAAGAGCAAAGCAACCTTGTGCAAGGTACTGTACAAATCTTTAAAGGTGAAAGTCCCAAGACCATCAGAAGCACAAAAGGCGCGTTTTTTAGATACAAACTGCAGCAGAAGTCACAGATGTCTCTCTGTGTCAAGCATATCTAACTAAATTTCTCCAGCTGAAGGTGTGATTGCCATGCACATGGACATGAGATAGCTTCAAAGGAGAAGACACCATAATTTTCTGGTCTAGTCTTCATCTCTTCCAAGTTTTCCACTTATTAAATTACTTCCACTCTCTGTGCTGTTGTATCCCACAACCATAAATATAAAGCTACCAAGTTCTACCCAAAATGTGACTTTATTTTTGAACAAAGGTAAAATCCAGCTCTGCTTCGTTGGCACCCAAAGCCTTCCTGGCCTGAAGGTGGGGCTATGTCATTGCACTCTTCCTATCCTGCCTATTCAGTTTTCCAGTGGCTTGGAAAGTCATAATTTTGGATTACTCTAAAATGATATTTGACCCATTTTTGCTTATGGTTTGTGGTAGCTAATGCAGCTGAGACATTTGTAGGCTTAAATTTGCTATATAGCACGGGAGGGAGAAAAAAACCCAGGGGTTCACAGATGAGAGTGAAAATCACTGCTTTAGATTTACGCTGAAGGAAACAATAAAATTGTCAATCAGCTTGCTTTGGTTTTCTGGACTTGTTCAGTTTGAAGAGTCTACATAGGTAATGGTACTTCTAGTTTCCCAGGCAAGGCTACTTAGGTAGCTCCCTGCTGGAATTGCTAGGTACCTAAATGCCTTTAAAATCCTTGTCTGATGGTCAGCCGTCTCAAATCTATAAACCACTCTCCTTTCCTGCTATTTTTTCTCTACACCATGTTGTCATTTATACTCACATGTGCAGGAAAAGTACTTTTATGTTTGGAAAGAATCTAAATACAAAAGAAGATGGCATGGGGCTGTCTAAGCATCACTGTGAACCTCTATCCCTTCTATACCACTAAATTATGCAGGGAGTGATGTGCTGTTAGGAGGTACCATGCCTCTCTTCAGAGACACAGCTTTTCAGTGACGCAGAATACAAACACTGTACTGACTGCCTGAGTCATTGCAGGGCTCTGTGATGAGCCATGTCGCAAGCACAGAGGATAATTATTATTTCACTAACACTTTGTTTGTTATTCAGACATCCCCAGGCTGTTTAATTCCCCCAATGAGATAATTCCAATTCATATTGCAAATTTCTGCATATGATTCCCTCATAGATGCTATTAAGTACTTCAAAGTACTTTACTTGGTAGCTTTACTTGGAGACAATTTTGTGCAACTTGAAATGAATGTGTTAAGCCAGTGTGTTTGCCTATCATGATTTGGGAAGCATTTTAAAAAAAAAAAAAAAAGGGGAAAGAGATGTCCACAAAAATTGCAGCTCTACAGCTTATAAAGTCTTTATTGCTAGTGATGCCTTTTTTTTTTTTTCTTCTAGACTTCCAATCCGTGTTCATTCAGAGCATTTCATTATGGTCCTAAGTGTAAAAGAGTAGAATTGATACAATGATGTGCTTTATTGCTCATAAAAAAAGATCTAGAAACGAATAAAGGGAACATTTAGTGTTCCAAGGCACTGCAGCTGGAGTGTGGTTTCATGTGTATTGCAGAAAATGGCATAATGCCACAATGTTATTGCCTCCATAGTCCATAGAAATATTTATCAACAATATTTATCTGTGATGGTCAAAAATATATAGAGAAACAGCTTTCATTTTGGCCTCTCCATGCTGATGGCAAAGTCGTAAGGGAATGTGAATTACCTTGGGCTGAAGTGCCTGTTTCTAGTCCCTGAGAAGACAGCTGTGTCCAGGGGTTGTGCAGTTATAACTTGTGTGTGTGTGTGTGTTTGTGATGATGTGTTTCCATGACATGGAGGAAAAATACTATGTATTTCATTGTTGTTTCGTTGGAGTTTTCCAGAGGAGACCAGTACCATAATTGCCATTTTTAAATGGAGGAACTGAGGAAGAGAAGAAGTAAGACAATACAGTCACTCAGGCCACGGTCACAACTTAGCTCAGGTCTTAGATACATCAAGCATAGCCATCACTTCAGAAAAAGAACCTTGGCTTGATTCTTAATGTATATGCAAGTTGTATATTTTTTCCTTAAAAAATACACGGAGAAATTGTTTTGGAAGATTAAATGATACTGTAGCAATTTTGGAATACATAAATTTACTCTGGATGTGGTTCTTACAGTATTAAGTGCGCATGTAGTTGGGGAAAAGCCAAGTATATCATGGGAGACATCTGAGGGATGTATTTTATCTCTGGCTGTTAAATACACTTAAAAGCAGCACGAGCAATGTGTGTTATAACAGAAATTATTGACCTTAGTTGTACTGAGTATGTGTACATATGGAAGAGGAGGCTTTAGTGATAACCCCTCCACATTTATGGGTGTGAACATTTATATGGTAGACATCTTCACTTAGTGGAAGAAATACATCTTATATTTTTACTTTCAAGGAGACAAACTCTTTTAAGAATCACTTCACTAAGAGGAAATAATTTGAATCCTAGATTTTTATATATTCTGGTATTTCTAAAAACTTTCATTCACCACTTCTGGTAAGGATGGTGGTAAATTTGCTCCTCAAGATTGTGAGACACTCAGATATGGCACTGCAGAGGGCTGCTGAAACTTCTGGGGTAACTTAAGTGAATCAGATGAGTATCTATCTGACTGAGTCTCTTCTTTGGAAAGCTCCTCAGAAGAATGAGAAGATGACAGAAAGAAGTGAAAGACAACACACAGGCAGATGAAACCGGTATCTTTAAAGCAGCAGCACAGGTGGACAGACCCCAGAGGAATGAAAATAGAAGAGAGATGCAAACAGCTACGGTTGGATAAAGTGCAAAGATCAGAACTGATTGAAGAGAGGATGCTGTAACTTTATACAAGGTTTTAGACTAAAATGTGTAAGAAAGGTATTAGTCTGTAAGGCAGACATTTAGTGAATTAATTATATGTTGATGGAAAAAAGAAGAGAAATAATTCTTTGGCCTGGACATAGGTAATGTTTCATTCTTGCTAGTCTTGCTATTGTAGAGCAAAAATTCCTCATAAACTACTATTTTTTTAGCATGAGAATGTGTTATATTTACCTGATGTTGTGTCAACCTGCTAGGATCAGACTGTGCTTTGATTGAACAGAGAGGCAGAAACAAAGCTGCTATCTAAAAGAAGTAACATGTGAGCAACTCTCTATTTCAAATGTAGAATATGCATAGAGTTAAGCTAAATTCGGAGATAACATTGCTGTGCCAAAAATACAAAAGAAGTTATATTAAAACTATTGACATTATGCACTGTTTATTGTAAGATTATGTAAAACAAGTGTAAATTATTAATAAAAATGAAAGTTAGACAGTTCAAAGATAAAAAAGACTGCCAAAGAATCATTTTTGGGAGCTTTGCCCTGAAGTGACACTTCTGCCATAATAGATTGTGAAGTATGAAGTCTTTTGTTCTGCATGACTTTGATTTTAGTAATTAAGTAACTCACTTTCTGTTCTGCTTTCTGCAACACGTATTTATCCACGTAACTCTAATAGCAATCCTTGTTATTGTTGAAAGAGAACTGACAAATTTAAGAAACCCATAACCTATTCAAAGAAATCATAAGAACTTCAAAAAGTGAAGTGATAAATCGCACCACAGAATAGAAATCCACATACAAATAAGAACAGAGGGTGGGGGGGTTTGTTTATTTATTTGTTTGGTTAGTTATTATTATTTACATCAGAAAATAAGATAAACAGGATATCTTTTCCAGGAAGTTTTGAGAATACAGGGATCTTTTTATTCCATCAGATCCTTTGTCTGTCTAATCCAGTCTTTACTTTGCCCAAGAAAATGTATATTAGATGATAACGTGAGAATCTAATGCTTAGGGTAATACACCTTCTGCGTTATTTTTGCCCTGACCTTTAGTAATTAGGGACTGATTAATGTTTTCAAGCCTTAATGTATCCTACTAAAATTATTTCCTCATTATTGTTTCCTCTGAATAATCTTAGTATTTTTCTTGTTTTCCAATTCCTTCCATTCTGAGTTGCACTGCTGGGCGCTACCATTTTTTTACAGAGATGTATTCCACCACTGAAATCTTGTCTTGCAAGGTATTTCCTTTTATGAGGGCTGAGCTTCCCACCTTTTCATTCCTCTGTCCATCATAAGCTACTAAACGTTATTCAGTTATTGAAGCCCATGATTTATGTTTGAATAAAACATCTCCTTAAAGTAACAAATGGACTAGTCTTGAAGACATCTAGAGTGGGATCCATCTCACCCATCTTTAGATATTGGCTACATAGGTACCTTTTTCTGACCCAAGGTACCTTTAAAGTTAGTGGAGAGAAATAACACTAACATGTGATTTTTTTTTCATTTATTTTACACACCTCCCTTAGTTTGAGATGATTCATACACTGATTTCTGGTGATTATATGAACTAGATTTCCTTTGACTAGAAAGGGAAGCAAGCATTAGTTCAGCTACCTGGCATCTACATTGCAGGTACAGCTAACCTCTGATGAGATGAATCCCTTGAAGAGTCAGAACATTCCACTTCCTCTGGTATGTTATTCCAGTAGTTACTTTCCTACTTATTTAAGAAAGAATTTTTAATTTTCAAAAAAGCATTTATCTGGCTTTTGATTTCAATCGCTGGCTTTCACTTTTCTTTTCTCTGATAGATTTGATCGACCTCAAGAAGCAACTGTACTCATGTTGTGAGTATTTATCTAATTTAATGTTTTCATATGTTCATCTTACAGGAGATGAAGATAAATTTTATATGAAACTGTGTTTGATTGTTTGCACGTTATTTTCATGGAAGTGGATTGTCAGGGAGGCTACAATGTTCTGTAGGGAATCAGATTTCATAGCAATGCACACTAGACTTCAGAGTGACAGCAGACTTCATGAAGACAGCTGAAGAGATATTTACCAGAAGCTGAAGGAAAAACATTTTAGCTTGCCCATATTTGATTTTAGACAATTGGCTTTTAGCCAAAAGTAGAGGAAGATAATTTAAATAGAAAAGAAAAAATACATGGGAAAAGCAGGGGAAAAAAGAACATATCTGAATGTAATTACCAGTTATGTTCCAGTGACAAAGCATATTCATTATTATAGTCTGGCTTACTGAATTATGACAAACTACTACTAGCAAGAGTTACAGTTATTCCTTTGATGCAAGTGCAAGTAGGAGATATTTTGTAATGGTGCAAGTCACATCTTTGTTCACTGCTAATGACTCATATTGGAAGGTACTATTTCACATAATAAATGCTGTGTAGCACCTAGGACCCAAGACAGTGTATTAAGAAAAGCAAATATATGTAATAAAAGGAGTAAGAAATTGAGGTGCTAAAGAAGTTTTGAAAGAAATACAGAACAAACAAATTTCACTCTCTAGATAAAATATTATTTCCTCATTCCACATAAAGGACTGCAATAGGTAAAAGAGCCAGCAGGCATCAGTCCTACATGTGAAAACTCCACCAGTGGCATTTGCAAATGTAGCAATAAGTTTCCTCCATTAAAACCTTTTCATTACAGCTTGGCTAACACCGATTTGATACTCAGACTAATCACACACTATGGTGGTGCAGACCCCTCCCTGGGCCACGCTGTGATGTTAGGGACAGCCAACATAGTACAAGTGCAATGAGTTGGGACGATCTGGCACTCTCTGCTCCTGCCTGCCAAGGAAGTGAGTTGAGGCATGAAACAATGTGGAAACCCTCCTGTCCTGGGACAAGCACAGTGAGTTAGGATGATTAGGTGCTCCCTAACTGTACCTGGAACTCCTGTTGCCTGGAAAACATACTTGAAATCCCTCCTGCCTGGATTGTGGCCCACTCTAAGTGGTGCCAAGACTACCTGACAAGAGTTATGGTCACAATGAGAAAAAGTACTGACCAAAGTCAATCATCTTGTGATGCTATAAATAGTGGTCCTAAGTGAGGCCCTTTGAGCTCTCTGGGACAACAGCAGGCTGTGACCATGTATCTCCCCCTGAGCTGGGATGCCTCTCAGGGCAGATTTTCATCATGGTCAAGCTAGTTTTTGTGATGTGATTCAGATGGTCTGCTGACAGAAGTCTATGAAGGAAAAGAGTAAGTAATTCACTATACTTAAATTTCGTGAGGTTCAAAGATCAAAAGAGTGAGTAATTCACTACAATTTGATTTTGCAAGGTTTTCAAAGATCATTGGGTACCAAAATTCACCATAATCTGCCAAAAAAGAAACATCTTAGTCACAGGTTAACCTCTATGTGTGTGTGTGTGCATGTGATTTAATTTAGGAAAATGTGTTGAATCTTTAACTAATTTGCTGTATTGATTGTTGATTGCTGATTACTAAGTATTGCTAAAAAAGTCATATAATCTAATCTTATGCTTTATTGTAACATATATTAAATTGCTGCTACAAATTGCTGTTATCACAAAGTTATACAAGACCCATAATTACATGTTAAATCACTTTCACTGAAATCCTAATACTATAATCCTTTAGACTTAAAACGTTGACTAAGTCTGGGACTAGGAGTGGATTCAGCTGCACCTAGACTCTTCCCTGAGAAGGAGCTTAGAAAGCACAGGGGTCTTTCTTAACCTTGTGACGCAACGAAAGGACATTCCTTATACTTTACTTCCCCAACCAATCTCTGTATAAATTTCTTTCCCCAGTCACTGTGTAAATCAATACTAAGCACTACTCTGACTGAATTTCCTTTGCACGTTCCCTTCATGTGGTAAGTAATAGAGTGAACGTTGCCATCGAATTCTGTAAAGTTGTGCTTGTTTACAAATTTGTATTAGAAACACTTTTTCTAATGTCTTTGGCAGTGATTCTTTAAGTGACCCTTACAACCTTAATAACTTTCCTCCGTGACACCCACACTAGAGTGTTATTTGCTTCCATCTTCTCCTCTTTTGAAGGAAAAGAGACTGCTGATCTTCTTCTACAGCTAAAAATTTTTCCAGTTGTCATCCTTCAGTAGTAGAGAAGAATCTGCCCCAAAAGTATTTAATGCAAGAACAAAACACCAGGTATTACAGTTAAGTAATTGTGAGTGTCACAATCAAAGGCAATGACCACAGCTGGATGATCCTCATCTCACAAAGAGGAGTACAGCAAGGCATTGAACTCAAGACATCCTGTCAGAGACATCAGAAGGAAAACATTTGACTGCAGGGTTTGGGAAGACATCTGTCTATGCCTAGAGATAAAGGAAGGCAGAATCATCCAAAGTGACAAAACTAGCTATAAATCAAGATAGTTCGGATGGCAAGTGTGACCTTTGAATTTAGCCTCAAGTTGGTCATTAATAACTCTCGTAAGAACTGTCTAAGGAGTATGAAACGCATCTTTCAGCTTCTGCAAAAGAAGAGTCTGTCTGAAAGATGGAGGATGTGTGTCAGTTGGAGATGGAAGCTGGATGGATTGGTGACTTCTTCCTCAAATCTGCTTCATTAATGTCTTTATTATGCTTTAATTCAGGGGCAGTTGTCTGTCTCAGGGCTTAGGCCACAAATCCTGAATACATCAATCTGCTGCGCAAAAATTCTCATATGGACACACCTTCAACCGCCTTCTAAGTTTGAAGGTCAAAGTGAAAATTTCCTTGGGTGGTTTTGGTTGTAAGAAAAGATTTAATAAATCCTGACAAGTATCCACACTCTTTGGGTAGAATAAGAACCTATGAAAGGAGACGTCTGCTTATCAGTCACATCCTGATAAATGTCCAGGAAGGCTTATATGCTTGTGGAGGGCTCTTTCCATATTTGTTGGCAAGCAGACAACTTTCAGCCTTCAGAAGATACCTACTTCTTCTAACATTTTTGGCTTAGGCTCTTTATCTCACTACAGTACCCACTGTTTAAGACAAATACTGATAAGGAATAGTCCTTACACCTGTATTTATGGTTTCATGATTTCTTTTGAAACAATCAGAAATTCTTATTAAAACACTATTCATAAATCTTTGTGTATATTGAGCTTCTTTATATTTATAGGTAGAAATTCAGAGAGAGTTATCAATTAATCATTCTGTAGAACACTATCTACTGATTTCTGGATTATACGAGAAGGCACAGATGTATACTCCTTGCTATATTAGGGCTGTATTTTCAAATTATTTTTACAGATAATGAAAAACTTTAGTTGAGAAATAAATCTATTGTAGTAACTCTTTGAGTGAGAAATGGTTTTGATTTTCTGTTTTGAGAAATAACAAATACATTGTTACATTTTTCTTACATCTGTTTTGGAAATTGATAAGTCCCTGACCAAATCATTGACTTTTGGTGTTGGTTAAAGACAACCCTCTTACCATACAATCCCGCCACTCCTCCTGCAACCACCATCCCCTCAACAAACAAAACAAGCCAAGAAGACATGAATAGTTCACTGAAAATTACAATTTTCTCTTCTAAACCTCCTGCTGACACTTATGGATTGTGCATAGCTCTGAGCAAACTCACTAAATGAGTGGCAAGGCTCATGATAGCAAAGTGAAGAACATAAGTAAGTGTTCTCAGGACTGTGACCCTAACAAGAGCCTTGATAGCTGTGGTGATCCCTTCCTTGTCTCCACAAAGAATTTCTCATGATGCAACCCTGCCTGCTCTATCTGCTCTATGACGTGCTTGAATAGGACATTGGTCACAGCTTAGAGTTTGTCCCTAAGAGCTTCTCAGCACTTTGTTGCTGCTTTCTATTTCTGACTACCAAAAGCAATACCCAGAGCATCTTCTTCCTCATTCCTAGAAGGTAGAAAACTTAATTCATCTGTGATTATTTATTCTTGGATGCAAATGGTCTGAAAGTCAGGCTTCTAGAAACAAAGAAAACAAAGAGGAATGGGTAGACTGGCTCTCATCTCAATTGAGCAGTGGTAATATCAGCTGTTGTCTTCCATGTGAAACTTGAGTATGACTTTGGATGTGATGACAGCAGGTTCATAGGCTCATCATGACAAAATCCAGAGCCCCAGCCAGGGCTTAAAGTGCTGTTTGAACCCCACACCCTTTCTATACTCTTTTATTGGAGGTTCTCATCATCATCTTCACTTTCTGTAAGAAATAAAGCATATTTTTGTGTCCTATGTTCTTTGAGGCATTCCATATCTACTCCTCTTGCTCTCTGATAAATACAATAGTGCTGTCAGAAGACATGTTTCCTTTAGTGAGTACCGAGACACACCATAATCATTGTTGGTCCCTCTTCCAATTCCAGTTTTATCCAGGTTTGGGAAGGAGAGAAACTCCCAGATGTTTTATCAAGGACACAGGAAAATTTCCTCCTGGACAGCTCATAAAGCTGAGTGGTAGAAGATGGACATTATTTCCTGAAATTGTTCATTTTAATATTTGTCTCTCTTCCCCTTTATTGCCATCTGATGCAGTGTTCCTTCTCACATCAGCATACTGTGGTTACATCCCCATGACTAAACAGCTCTTACTGTTTAAAACAAACATACATTCACATCTGTTTTTTTTTTTTATTTATGCTACTCATGTTTCTCATCACTTCATTCTTCATGCAAAAATCAGCAAAAAACCCTCAATCTCATTAAGGAAGAGGATGAGGTGGTGTTGAAAATAATCTAATCACTATCATAATTAACAACTTATTTATTAAGAAAGCTTACATTTTGTTTATTAGAATCTCAAAACTCAGACAAAATTTATTGATTTTGCCAGAGTTTCTGTAGAATTTGCACTGGGTCAAATCTCAAGACTGTATTGCAGTTTAGCATGGATATTGAACCTTAAATCCACACACAGACATTTGTTTATACAGTCAAGGAACAAAACCATTGCAAAATTCATTTGAAAATCAAACCAAGTTTTCTTAAGATTGTTATTGACTGAACATAGATATCTGAGTGCCTTCCACTCAAAAAAAAACCCAAAAACATTTTAGAGATCATAATTATAAAAATGGCTAGAGTAACAAACTACATTTAAGGCCTTGAAAAACTTGCAAGTCAGGAGTCTATCTCTAGAAAGAGAGACCATAGAGCAAGGAAAGTCCATGAAAATTCATTCATCTAAGTGTCTAAAATGCAGTAGGGTGGATCTTGACCACGTAGCAATAGAGAGGTTCTAAGTAGAACCCAAGAATGCTGAAACTTTTGGTTCAATCAGTCATAATAGTCATTTATATAATAAATTATATAACATGTATTTATAGATGTATTTATAAAATAAATTTCTATACTGTATATTTATCATTTCCTATCAGTCCAAAGCATCTTTTTGCCCACACAGTCTGAAAAAAAAGTACATTTATTTCCAAATCAATTAAAGCATTTTGCCAAACATGTCAAAATGGAGACCCAACTGTCAAAACATTTCATTCAGAAAGTACTGAAATGAAACCTGTCCATACTCTCTTTTTCTTATTCATAAGCACATCCTGATTACACAGTAATTTAGTTAATTAAAACTGCATTTTTTTCTAAAATTATATTTTTGTCCTAATTTATCCCAATTATTTGTTGTCCTGATTATGAAGCTTAGGTCTAAAAAGTTGAATGTTGAGGTAAATTGAGGTGAGGATATCAATAACATTATATATTTCTGAAAGATGTCAAAAGAAACCTTTGCTTTAGATATCTAAATCTCTAAAACCAGAGATATCTAATCCCTAAATCGTTGTTTGGTATTTTCTGGCTATTCATACTCAGGAGTGGTAAAATCTTACTACCTTGTGAATGTGTTCCTCAACCTTCTATTAGAACTAACTGTTCTCCAAATAGAGTTGAGAGAAACAAGTATGTCTTAGCTTCCAATACACCAGCGTAACTGTGTGAGCTGTGTATATCACAGTTTAGTGACCAGACTCAAAAAATCAGCAATTTTGGTTAATGGATTGGGTGACAAAGTGCGACAACAGAAAATTTAAGAATGCCTTCACTGAGTTAGCCCAGAAATCAGCATGTAGCCGTCCAAGTCCCTAGAAAGAATAGAAGCAAAAGGCAAACATTGAAGCCTAAATGCCCTAAATTATCCCCTAGCAACTACTGAAAAGTGTTTCAGAGACTTTCCAAGCCAGAAGTGGTCTCGTGATATTTAACTGCCTTTATGGGACTTTTTCCCCATGGATTTGCTTTGAATCCTTGGAAGCTTCTAGCATCCACCAGGACATATAACTTTTTAGGTCAAGATACTGTGTTGTTTTGCATGAGGCCTTCCTGATTTTTGTTTGGCATATTTTCATTCTTGCATTAGGAAGGACAGTGAACATTTTTTCCTTATTCACCTCCTTAATACCATTTTTTATATACCTCCATCATTTTCCCTATCAGTAGTCTCTATTGAAAACTGAAGAATCCTAATCTAGACAGTTCTTATAGGTAATTCATTCCATACATTTAATCCCATTCCTGACCTCCTGTTGAATCTTGCTCATTACTACTTTGCCCATTTTCTCTCTATTGGAGAAGATCACACACATTCCCTTCTGTTGACTCCATTTAGTGGGGATGTAACTTTCACTAGAAAGATGATTCACACAATGTAATTTGTTTAAACAGCTGATCATGAATCACAAGAATTTGTCAGAGGGCATCTTTAGCTTATTTACCTGAGAAGAGGAAGACAAAATTCTGTCCTCATGCCAGGTGGAGATGCCCTTAAGCCTCAGCCTCCAGAAAGATGAGGTAGGTCAGATGATAGAGAAAATAACTCTGAGTTTACTGGTAACTGTACTCTTGGCTTGAAGAAAGGTAGGATACTGGAGCATTGCACTCCTCATTTGAACTCTACACTTTGTTAGTAGACCATGTGTACCTAAAACATTCACTTGAGACTGACAGATACAGTACAGGAGCTGCAGGACACCCACGGTCTCGTGGAGCAGCAGCTGGTGCAAGAAAAAGTTCTCTAGGGAATCTGAAAAGACACTGGAGACCTCTCTCTAGGCAATTGATTACTACCTAAATGTTACCTAAGCTATAGATGTTAAAAGAGCCAATAGACTCCAGGGAGATGTTCGTTTGGTCACATGAAGCCATACAGAAAAGGACTTGGGGGTATTGGTGGACGACAAACTGAATATGAGCTGGCAATGTGCGCTCACAGCCCAGACAGCCGATCACATCCTGGGCTTCATTGAAAGAATTGTGATCAGCAGGTCAAGGGAGGTTATTCTCTCTCTCTGCTCTCATGAGACTACACCTGGAGTACTGTGTCCACCTCTCGGGCCCCCAGTATAAGAAGGACATGGACCTGCTTGAGCGAGTCCAGAGGAGGGCCATGAAGATGCTCAGAGGGCTGGCTGGAGCATCTCCCCTGTGAGGACAGACTTGAGAGAGTTGAGGTTGTTTAGCCTGGAGAAGAGAAGGCGCCGGGGAAACCTTATAGGAGCCTTCCACTACTTGAAGGGGGCCTAAAGGAAAGACAGGGAGGGACTCTTTGTCAAGGAGTGTAGTGACAGGACGAGAGCTAGTGGTTTTAAAATGAAGGAGGGTAGATTTAGATTAGGTATTAGGAAGAAATTCTTTACTGTGAGGGCAGTGAGACACTGGGACATGCTGCCCAGAGAAGCTGTAGATGCCCCCTCCCTGGAAGTGTTCAAGGCCAGGCTGGATGGCGCTTTGAGCAACCTGGTCTGGTGGAAGGTGTCCCTGCCCATGGCAGGGGGGGGGAACTAGGTGATCTTTAAGGTCCCTTCCAACCCAAACCATTCTGTGATTCTGTGTTGGGTCTGTGTGGCGGGGCTTTGGTAGCACGGCGGGTGGCCCCTGTGAGAAGCTGCTCAAAACTTCCCGGCTCCGAATTGGCCCCTGCTTAGGCTAAGGCCATGCCATTTAGAGACAATAGATGTGCCTTTGCGATAACATATTTAAAAGGGGACAGGACAAAGGAGTGGTTGTTGAGACCTGCAGCAGAGGAAGGAGGGGGAGGTGAGAGAAACCCATATGCAGATACCTGGAGACAGTGAGGAAGGAGGATCCAGAGAGGAGATTCACCAGCAGCCCACGGGGAGAGGGCAGGCTGTGGCCCTGCAGTCCATGGAGGATCACAGTGGAGCAGCCCACGAAGGACCACTGCAAGGCAGAGATGGACCTGGAGCCCATGAAGGACCACAGTGGAGCAGAGAGGGACCTGAAGCCCGTGGAGGACCCCACACCAGGGGAGGTGCCTGCTCCCGAAGAAGGCCATGACTCTGTGGGCAGCCTGTGCTGGGTCAGTGCATTTCTGAGGGACTCCGCCATGCAGGAAGGACTCACTTCGGAGGGTTTTGTGAGGGACTGTCTGCCACAGGAGAGACCCCGCGCTGGAGCAGGGGAAGGGTGTGAGGAGCCCTCCCCGCCTGAGGAGGAAGGAGCAGCAGAGACAATCTTTGGTGAACTGACTGCCCCACCCACACTCCCTGTCCCCCTGCGCCGCTGAGGGAGGAGGAGGGAGAGACATCGGGAGTGAGAGGGCTCAAGCCTGGGAAGGAGGGAGGGGTGTTTGCTTTTAAGATCTGGCTTTCGTATCTCCTTACCCTACTCTGCTTTGATTGATGACAGGTTAAANCCTGCAGCAGAGGAAGGAGGGGGAGGTGAGAGAAACCCATATGCAGATACCTGGAGACAGTGAGGAAGGAGGAGCCAGAGAGGAGATTCACCANTGAGAGGGCTCAAGCCTGGGAAGGAGGGAGGGGTGTTTGCTTTTAAGATCTGGCTTTCGTATCTCCTTACCCTACTCTGCTTTGATTGATGACAGGTTAAATTGAAATTTTTTTCTCCAAGTTGAGTCTGGTTTTGCCTGTGACGGTAATTGGTGAGTGAACCCTCCCTGTCCGTGTCCCCACCCACCAGGTTTTGCTACATCTTCTCCTCATCCCAGTGTTGGGAGGGAGGGAGGAGCGAGTGAGTGGCTGCGTGGTTCTTTGTTGTCGCCTGCGCATAAACCACAACAGATTCTATGATCCTGTGCAGGTATCTATGAGCTCAGCATATCCCGATTCACTGACTACAATGACTAGATATCCGTTCACTACAGTGGGCGTATTCCACCTAGCTCACATGTAGATACCTATATTCACCTGCCAATCTGCAAACTGACTCCCATCCTTTATCCCTGGGATGACGTACCTTGTTATGTGGCGGTCTGTGAAGGCTGATCAAACTAAGGTATGGCTATAACTATTTGGATAAGCATGCCCTTCTTTATAGCTGGCCTGCAAGCTGGCTAGCAGAGCATGCCTTCCTGTCATGCCTGACTTCTGGTAAGTGATTTCTGCATTTGCAAAAGCCTGAGTCAGACACAGGCCAGCCTTACCTGCCTGCACTGCAAATCAAGCTTAATGTGTGTCCTCCCTCCCTTTATTTTTCTAATTAGTCAGCTACAGCATCTTCTGCAGCAGAACTTGTGTGAAGGAGGAGAGGGGAGTTGGTGACAGACGGTGCAGTTGTTCTCCAATAAACCTCATTACAGTGCTGGGGGAGGCAAAGAAAGCCCGGATACATGAATCAAGGGTTTTGATTCAATTCAATTCCCTTTGAGGATAGCCAGATCAACAGCCTGGAGTCCAGTCATCTGGGACTGAATTTACAGCACCTCAGCTTCACACTGATGGATGCTATGCCACCTTCCAGTATCCTGAGGTAAACATCTTTGTGGGCGAAGCTACCTCATATTTACTAAAAGGTAAGAGTAGGCACATAACAGGATACCTACTGCTTTTTAAATTCACACTTGAAGTTACTGCCTTTTAACATAGTGATATAGACCTTTGCCTACACAGCCAGTATGTCCCAATTAATCATAGCAGCTAGGATATTTAGCATACTGCATTCTCCCTGGCTGTGGACACAGTTCTACCGGTAGAAATGTCTTTTAAAAGAGTACAACTCATTTACATAGGTAGAAAGGGAACGAATGACTGTCGTTGTCTGCACAAATAGCTTTTTCTCCCACTCTCTACCTCCACTAGAACTTGTCCTCAGGAACCAGGAGATGTCTGTTTCTCGCTGTTAGAAATCCACTGGTTGGTAGAAAGGGACTGAGGAATGTGCGAACCAGAGGGTCCCATCTGGCACGAGGTGTTTCTCAACCTCACATCTCAGCTGCAACACAGGAGAGCTTTCCTTTCCTCTGTGTCTCTTTTTGATCCCCAGCACAGCTGATCATGACATCAGAGAATCTGCAGGCCAATAGAGTCTGAATGGTGGGATCTCAGTGTGGGTGAGAGGCTGTGGCACTATCTGGGGGTAGTTCTTGTCCCGGCAGAGGAGAACAAGCCCACTGGATGAATCTCACTATTTCAGGCTTGTCAAACCTGATAGTGAAAGCGGGATTCATCTTGTTAAATCTTAGAGGTCTACTTTGTGGGTGTTGACAAGCTGGGCTAGTGTTCCTGGTGCATCTAACATCAGTGGAGAGGAAGAGGCACATTTAGGACACATTTCCTCCAAGATGTTTTCTGTATCTCCTGGTCTGAGATGGATAGTGCCTTATACTCAGTGACTGCTCTAAGATCTAACCTTAATATGAAGGGGGAGATGGTTGGCCAGCTCAGACCTAGCTATTTGGTCAACTAAATCACACCTGGAGTGCCAAAATAAAAGAGGACAAAGATCTTCCAACAAAATACCTATAACCCAGTTTCAGCAAATACTCTTGCAGCCAGCTTGCCAGTATCTTGCTCCTATGTAGGATGACAGATGGATGGCTGTCTAGGTCATTTAGTAGTAACTCACACTTTTCTCTCAGGAAGCCTTCTCCTTCCCCCTTCAGTCTCTCATGCTAGCCAAGATAATGCCTATTATGCTTTATACACACTTAAATACTGAAGATCTATTTAATAGACTGCTCATGAGGATAACAATAAAGCATCATTTGACTGAAAATGGCTTAATTGTTTTCTCCTAGAGAAAATTGACTTCTTCGGAGAGCAAAGTTCTTAGATAGACTCTCCTGACTACTTCAATAGGAAACTTGATATGAAGATCATCTAAGGCAGTCCAACTGTGGCTGGATATGGGCCACTAGATTATTCTCTTGGCCCATTGCCCTTCTCCTGGGAATGAGAGGGAGCAGATGTTGGAGCAGCATATAATAATTGAACAGCTGGGAGCCTTCTTCTATGCTTAGCAACCCAAGACAAGATTTCCTAGAGGGGCTTCTGGTTTTTTGGGTAGGACTGCCAAGAATTCTGGAAGTTTTGAGGGGACACAGCTGGAGTTTTATTTGTTTTGTTCTGGGTGGGAAGAGGTTCTTTAAGTCTGCAGAACAACTGCATAGGTGCTTTTTCATGGGAATAACAATGATTTTACTGTGAACGTTCCTTTGTCCTTCATCCTACCCTTCAGGATGCAGAAAAATAAGGCCTACTGAGATACAAGTGTCTAACAAATAGGTGTCTAGATCTGTTTTGATTAGTCTTGGCTCCCTTTATACTTTATTAAAATATAGTCAGGTGTTTTATATTATGTAGAAATATAAAGTAGGCGCAACGGGGCATCCTAACCGTGCCTTTCTCTTGTTAATGCCAATATAGAGTGCATAGGCTGACTAGCTCTGCTGTACAATGTGAACATCTACATCTTTTTATTTGTTTTTGTTTTTTCCTCTTGTTTTTTATTTTTTTCCCCCCAGTAACCCCCTGAGGTTACTGAAAGTTGTGAGATGTGGCGTAACTTGAGGAAAACATGCAAAGGAAAACTTTGAAAAGTCTAGTTGATTCTTTGGACTGCTCCATGGCGCTGGAATAAAACCAGAGCGGAATACATTCACAATGTGTCTCTGCATGCTTTTCTCAAGAGAAGGCATCTATGCTGCCATGGGGCTGTTACCGTGCCAAGGCACTGGGAGCAGGGCTGTTTGGTCTGGTGCTTCTGTTGTGGAGCTATGTCCCCTGAGGTTCCTGCACCTGGACAGAGAGCCACAGAGACTATAACTTACAAGTCAGTAATTGGGTCAGGGATTTTCACACTGGACAGGTAATGGGCTTAGTTGCTTTTATGACCAAATTGCCTTTTTTCTCCTTTTTTAAATCTGGGAGAAGGGTAAAGGTAAGGAGGATTTGAAATGAATTTATATGCTAAGGGAAATGGAAGATGGGAGATGCAGAAAATGAAGGGGAAGTGGTAAAAGATAATCAGAGAAAAGGGCTTTCCCGCAAGGGGAAGAGAAACAGTGTCAGTATCCCCGGTGCTGGGAAATTTTGGGGTAATTAAAAGAATCTCATCAACATCTCTTACAGCACAAGTCTCAGAGAATTTGGCTAAGGATACGGGCATTCATCTATGGGGCCCAAGAGCAGCATGGCTGGCAGCAGCAAAGCAGCGTGGTACCAGGTGCCTCCATGGGATGCCCTGGCAGAGGGCTCCTCTAGGCCCGCTATGGATGTTCAGGCTCCTTTACTGATCATTTTCCACATCCAGAGAGCTTTCCTTTGAGTGCTGCTCTCTGCACAAAGGAGCAGTTGACTGGATGCTTTTGTGCACTTACCTTGCAGGGGACATGTTCCACCCTGCTCTTTTCCATACACAAGCCAAAGGAAACAGCTGGACATCCCTTCCCTTCTCACCCAGCCATCTCAGCCCTCTCTACAGCTCCACTCAACTGGTTTTCCAGCACCAGGTACCACTCCCGCACTGCTATCGCAGGGATCCTGTTGCTGTGCAGCTCCGAGACAATGCAGGACAGTGCAGATTCTGCTGTTCCTGTGCAGTCACTTCCCTTCCTGGGTGTATCTGCTGTGGGAGGGGAGCAGATCCTTTCCACAAGCTAGGAGGGCTCATCCTGGATACAGGCCACCTGTCCATCTGCAAACACCGTCTGCAAAATGCTGCTTCTGGGTGAAATTCTTGCTCCGCTTCCCCTCAGTTCTCGACGCCAACTCCAGCTACTTTATTGCTTTTCTTTGCAATCAACTCTTCTGCAGTTCAGGAAGAAATTGTCTCCCTTCACATCCTCCCCCCCCGCCTGGCTCTCCCTTCCAGCAGCGATTCCATCCTCCCTCCCATCCCCGAGTTTTGCTGACCCTGTCACACTAATTAAAAAAGAAATAAAATCTCTGGGACAGCAGCAACGGTGCTTAGGTGACAGGGACAAGGAGGATTTGGGGGACGGAGGAGGAGGAGACAAAAAGGGGGAGAGAAAAAGAAGTGTTTGGTTTTAGAAACTTAATTTGAATAAACCCCTCCTCCTGCTCGTCCTCGTTGGTTTCCTTCTCTTCCTCCATATTAATGAGACTAGCCAAGGGAAAGCTATTGGTTGCACATCCCCTTTCCTTTCCTCAGGCCCTTGGGGGAGGAGGTGTTTGCATTTCTCCGCAGCACCGGCTCGCTTTGCAGAGCATTGTCTGGCTATGAGAATCACACGCGCGCAGGAGCAGAGGGGCGAGCACGCCACAGCCTCGGCTCGCAGGCAGAGCATCTGAGCCAGCCTGAGCACCCTCCTCNCTGCTTATTTGAAACCTCCTTCTAAACGGCTGGTGAATCTTGGGAGATTTGGCCCACTGGTGGCCATATCGGGGCTGCGAAGATGGAGAGGGCACCCGGCCAGGGAGCTCCTGCACCTGTCGAAGCGAGCAGGGCAAGGATACGGGGAGTCAAACACTTGTGCGATTAAGCCAGAGAGCAAAAATCAAAAAAAAAAAAGAAAAAAAAGAAAAAAAACCGCAAGCAGGAGGAAAAAAAGATTTTTTAAAAAAAAAAGTTTGCAAATCTCCTGCCTCCCTTCTTGGTTTTTTTTTCTGTTGTTTTGCTTTGGGGGTTTTATTTGGTTGGGTTTCTTGGTTGGTTTGTTTGTTTGTTTTTTTTTGATTTAGCGATGGCAAATTCCTTCACGGCCAGGACCTGGCCCATCCCCTGAGCAAAGGCAGCCTTGACATGACCTGCAGGCGAGGGAGGAGGAATTTGGATTCCCTTCGGAGGCGCCGATCTCTCCTCCGCCCGCTTCGAGCGAGGCGGGGGGAGCCCGGCTCCGGCCGCTCCTTTCCACGGCGGGCAGCCGGAGCTGGCCGCGTTCTGCCGGGGACCCGCTCGGTGTGCCCCCGCGCCTGGCTCCCACCGCCCCGGTACCCGCTCCGCCCCGGCACGGCGGGGCGTGCAGCATCTCCAGCGCCGGCACGGAGCCCTGCCGCAATGGTGAGTCCTTTCCTCTGGCTTCTCCCTCACCTCCACTCTGGGTAGCACCGCTCTTCCCCCTGCCCGGGCTGGGGACGGAGGGCACGGGCAGCCGGGCTCTGCCCCGCTCGGCCCGAGCCCGGAGATGCCAAAGCGCCGCTGCCGCAGCCGGCGAGGGAAAAGGAACCGCCGGCTTCTCTTAGAGTGACATTGATTTACCGGCTTTTCCCTCGTCTTCCCCAGGTCCTGGGAACACTTCTTTTGGGGGGAATTGCATGCAGGCTTTGTGCCTCCAGCCGGAGATGCGGGCTCTGAGGATGCGTCCGTGATATAGATTTGATTCTTTCCAAAGAAATAAATCGCCCTTTGCGAGTGGTGACAGGTTAACGTGCTCGGTATGGGAATCACGTCTGGTTTTAACACAATATGGCTGGTAAATAAAACCCGATTGCTAACAGACCCGATGCTGCTGTTGGCATTTTCCAGCTCAAGGCTCCCTTTGCAGTTCTGCACCTTCACCTGCCGCAGAAACTCTGATTCACCCTTCAAGCAGTGCACCAGGACGTCTCTATTTTTACTGTGGGGTAGTAGTAAAAATTGCTGTTAATATGCTTTTGACCTCAGCTTGCATGCTTCTGTGCACTTCTCCTTATCAGTATTTAAACAGCTGGTTCTAATAATTACCACATTTATGCAAAGCACATCTTAAGTCAGAGGGATAGCACACAGGACAGACTCTTTACTTCTGTGCTGTGAATTTAATGTGTGAATGGTTCAGGTATGTATCGGAATCTGAAGAGTTTACAGCCAGGGATAGAAAGATAATGCAGCATGCTGTTCAGGACTGGGTAATGAATTAAAAAAGAGAGATAGATTTGTTTAATGACATACTGGTGTTTACGGCTAGATGATCATCTCACTTACATAGAAGCAGGTCTGGAAGAACTCCCTGGAAGTCAGAGGCTTTCCCTCTGTATCTAATCTACTGGTAAACAAAATCTGGCTTTTAGCTTGAAGAGTATATTGGAGTAGCATTGGAGGTAATTATAATAATAATAAAAAATACTAACCGAAGTGAATAAGGCAGCAAAGTGTCCTGATTCTTTCCTAGTGTATTATGGATTACCATACGTCTTGTGTATGTTAATTACATTGCAAGTGTTGGACTGAATTGGCAATATGCAACATAACTGAAGCAGCTTTTAGGATTTTTTTTTTTTAATGTGTTAGACTCAACAAACAGCAAATGGGTTTTCATTTGATATTATTTGGGTACACAGGCATCTCACTTCTCTATTCAGCCTGTGCAACACTGGTCAGGTATGGTGGAGAAATGTTTCCATGGCTAGCACATGTTAATCAAAGGGCATGTATGATTACTTAAGGTTACTGTAAACAATAGCATGAACGCAAACTCCTTAAAGTGGTGTTGGTATAGCTGCAAAGAAAGAACACATTATACAAGTGTCTGTACTTGACTAATGCGAAACACACTGGAGCTATCTTGAAAGAAGTTGTCCTATAGGATGAGTAAGGCAACACTGCTCCAATTTGATGAATAATTAAGGAATCTTATTCAGTGCAATAATCGGAGTTGGATTAAAGTTAATGGCTCCACTTGTGTCTCAGTTACAGTTCTGGGTTATGGTCTTCTGCCTTTTTCTCCCCCGTTTCTGTGTGCTGGGGGCAATGGTTGCTGCTTTGTTGTTCATTCAGGACAGCTACAATTGATCTGTTATTGTACTGGCAATCTATCTCGGACATCGCTAAGCGGAAGGTTTCTGTTGTTTTGTTTTCTCCTATCGAAGGCATGTGTGCAGTGACTGGAAGGGTAACTGTTGGCACTGAACAGACTCCAAGGTCATGGGGGTCTTTATGCGTGATAAACATATGTATCTACCTTTAAACATGGAACTAGCTTTGTGATCGTTCCTTAGCTTTAGCCTTCAGGGTCCCTGCAAGAAAACAACAGGGGTCCTTCCCCCCTGTACATTTAAGATGTCTGCTGTTTGCATGGTGCTACTACAGCCGCATGTATCTCTCTCTCTCAATCTGCTGTTGTCGGTGTATATACGAGGCTCATAAACATGAAAGCAAAAGCTTTGTTCTGGGATGCTACCAGGGAGGAAAAAGCAGGGATTTCTGAGATCGTAGGCTGCGCTGTTGATCATGCTCAGACCTTTGTTCGTTGCATCTCTCTTCATTTGGCTGACTGAGCCGGCATCCTGGAGATATTTTTTCTGGGGTTGAGTTCCATATGTGCCTACGCCTTCGATAAGTTAAGACCCATGTCCCTAAGCTGATTCATTTAAATGTAGCAGATTTTGTTTTCCTTCCCTTGCTTCTGAGCACTCTTAGTACAAACAGTCTAATGCCTAAATTAGCTTGGTTTATCTTTTAATGAAAGCGGAGTATTTGAGTTAAGAAGTACTGAGAAAAAGTAAACTCAGGACAGGATCATGCTGTAAATCGTATCTGGTGGAAAGACCTGCAGAAATATCAGGTCGTACAGTTAGTCCTGATTTAACAGATGAGTTATGTATTTGTGGCAGTTCTCAGGAGAGGTAAATTGATATCAGGATATGGAAGTCGGTGCAGATACTGAATTTTACTTCACCCCACTACTTGGCCCAGAGGGTAAAGCTTCAACCTTTAAGTCAGCAAAGTGATTTTTTTGTCTTGGCTGGTGTTCCTTTGTTTGCATGCCCTGTTCTCCTTTCACATGCAATCATCCCATATCACCTGTGAAGACAGCGGGGGCAGGATTCGGTACACACTGCAACCAACAGGATTTTGGAGTGAGTTTTCCACACCAGTGCAGAATTGAAACAAGCCTGCTGAAAAGGATGTAAATGCACCACTGAGGAGCTCCTTTTTTTCCTATGCACGACTTTAAAGTCATCTTTGCGGATAGTGTATCATCAGGGACAGCTGTAACACCACTGTGTTTCGGAGTACTGCTACCCAATATATACAGCATCCCTTGATGAGATACTTTTACAGTTCCCTCGGTGCTGAAATTGTTTTGTTCTTAAGGAATGCTTTGCAGGCAGAAAGGTATTTGGTAGCGTTTCACAATGCTAACAAGTACTAGAATTCATGTGTCTGTGGTGGCTGTTCAAACACTGTTTGGATTTTAACTGAGTGGGCACAAACCTATGGGAAGAAAGGCAGACTTTTTGCAGAATGCTTCCTGGCAGAACGTCCAGACTTCACCCAATTGCTCTGCTTGTGTTTTATTCTCTGACCACCTTTTGCTGTCTCAATTTATCGATCCGTCTTCTTAGGCTTGAACTTTTATCTCCACAAGGCAAAGTAGGAACTTGTGTAAACCAAACCAGATTTTTCAAGTCTTGTTTATGTAATTCTCTACAGTTCATTGACTGTATTCCCATGCAAGCTGATGGGCTGATCCGTAAAGTAGCTGGATTAATGATTTCAGCGTAGAACTTCTTAAGAGGCGCTACATCATTCCATCTCCTGGAAAAAAAGGTGGAAGGATCATCACACAGAGCATTTCAAGCTGACATGGCTGCTGTGTTGAGGAAAATTCCCTTGGAAAGGTTCCTGCAGAAATATACAGACGCGGTTGCAGGCACTCTTGTTTGCTGCTCTGATTCTATGCTACTTGTTCAATCCAAATTCTTCTGAGATAATTGTCCCATGAAATGACCTGATTTGCATTTGACGTTAAAGTCTGTCTGTCCTGGAGACATCCTGACAGTCTCATTCCTGGTCATTCAGGTGTCACATTAGGTACCTTAAGGTCGAACTATGTTCTGAAACGGCTCTGATCTGTTTATTTGACAGATTCTTTAAAAAAAAAAAAAGTTTTAAAAGATATGAAAACCTCTGCTTGATACCGTTGTTAAAGAAACAAAAAAAAGAACAAACCACCCCCCCACCAAATTAACTAAATAATTCACTAAAAAAGTCTAGGTTTTTTAGCATAACTCATAATTCACTCTAACAGGGACGGAAAAGGGATAAAAATTTATATGGTCTAATTTTTCTTCTTAATAATAGTTACAGCAATAATAATAATTTCTCTTTATAGCATGTTGGGAATGTTAGAGTCTAAGATCTCCTTACTGAACATACAACTTTTGACGCGTATATAGTTGCAGGTTTGTCCATCCAATATTGAGGCATTTCACAAAAAGCCGGTGGGTTTTGCCTTCCATTAGAGGTGAATGGATCACAATTGCTTAGGAGTTGCAAATGGAAGGATAATTATAGTCTGTTATCTATGATTTGTTGGACCTGCTAAATGGAGCTGAGGGTTAGGGCAGGAAAAGCCCTTTTAAGTTGCATGGTGAGTTAATAGGCTAGATTTTTAATTTTTATTCTTTACTTCCTCAGAATGAGGCAAATTTTGCTACTTTCTTTTCCTGCACAAGACAGAATATTGTTCTGTCTGATCAGGTAGGGATTCTTAAGGGATCGAGCCTTATTGAATGGAAATGTGACAGAATCAAGCTTTTGCAGGGAGTAGATGTATCGTTAGGTCCATCTCTGAGGACTGGAGGAGGTCTAAGTTGCCTCATTCTCAAGGCGCAAACTTGGCACCAAAGGATCCCATGGCAAAACTACCATTCATTTAATGCGGAGGAAGACTTTCTCACTCAGAAGTGTTTGGCTGCCTCGGTGACGTTCATCTGCGCTCACTTAAACATCTGAAAACTAGATGCTCACATCCCAGCTAATCACTCCAATTCACTACAAGTGGGGAGGGCGGTTCATCTCATCCTGAAGTGGGTCAGATGAATCACCTTGTGGAGGTTCTTGCAGCAGCTGACTCAGAGATACACATCCAAAATCAGTGAGATGAATCCTTCCACGGTATCTCAGTGATATCACCGTGAAGCGCAATTCCTCTCTTGTTCCCATCTTTGCTCAGGAGGAAGACTTAATTTTTTGCTAGCTCATAGCAGTAGCAAATCATGATAGATGTTAAGTTTTCTGAAAAACCCAAGCCTGCTATGGTAGCCCCCACATCTTTCTCATCCACATCTTGCCTTTATCAAACTAATGGCAGACTCAGCTTGTCCCTTGCAGGGAAAATTCATGCCACGATCCCATGTGTCCCAGGCAACATCCTATCTATTTATGTTTGGTTTTGTTTTGGTTTTTTTTTTTTTTAAGTTATTCATTGGTTATTTTAGATCTCGGAGGCTTCCTCAGTGTATCAACACTTACTTTCTTCAGAGCACGTCAAATTACTAAGAGGTATTTGCCAACTGAAGCTTGTATGTAGTTTTGTGAACAGATGGGGACGCATCAACACAGGGACACATCTAGGATGGCTACATGATTTTCTGCAGGCAGATGCAAGCTTGTTCTGCCTGTTTCCTGAGCCAGCCAGAAGCTGTGCAATGCTCCAAGCCTCGTCTACTATACCCTGCTTGTGAATAGCTACACTGCAAGTTGCAAGAAGATGGAGATGAATGCTGACCAGACCTCATTAGCTTAGGGTTGGAACCTTGTAAAATACATTTGGACCAGCTTGGAGGGCTTGACATGCAGTCGGTTGATAAATGGAATTAACTAACACCTTCCTCCTTAACTGTGGCCTTTAAAAATATTTACTGAAGATGAAACAATGAAAAAAAAGTATCATGAATCTCTCAGAACACACTGATATGTAGAATGGAATTAAAATTGTAGTAGTAAGAGACACATTTCTCCACAGCAGAAAGAAATTATCTTTAATTGGAAAGGGAGTTTAAAATAGCTTAGATATCCTTAACTATTAATTCCTTTTCCTGGAATGTTTAGCCTCTATTACATCTTAACGTTTCTCTTTCTGCTCTTACTGTCACTTTTTTGAAGTGGGTTGGTACAGGAAAACTATAAAATGGCACATTCATGGTCGTAAGTAAAAAACATTTCCTTTTAAAAAGCAATTATTGTAATAATGACATTTATATATGTATTTAAGTTCTTAAATTCATGTAACTAGAACCAAAAGTCAAATATGAGCTTGGGCTTAGTACATAGCTAAGAATTTGGACACACAAGAGAACTTTCTCTCTTAGAGTTGGCCTAGAAATATATTATATAAAGAAGGCAACACAAGTGCATTATGTAGAGGCTCAAGTTAAAGTTAGTAAAGTTACTAATTTCCTGTGTTTTAGAGAGCTGGCTCTTTGGATTTCTTCCAGGAGTTTTGTGCTCTAACTTAAGATGCAGAGGAGATGAGAGAGCATCAGAAATACCGCAGATGCTTAAGCTCTTCATGACTAAGGCTGTGAATGTGTCACAGCTGTCATTGGAGCCTTGGATTCTACAATCCACACTCATTCATTCGAGTTGCATGAAGTTTGACAGCTTAGATGGTGTTTTTGTGTTGGTGAATGGGTTAGTTAGCCGAGATGATTATGTAGAGTGGGTGAACAGCTGGAACAAACTTGATTAGAGAGTAGTACTTGGTGACTGCAGAGGAGAGAGCAGCACGAAAAGCCATTATTAGCCCTGTTGAAGCTGCTTCTCTGCAGCATTCATGTCTCTGGACATTATATCCTCTAGTTGTTTGTTCTCTGACTTGCTCTTTGTATCACGTCTGGATGTAGAAATGATGGTCATGGAAAAGAGTCTTCAGAGAATACCGGAGTCTGATAAGGAGAAGAAATGAATGTCACACCTTTTTTCATTCCCCCAGCAAGTGTACCCGTGATAGTTTTTCACTTCTGGTATTCAACTCACTCCTTTTCCTCTGTATGGAAGACTTGCAGGTCGCTTTTGCTAAGATAATTTCTATCATCCCAGAAATGGGATTCAGCTTGCATATTAAGACACCTAAAGAAAAGTGTGCTTTTTGAAGTGTGTACATGTATCTAAGTACGTGAACTCTTGTTGTAGTCAAAGGACATTTAGGACACAGTTCAGTCACCTAAACATAGATGTTAAGTGTCATCTGAAATCCCCTGGGGTATCTAACACCCGCTAAGGATCTATAGGTATGATGCTTATCTACACCACATCTTTTACCCTCCGTATGAGGGCAGATAATTTACCCTGGGGTATTGGCAACACCAAACACCCGTGTTTAGAGAACAGATTCTGGCCCCAGACCAATGCCCAGTCCATGTAGATAAATATAGGTATCCACTATAGAGTGAGCTGTGTAACTCTTTAGCCTGAAAAGTCTTCAATAAATGCCATTGAGACGGTGTAACCTGCAGTCTGAATCCTTTCCTGCGTTTCTGATCCCTCCTGACGGTTTAGAATGAGACTGATCAAACCTTGGTCTCGGTGCTCTTATCACACACACAAAGAGTTCAGTTGATTTTCATATACTCTTACACAGTGTTTGGAAATAGCTCTTGGTATTGAAGTCTTGGGATATCACAGTTAAGATAGTAGGCCACAAAAGAATCGCTACGTTGCAGGTGTATCTACTTAGCTCCAAATCATTCCTGGAATTATTTTCCCTGAGACAACTTTGAGACTGCATTTGTCTTTCTCCAGATTCAAGTACCACAAGCACCTCCAGGTCATCCTGTGATTGAGTAACAGAAGATGTTTTTCTCCCTGTATAATTTACAGCTAAACTATTCCCAGCTTGTCATTCATGCTTTAGTATGCTGCCTTGTACAGCTCACTAGTACATGCTGGCTCTGTCCTGTTACCTTAGCCACTCTTGCTTCATCCATGCATCATCACAGTCCTAATCGGAAGCAAGGGAAAAGATCAGTCCACAGTAGATGTGCTGGGGTCATACCTATGATCTTGCTTTACTTTCCTTATGACAGCTTGACTGAGTATTCTCATTTTATCCTGATGCTTCTGGGTGTCCAAAACAGCTCTTCTGCTGAGCTTGCTCTACCCTGTTACTTCTAGGTTCTTTGAATGTTTGTGTTTACCAGCTTCAGTCTGGAGTTTTCCCTTGTGACTTCTTTTCCCAGCTTCCTTGAGATGTAGGTTCCCTTTCCTTTAAATCAAAAGCTGTCAGAATTTTCAGACAATCATATATAATTTCACATAATTTCCCTTTTGCTTCTCTTATATGTGCTTTCTCTAAACATATAACATTTTTGTGTTTGCAGATTTCTGTGTGGGACTAAATGACTCTTTATTATATGCTGTTTTTATAGGCAGCAGAGTCTAGACTTCAATTCCTTTCATCCCAAGATAGATATCTAAAATAATTCATTGAATTGGGCATGCTTTTTACCTCCATTAACTATGAGAGGATACTGGGCAGTGAGTGCTGTAGAAGACCCAGGTAAGCCAGACAAGATAATCTAAAAAAGTTAAATAATATCTACTCATTTTATCTAAACTGGCCAGACTAAAAAATACGCAGATGTGTCTGACTGCATCTCCAAGTTAATTCATGCTGCTGTCTTAGCAGCATGTTGAAACTTGCATTTTCTAGATTAGCTTTGAGAGTTTTAACCCAAAATCTTACAGTTTGTGATTCATGGGCTGGTTCCAACCTGCAAATTTTTTCTACAATTTCTGCTGTGTCCTTGCCATTTCCAAAATGCATCACCCTGGTGTGCTTCTCCTTCTGTGTGACTCTGAAAAATCACCAGCTTTAATGCCTCAGTATTTACATTTAACCTGCAACAGGTAAAAGATCAGACCAGAGATCATAACCTGTGCTACTGAAAACGATGTACATTTGTATCAGGAATGACAAAGGTGAAGGCAGCAGACTTGGAGATAGCTGAACTGATCGTGTTGTTTCACATCTTTAGGACTGCCCTCAACGTGTAATAATCTCCATCTTCCCTCAAAATGCATCTCAAGACTTAGCTTCGTTGGCTGGTGGAGAAATTTAGATCTTAATGTTGTCCCATCATCCTCCTGTCTTGACTTTCAACACTCCTAAAAATTATATTAACCTTTGCAGCAATTTTTTCTCCTCTAAGAACAAGAAGGCTAAGAAAAATAACTGATGTAAAGGAACACGAAAGAAGAAAAAAATATAATGTGCTCTAAATCGAACTGGTACTAGTGACATCATCTGAAGCTGACCTTAGTCTTCAACAAAGAAATTTTTCTAAAAAGAAACAAACTCTTCCATACTCAGTGAAATGAACCATACTGATTTGCCAGCCCATTTAATAATCAAATGAGCAAAAGAGTAAACAAATGCACATTCCTCCAAGTACTTTCTGCTCTCCTATGTGCCATGCTTGTTGGGTACAATTTTTTTTTATGTGCCCTCTTTGTTCAATTGCAATCCAGCTGCTTCTTACCGATGCCATGACTTCAGCCAACATTAAAATGAGATCCATTTATGGCAGGTCTATATTTTCATGTCCGGCTTTACAAAGTGTTCTATACGATTCCACACCTTATTCTTTATCGCCTATATCAGTAGACTACTGCCTTTAGTGACGCATAGGTCACAATACAAAGCAAGTGAAGTGACTTATACTTTGCTCCACTTGTTGTTTTGAGCTTTCACTTCTTAGTTTCCCATGAGCGGTTTTGGAAGACCTCCTGTACGATCTTTTGCAGTGAGCTAAGGGAAGGAACCACTGCTGTTAATGTTAACGATGTTGAAATATTTGTCAAATAGATTCTTCCTGCTTGTTACAACTTGGCCTTACTACAATACAATTGAATGAACAAGACATGACCCTGATTTCTTACTGTGTCTCTCAGCAAATGTTCTACCAATGTTCTTTGAATTCTTTAAAAATAAATCATTTAAAGGAATCAGTCTGTATACTGAAACTTGCTTGTTCATATGGTGATTTGTTCAACATGTTGTTTCAATAGCAGTGACTGTCCACTGCAAAAGCACAACACCCTGCACATGAGACAAGGGGAGAGCTTACAGGTTAAATAGTTTTCTACAATCTATCTATATCTGAGATTCAATTAATTTTTTCCTGAAGCAGTAATTTAAAATAAATCAGAAGACTTGTGTCCCAAAATGACCTTTTTTCCCACTGTCCATTAGGGAGTCTGATATGAATTGATTATCTATAAATATCCACAAAGCATATTTCTGAAGTTACTGAAGGGAAATCCACTTTGATTTGCATAAAGATACATAAAAAATTTGAAGGAAAGCTAACAGTTAAGTACAATTCCTCTGAGGTTTCATATATTGTTGCTATCACAACACTCTTTTAAGTCTTTTCATGGATTTACAGAACAAAGTTTTTCCATGTCAAATATGGGACACTAGCATTAATAAATTAAAGTTAAAAAAAAAAAGTTTCCATCATAGATTTATGAAATTTAAAAGTAAATACTTACTCTTCTTCTCCCAAAGGATTTTTTAGAAGTATTACTGTCATTATCCTAAATTGGTAGTTAACAGGGAATGATCTGCAGAGAACACAACGTCAGAGCTGTTATCTGCTCAGAAAAGCAGTCTCATCATCAAACATGTAACAATTGCTTAGGTTCTACAACGTGCCTTTTTATTTTTATGATAAGTAATGACAGAAATTTCTGTTGTCTTCTCAAGATAAAATAAATATTCCTTGGTGCGGAAGAAACTGCTTTCAGTAAGATCTCTCCAGCGATGGTGCATTTGCTTGATTCACCACTGGCACGAACACCAGTTAGTCTGGAAATGGTTAGGAAAACAGATAATCTTTTACATCACTGTAATGCGAGAAGAACAGGAAGAATCTGCAGTAACACAGGAGAAAATGATTTCCAAATAAATTGCTCTCTATGTAACAATTAATAAATAAGGTATTTAACAAATAAAGGCCAACATCACAATCACCAAAAAATACTCAGGGAAAATCATGGCCCAGAGACTGTTCTCATACACAGTTTGGATGAGGCCATTTTAATTTGCAATAAAGCAGTTCAGCAGAGCGGGCAGAAGTGATGACATGTTACTTGACCCCAAGGTCAAGGAATGGCCCCAGACCTGATGTATTTAGCAATGTAGTTGTAACATTAGAGTCCATTTCTTTTCCTTGGCCCTGCTATGAAACTGTCATTAGAGGTTGTTGGCTACTCCGTTTGCTTCCTTATGCTCCTTCTTATTCACAAACAAGTAGCTGACAAAACACTTCTGATACAAAGGTGGTGATGAATTCAACATAAAAGCAAAGACTCCTGGCTGGCTGGCCAGACAGATTTTTACCTTGGTAGAGGATTGTTCAGTGGTTATTGAATTGTTGCCATTGACAGATGGATTCACTGTGGTCCAGCTGTTTACTTGGACAGAGCAGCTTTGCTTTTAGACGTTTTAAGCATTTTTGGTCTAGAGGCCACACAAAGAAGAATTAGAGAGAGCCAGATTACGCTTTTACACAAGGGGAAAGGAAATAGACTAGAGACCGCAAAGAGCTATGGACACACCAGAAGTAAACTTGTCTGTGGGAAGGTGTTCTGGTTCTTGGATAAACAGAACAGTACATAAGCCCTTCTGACAGTGCCAACGAACCTTAGGAAGTAGGGTCTGACGTGGACACCTGTCAGTGGTAACGACAAAGCATTTGCAAAGCTCAAATGCTCTGAAATTATTTTACATTAGCGGAGTCTTTCCATGTATTCCATTTGGCCCGTTGTCTGCAAGTCTTGTCTGAATCCCCAGTGATTATAACAAATAACCCCGTTCCTTAGTTGCTGCAGATTGCAAGCTATGTCTCTTTTCAATGAATTTAGCCACTATTTGCTTCATAGTCTGCCACAGAAATGATGACAGGGAATATCTGCATGCATGCTCCTGTTTGAATGTATTTCAGAAGAACATGTTGTTTATCAAGTTCTTTGGGATAGAAGGGACTCTATGGCTGTGGAAAACATTGGCTATGCCGATGCTGAGGAATTATAGACCACCAGAGAACATCCTGGACCTCTGGAATTTGGTCACTAAACTCTTATTAAATTATTATTATGAAATTAATTTAAATTATTTTCATGGCATGTTGAATGGTTTTGCAGACAGGTTAACTAAGACTTATTTACAATGCCTGGGCACAGTTCAGGGATTATCAATGTCCGCACATCATTCTCAATAGGCAGTTTGCAGAATGCGACATTATTGGAAGGGCTAAAGAGATTGAGCAACCTGTATGTATCCTGTTGGCCTCAATGCATAAAAAGCATAGATCTAAACTGCTGCAGGAGAGGCTGAGGTGAAGTACGGCTGAAAATGACACCACAAGTGAATAAACAGAAATATTTCTTTTGTGTGCCTCCCACATTGCCTAGCTCCTCTGCTATTCTAGGTCTCCTGGCAGTGCTGTTAGACTGCAGAGAGAGTATCCTAAGGCAAAATCTCTTGGCTTAGTCATGACTCTCTGCTTTGATATCTCATGTTGTGGCAAGTCTGGACTACGGATTTTCTGGAGCGTACGAGTTCAACCTCCACATGAAATAAGGATTCAGCTGAGATAGATAGAGCAGGAGAGATCTCCCTTGGTGGGCAGACCTGATTCTCCACAGTTGGGAAGTGTGTTGGAAGAGAGAGTTGGCTGCACATCAAAGAGTCTGTATACTTGACTTGCAGATTCCTAAGAAGTCGTTTCCTTAGTGACAATAACAACAAGAATAATTTTAGAGTATTTTATCCATGTCTGGTTTTAGTGTTTTAGATATGTTCAGAAGTCAAAGAGTAAAACTGACACTTCCCTACAGGAAGTGGGGTTTTTTGGTAATTTTTCCTTTCTCTTCTTTTTTTGTAGCTCACACTGGCACATAGAAATTCTTGTTTGTAATAGAGATCTGTCTGTTTTAATACTGTTGGCATTTTTAAATCCGTAGACACCATGGGAGATGAAAGAACAACTCTTGCAGGATTCTTAATGTGTCTTGTAAATGGCAGCAAGTTGGAAGGTTATTTCTGCAATGTGAGTGCTGTGGGCCATGTAGGGTAGACACACCTTAAAGCCTACCCCATCCAATGAGACGATGCTCACCAACTTTTAGAACCAGACTCATAATAGGAAAGAGTAGGAACATGAAACAGAAAAAACAACAGAAAATTTTATTTAAGAAACATACCTTGACGTAAGCCAGCAACCTCCATATTTGCCACTATACACCGCAGATTTTGCAGACAAATTATGCAACCTAATTTGGGCAAAAAAAACCCCAAACATTATCTGCATAATGGACTGCTCTAGCAATTAGACTAAATTTGTGTTGTAGTATTTGCTGAAGAAACCCTGTGGGATGAACACCCACACTGCCTCCTGGCAATTAAAGACCCAGAACACAATCAGAGGATTTTAGTTTTCATTTCCAAGAAAACAAGACTGACTGACACCGGCACAAAAATGTACAGTTTGGAAGAAGAGAGAACTTTTAGAGATCACACAGTGCTAGTGAAACAGAGGTATAACAAGGAAAAAAGGTGAAAGGACTTATGAGCTATGGAAGAAGGAAGTCCTAAGAAGTGAAACTACAGAGATGGTAGTAAAGAACAAACTCTAGTATCATGTCTGAATTGGGAGTGCAGTCAGGATAGGCTTCCGCTTTAACTAAACAAGAAAGCTAAGCATCTGCAAAGAGTGACCAAAGTCAAAATATAATTCGTGCAATGGAGGGGTCTGTCCCTTTTTATTCACAGTAGAAAGAGTTTAAAATATTTTAGCTTATAATTTAAATGCGAATAATTAACTGGGGACAACTCAAGCCCTGGTGAACAGGAGCAGTACAGACAGTTCACTAACACCACATGATACTTTCTTTGTTCAGGACATCACATAATTATAAACAAGATTCAATGTCATGAGGAACTTTATTTCTCCTTTCACAGTCAGGGCAGTGGGGCTTAAAACGTTGGGGGGGGGTGTGCATTTCCAAACGTGTTTCTAATTTCTGTTCAATTCTGACACAGTAAATCAAGATTAAATTATGAATTGTTATTAATTATATCAGAATGCATCATGTGGTGTAGTCTAATATAGCAAAATGGATTTAAAATAGTAATTAAAATACATGTCCATTCAAAGTCTTTCTCAAATATCTTCCCAGTTATCAAAAAGAATTTCCAAACTGTGTGTCCTAAATCAGTTATTATCAAACTTTCTTTAGGGAAAAAGAAGCTAATAATATAAATGACAAATGAAAATAGGTCTTCTGATTCAAATGTAGATTGCCCATTTGCTATTTTGACATTTTGATTCGAACCACTAATTTAAATGGAAATCACTGATAACTAAACAGCAAGATTAATTAGGCACAAAGTCTTGCTTTGGACTACTTTTCTGATAACCTACATTTCTCAACAGTGGTTTGGAGCCAAATTTCAAACTCTCTAGTGAACTGTTCCTTGCTCTTATGCAACTACTTTTTTTGGTAACTCACCACTGTTAAGTGGTTCCAGTCTAGACTTCCATTTTTATCCTTTCATCGAAACCCTGATCAGGATTAGCTCAGGCTTGGAACACATGGATCATAAAATCTGAGATCACAAACTGTGCACTACGTGTGTAATGTATGTTAAACCACTCAGTAGTATGTAAGAAAATGGAAATTTTTCTTAGCTTCAGCCTTCCGGGCTCTTTCATGGGTGAATGTATTAGAGCAGAATACCAAACTAAGAATTAGAGTATTTACTAGGTTAAATCAGAGAAATCCCACATGTGATGCAAAATGATATGTTGGTTATGTATCGAGGAAGGGGGAAGCAAGAGATATGACAGAAGAACCACAGTAACAGTTTAACAAATTAAACTGACAATGCACAGTTTAATGTGCATGTTAAGAATGCATCAATTAAATGGCAAATGGAATACAAGGAGAATTTGCTGCATATTTTTTCTACTGAAAAATGTTTCTTATCACAAAATTAGAATATATGCATTACTAAGACCCGTTTTCACTTGCTCTATCAAGAGTGGTGAAATTAGTCTACCTGTTGATAGTTAAAATTATGAGCATTAAGAGTGAGGAATATTACATACAAGAAAAAGGTGGGGATGGGGAAGCAGCAGTTGTGTCATAGGAAGACCTTGAGTTTATGAGTTTTGCGGTCTGGAGTCTATGGAACTGCTGTGAAGTCCTGTAGCTGTCTGAAGACACCACCACCTCCAGCCAACTCCATCATCTTGTCACCACCTCTTGAATCTGCCAGCTGAGCTGCTTGCGAGAGTGCTCTCTAACCCGATTGTATCACATTGACCTTGGTTAGCAAAGCCTTATTATTTAAGCTAACCCAATTTATTTGGAGTAAATTGGGTTAGGCAATGCTCATACGATCAGCTCAGTGGGCAGATCAGAGGCACTGCGGCACGGATTAGCATCTCTAAGCTGACTGGGAGTAATGTTCTTTTCAGCATGGCTACAGCTGGAGAGAGAGATGTCCACAGCCTAATGCAGATGTCAAGAGCTGGCTGTAGTTCGAAGCACTTCTAAGGGATTTAGACACAATGGTGGGCATCTCATTTCTACAGAGGTTCAGCAGAAGGAAAGAACTCACATTCATGAAGAAATCTCAACTACCTGTCAGCTAATGCAAAAATCAAGTTCTATTAACTTGCTGGAAAACAGTTAAAAAGGAAAACATTGTGAAAGAATAATAAAGAGAATTTTGTGTTATTCACTACATTAAATATCAAAGGAGATACAGCTGGTACTCAGAGCTAAATTAATCCTATGAATATCTGTACTACAGAAGCTATGTAGATATGAAATACTGAATGCCCTTATTTCTTGCTCAGGTTGCTCAGAGCAGAAGTTACTACTTATGCTTTCAGAAATGTGGACCTTTTATTTGCTTTATGGCTTCGCTGATATGCAAAATAGGAGTGGTAATCCTAGCGAAAATATGTGTTATATCTTGAACAACAGTGTATATTTCTTTGTAGGTAAAATAATCGTGTAAGACTTTGATTGGCTTCAGGATGTCTTTACATGTGTGAGCAAACTGGGACATTTGATTTGCTTTGAAAAACAGCTAAAAAAGCAGAGGGAAAAAACCCCCCACATTAATTTCCGTTTTAGACACGCGGTGATCTGTTTTAGAAGACAAGGGGGATGCTTGCCTTTTGAATTGGAGCCGTATGACCTACACTGAATAACTTATTACTGTACTTAGAGTTTATTCACCTACATATTTATGATCTGTAGATCTGAATGTCCTGGTCCGGTTTGGATTTTTTTTGCCAGAGTTGTTTTAATATAATCCTGCTTTTTTTTATTATTATTATCACTATTTTCATTACTGACTCAAAGATAACACAGAATACAACCACTCCTTCACTGAACACGAGCCAGAATTATTTCTATAAAACCTGTGATTATTGCCCATCAAGGAAGATTTTGTGATCAATTAGAGCCAAGCAATGCTGTAGGAAATTATAACAATCCAAAGGACATCTAAAACCATGTCACAAAATTCTGGTTTAATCTAAGTGGGAGACATGCACACACCGAAAATGTGGAAAACATTATGGAAAAAAATATTCTCTGCCTCACACAGCATTTTCATTTCATGGCTGTTTCTGAAGAAAACAATCCTCAGTAAAATATCCAATTCTTTGGGCATGTCTAATGGCAGCCAAGCCATGCCCTGGAGATTCCTCTAGTTCAGCGCACAGTGACTGCATACCATCCTATTCAGACTCTATCACAAAATTTATTCAGCTTGTCCGAAACAGCCTCACACTGTGCTGACTTCAGGTTATCAGACGTTTTGTTCTATTTGCCGAAAGAGGATAATTTTCTTCCTTTCCGTTCTGTGTCCCTATCTCAGTCTCCCCAGCGAGTTACACATTTCAGAACAACATAAACACTCATCTCATGCTTAGTTTACTCCAGCTGGCAACAAACTCTAGGGACGGAAGTGAACCCTGGGATGTGATAAAAGAAATACCATAAGATGTGAACTTACCTTTTCTACTACATGTGGAAGATCTTTGGTTTGTTTTTTTTTGGGGGGGGGCACGGGTTATGCCTCGTCCCTCAAAAGAAATGCTGATCTTTGCTGCAGAATACACTCCCAGGGGACAGCAACAAAAGACCCTGAGCTACCTGTTCAACAAACTGGGTTAAGCCAGAAAATAAATGTAAAGGCAACCCAAGAGTTATTCTGTGCTATCACTACCTGGTTCCTAGGGTAGATCTCCTGTTTAAAAGCAAGGGTGTCTCACAGACAAACCATTAAGCTTTGGCCTGTGTTTTGCTAGCTGTCTCTCATATACCACTGGTGGTCTCTCCTTTACTTTGTTGTCCTGGTCCACCTTTAATTCTCTACCTTGCCAGGGATGAGAAAACCCAAGAAGGCTACTTGCATGTAGCTCTCTGCCATCTGCAGGCATGAGGGTCATTAATAATGCAGCCCACAGAAACGAGGGCTTTGGGACATCTTTATTTCTCATCTTAATAAATTGCATCCTTTGAGGCTGCTGAAGTGGATCTCCCAGTAGTGGAAATCAATAAAACTTTCTCTTTCTTAGGTTGCTTTTCTTTTTAAAACGTTTTTGTCGAATGCTGACGAGGACGGGCAAGTGCTGTGTTTCTCTGAGAAACCAACCTGTGAAGCTGTGCCGGCCTGTAGCAATGTTACTGAAGCTATTTTAAGAGATTAGAAGAAATCCTCTCCACAGAGCATGTAAGGAAATAGGGGAATAGGAGAACTACTGTATTATACCACAACAAAGTTGTGAAATCATTGTCCCAAAACCTTTGACATAATGAGTTTCCAAAGGGTCAACATTTCATCCCCAAAGTGCTTGAAAGGCACATGATCATCATCATCATAGCAGAACTGTAACAGCACTTTAAGGCCACAGATTTAATTTTTTTTTTTTTTGAGCAACTAAACTAGTCTTCACTTTGCATGACTGCTACACCTGTTTCTCAAGTTACCGTTTCTTTGGTGTCATTTCTGCTGAGCATAAATCACATGTTAAACTCAAGGTGGGAGCAAATGAAGACCTGAACAGAATTTAGACTTGATCTAATGTGAGGAAAGTAAAGGGAGGAGGTTGGTTCAACAAGAAAATATTTCTGTTACTGGACGCTTCACTTTATTTGACTTTCATTTGCTTCCCAGTATAAGATGTTACTAATCAACTGAGCATAGCTTTGGCAAAATTTTATGATTTTGACTGAAATTTTTTATGCTGTATGACTGCCTCAGAGCTCTCTCTTCCTTTCCCTTGCTCTTTCTCTCCCTCCTTCCTGATAGAAAATATAGAGAAATAGAGAACAATTCATCTGATGCTTTGAGATACATAATTTAGGATAATCCAACTTGTGCTTTGAACTCAACTCACTGTGCTGGCTGTGTTGCAGTTACCATACAAGGAGTCTGTGGAAATTAGCTCGGTTTTAGAGGTGTACATTACAATTTAATGACTCTCACCAAAGGCCCTGAAAGACCACACATGAGTCTTTGAAACATGAGTCGATCTATTTAAAACTGAGTAGCGGATGTTTTGGAAAAGAGAGATTTCAACCTGATTGCATTCTTACATCCTATGTTATACTGATATGCATGATGATAAAATGTCAAAGCTATGCAATGGAAAGCAGTAACATTTCGGTTGCCTTCTGGACCACATAGAATATTCCAATTCCACATGATTTCTAAAGGAAAATGTGAATCACACCAAGTTCAGTTGCATCTGATCTCATGACTATCCTGCCAATTTATAAACTTCATCATCACACATCTTAATACCCATAGGTAGGGTTTTCAGCTTTCAACACATTCAATACAGCAAAATAACCCACTTTTATATAGATCCCATTCACACAGCTTCTGTATATAAGAAGAATTCTGCTGTAGTAAACTGGAGTTCCACAGAAGTAAAACCAATGCTATAGTGGATACAACCAATCTCTTCTAGTTGTGTTTGGTGGGTTTGGTTTGGTTTGGTTTTTGACACCTCTTGAATTAATAAAATAAGAGAATATATCATGTCTCAGCCAACAAAATTTGCATGTATACATATGTTTATGTGTATATGCATGTTTATATTAAACTGTTTTGATCCTGTATTGTTCAAACCTCCCCATGTATTCACTTAGGGTCATATTCTGCCACATTATAGGGCATCTCGTGGTCAACTTATCTTCTAGAATTGTTCATATGGAAATTCATGAGCAGATCTTGAAGATGAATATAGAAATCATTGGCTTTAATCACAAGCTGAGAAGGTGATTACATGGGAGTGAATCACTTTTATTCATTTAAATTTACTTTTTTTCTAGAAGTACAGTGGTAGTGCTGGTTTACTCAGAATAATAGTGAAGCAGTGGTGTGTGAATCAAGCTGAATATTTACAGTATCCAGATTTTAGTTTTTAAAAAGTAATGCCCATAAGAAGCTTCAGTGCTGTAAGCCGTGGATATTCACACCATTCTAAGGCACTGGGCACTGAAATGTGACCTCAACTAAGACATTGTAAGTGTTCTGAACTATGACAGGGGAATTCTGTTTAATAGCATGGGATAATTTTGCAGTGCTACCCAAGATATTAGGACTTCCAGCTTTTTCAAAAGACAAACTATCTAAAGACAAGCTAAGGCAAAGGGTTAAAATGTTTGGAATTACCTGCAACATTCTCATTGTGTCATCTGATGTGTCCTTGCTTTGTGAGACAGAGTGCAAAGGCCTTTGCAACTTGTCAACATAAAGAAAAAAAAGGATCCCATAACATTTTCTTTAGACTCAATTTCATTTCCTGCTACATCAGACCAAAGGAAAGAGACTTGGACTACCCTTTGTGTGAGTAGAAGCTGTTTTCTGAGGCCTGAAATCCTCCCGTCTCTCCATATGTTTAAGCTACAGTCACTCTCATCACCCACTACCAGGAAAAGCTCCTCAGCCTTCACTGCCTCTAGATTAGTGGGAGCAGGAAAGGCAAAGAACACATAGCAGTTTTTTCATTGTAGTTTTCTTCTGAGAGACGAGTTCACTCCATGCTTTAAGATGTCTGGATGGGAGTCAGCTGAGTCAGAGGCCATGTGATTGGAAACCTACGCCTATTAGCACTGCAAATTCCGTGTGTCATGGAAAGTAGTTTACAAAATATTCACATTATATAGAGTCCTTTTAAAATTAAATTAAATTAATTAAATAAATAAATAAATAAAATAAAATTTTTTAAAAAGTAACGTTTTCTGACTGTCCTCTTTCTGGAAGGCACTTCCAGGACCTCTCTCTGCTGACAGTCTGAAGCCTTCTTTTAATTCCTGGCTTAGCATCTTCTCCCAACACTGACTTTAATTTAAATTGCTTTTCTTCCTCCATTATTTATACTTCTACTGTGCTTAGGGCTGTCCCTATTCAACACGCGTTCTTCTGGGCTAATCATGCTGTTTTTCTGCTTTATTAGCTCTCTGTTTACCAAGATGAGTAGCACCTTGTCCCAGAGCAAGGCAAATCCATGTGCTGCTGAGGTGAGTTTTTCATCTCCTGTTCACTATGGAGGGAGCTGAGGGAAACTAGCTTGGGTATAGACATTTCACTTTTACACAGTTAAATTTATGTGACATGAATTCCATCCCTGGTGTTGCAAGAACATGTGCTGTAGACAGTCCTAATACTGTCCAAATGTAATGTTCATTAACCACAAGACGGGATACAGCTGGGCAAAGTTGCACTGGTTGTGGTGCAATAGGAAAGGAGGACAATAGGCAATGTGTGTGGAAAAAAAAGGAACTATGCAACTTACTAGTGCTTATGCAGTGACTTGACCTTACCTTTCAGTATAGGAATGAAACTGTTCAAAAAAAAAAAAAAAAAAAAAGTCTTTCATCTCCCTAAGGACAGAATAGACAAGATTGTAGTTCCAGGCCTGTTCTGGGACACATTTCCCTCAGAATTGAACAATATGCACTTGAGGAATCACAAAAGTAGGGGAATTGTTTTCCTACCCAGCAAGGAATCAAGAAACATATTATATCTGGGTTTTTTTCATCAAGATGAAAGCTTTCTATCTTGTTGTTTGGAAGTGTGGAAGAGGCCAATGGATATTCATCTGGGAGATCACCACAGATTGCCAAGTGAAAGTGCTCAGTGAAGTACAAGCTGTTATACTCAGAATTGCTCTGCCATTTGCATTGGAAACTAAAAAAGAATTGTACATATAAGGCAAAGAGAGACCATTGGGTCATCCTCTGTGAACACTTTGGCAATTTTTCCACACTTCCAACATCCTTCTGTCAACGTCAAGGTTATATCAGACTATTTTCTGCACAATAATGTCACATATTTATTAATTTGGCATCAGGCAATTTCTTATTGTATTTACCACCTTTCAAAGCAACAGATCATAGAATCATAGAATAGTTTTGGTTGCAACGGACTTTTAAAGGCCATCTAGTCCAACCCCTGTGCAGTAAGCAGGGACGTCTTCAACAAGATCAGGTTTCTCAAAGCCCTGTCCAACCTGACTTTGAATGTTTCCAGGGATGGAGCATCTACCACCTCTCTGGGCAACCTGTGCCACTGTTTCACCACCTTCATAGTAAAAAATTTCTTCCTTATATCCAGTCTAAACCTACCCTCTTTTAGCTTAAAACCATTAACCCTCGTCCTGTCGTAAAAAAAAGTTTGTCCTTGTCTTTCTTATAGGCCCCCTCTAAGTACTGAAGTGCTGCAATAAGGTCACCCCAGAGCCTTCTCTTCTCTAGACTGAACAACCCCAACTCTCATAGCCTTTCCTCATAGAACAAGACTTCCATCCCTCTGATCATTTTTGTGACCCTCCTCTGCACCGTCCATGTCTTTCTTGTGGTGAGAACTCCAGAGCTGGATGCAGTACTCCAGGTGGGGTCTCAGCAGAGTGGGGCAGAAGAGAAGAATCACCTCCCTCAACCTGCTGGCCACGTTTCTTTTGATGCAGCCCAGGATAAGGTTGGCCTTCTGTGCTGCAAGCACACATTGCCCACTCATGTCCAGCTTTTCATTCACCAGCACCCCCAAGTCCTTCTCCTCAGGGCTGTTCTCAATTCCTTCATCTCCCATCCTGTATTGATACCACGGATTGCCCTAACCCATATGCAGGACCTTGCACTTAACCTTGTTGAACCTCATGAGGTCCACATAAGCCCACTTCTCGAGCTTGTTCAGGTCCCTCTGGATGGTATCCAGTCCTCGGGTATGTCAACCACATCACTCAGCTTCATGTCATCTGCAAGCTTGCTGAGGGTGCACTTGATCCCGCTGTCTTATGTCATTTACAAAGATATTAAAAAGTACTGGTCCCAATACAGATCCCTGAGGTATACCACTTGTCACTGATNTACAAGAGTACAAGAGAGACATGAACACACAGCAGTGAGTCCTGACATGAGCCACAAAGATGACTAATTAATTATGAGGACAGGCTAAGAGAGCTGGGACTGCTTAACCTAGAGAAGAGAAGTTTCGAGAGGATCTTATAAATGTGTATAAGTATCTGACGGGAGGGTGTAAAGGAAAGCCATTGATCACTACCCTCTGGATGGTATGACATCCATAACTCTTCCTTTGTCCAGTGATCTAGTCACTCTGTCATAGAAGGCCAGTAAGTTGCTCAGGCAGGACTTGCCCTTCATAAAGCCATGCTGGCTATCTCGAATCACCTCCTTCTCCTCCTAGCATAGTTCCTAGGATGATCTGTTCCATGATCTTCCCTCTTACAGAGGTGAGGCTGACAGGGTAGTAGTTCCCAAGGTCCTCCTTTCTACCCTTTCTAAAACTGGGTGCAATGTTCCCCTTTCCCCAGTCACCAGGGACTTCACATGACTGCTATGACTTTTCAAGTATTATAGAGAGTGACTTGGCAACTACATCAGCCGATTCCCTCAGGACTCTGAGATGCATCTCATCAGGTCCCACAGACTTATGTATGTTAAGGTTCCTCATGTGATCACGAACTTGACCTTCTCTTACAGGGTGAGGGACTTTGCTCTCCCAGTCCCTGCCTTGTGGTCCACCCACTCAAGAGACGTGGGAAGAGAGTTTGCCAGTGAAGACTGAGGCAAAACTGTTGTTGAGTACCTCAGCCACCTTCTCATCCATTGTTACCAGTTCGCCAGTCTTGTTCATCAAGGTATGCTTTGGCTTCCTTTTTCTGGCTGACACACCTGTAGAAGCCCTTCTTATTATTCTTTGTGTTCCTTGCCAAGCTCAGCTCCAGCTGTGCTTTGACTTTCCTGATCCCATGCCTCCACAACCGGGCAGTGTACCTATACCCTATACTCTCCCCAGGATACTTGTCCCTGCTTCCACTGCCTGTGCATTTCCTTCTTGCCTTTTAGTTTAACCAGCAGATCTCAACTCAGCCATGCTGATCTCTTACCTTCATTTCTTGATTTCTTACACCTGGGCATCGAGAGTTCTTGTGCTCTATGGAAAGCATTGCACTCCAGTAAATATATAATTTCAATTTAAATGATTTGATTTGAAGTTACTGTACGAGTACTGCATTTGGGATGATCTTAAGACAAAATGGGAATAAAGGGTTTTGGTCCAGAGCTGCATTTTTCTGCTCTTACTCTTTCTTCTGGCTGTGATAGATGTCTGCTCAAGAGTGATGCTGTTGAGCAGAGATATATCCAGCCAGATGGTTTCAAAGCAGAGACCAATGGCAGTGTTGACGGATAGATAACAGAGTCCTTAAGAACTGCTATGTAAACAAAAGTTACAGCTACTGCCAGGGCAGGAAATGCAGACCACCAGTCAAGGAAACCAAATTAATCAAGTAGCTCTTGTAAGAATTTGATATGCCAGATAAAGAACACATTTTACGAGTTGCGGAGTAATGATTTTGAAGGACCTTGCCAAGCAGCACTTAAAGTTCTGTTGGAACAGAGCAGCAAGTATTTACCTTTATGATCCCATATTAGTTGCATATTAGCTACAAAGTATCACATACATCAGATGCCTCAAAAGGGTAATTGACTTGCCTGTGAAGAGAAAAACTTGTCATATCATTTTTCACTTTGCTTACTAGTGCTTCTTAAATGCATGCTAATTTATAAATATTTCCCTGCAACTGAATATCTGTGGTGTTTAGTTAAAGGAGTCATATCATTTCACCAGGTATCTGGGGAAGTCAACAATGTAGGGGCACAATAAATCTGATTGACAGATAATACATTAGGGAAAATAATGCCAATCAAGGCAAGAATTGCTGGATTAATTTTATGGGTGACATTATATGGGAAATCTGCCAAGAACAGCAATCCTATGCACCAGGGGTAATGAATTGTTTTCCGTAGTCTATGCTTTCATAAGTCTACAGCTGCTGTAGTTGCAAAGATAAGCTAGACAATCTTGACCTGTAGATGAATGATCCACTCATGTCCATCTGAATTCTCAGAGATCCTGAAGCAACAGTTCCAACAAAATGACTTCCAGAGTCGTTATAATTTTAAAATACTCAGATATCCAGATCAATCCTTTAGATGTCAGTAAACTTCAATGTTTTTTGCATACATGTGTGGGTGAAGCAGCATAATATGAAGGAGAAGAATTGTTGTATCATGAAAATGTTTATTAGTTATAAAAGCCAGGCATTTAACTGAAGTTTCTTTTAAAAAGCAAGTGTAGGTTAGTTTTATACACAATACCCTGGAAGGGCATAAACTTTCAATAAGCAGGCATCAGCTAAGATCAGAAGAGCTGAGTGGCTCAGACATGACTGATTTACCTTAATTTAACAGATCTTCACACATCTGCTAACCTATAGTGACTTCTTGAGTGTCCTCTTTGCCTACAGTGAATGCAGGGCAATGAAACTTAGCTTACCGACAATGAAAGAGAACCAAAACTAAATTATACTGCCTTGAATTTGACGTAAACCAAGAGGCACATATATACTTACTGCATATCAGCAGAGACATAGCAACTTTGTAAGGTGTAAAAATTTTACGGTGTGTCTGAGACCTAAACAAAGAGAAAACAAAGCAGGCGGAGTATATGATTCTTTCTCAAAATTAATAGAGTGACCCAAGGAGCTATACTAGCATAATCCAATGTAAGGTCTGAAAGTGAACAATATGTTAGCAAAAATTACAGGCAATCAAGAAATGAATCAGATCTTCAGAAAGTGCAAATTGGGGTATCTTTCTTGAATTGGCTGAGCGACACTTATTAAACTGTTCTAGAACAGTTTTGAGAGGTTTTTTTAAATTGTTAGGAAAACTCTATAAAGCTAGAGGACTAGGAAATACAAGAGCTGTCAGCTTACACAGGAATGATAAGGAGTGTACTTTGTAAGGACGAATTATAATACTCTTACATCTTCAGAGAATTTCAATTTACTTGAAACCACTCAAAGGAAAAAAAAAAGAAACCTCCACCAAAATTATAATCGGGGACAGCTGAAGTAAAGCATGCATGGAAGTTATTAGACTGTGCTCACAAAAGGAATAAAGATAGTACTGAATGTAAGAAAAGGTGATGAGATACAGAAGTCAGTGCTCTGGTTTGCTCACCATTAGTGCTCTGATGTCTTAAACTTTGGGATGGAATTTTCTTTGTTTATCCTTGTAAGCAGAGGGAAAAACAATTAGACTCTTTCAGAGCAATAACTCACTTTGTCCAAAATTTGGCATCATTGCATTAGAGTACAGAAATTTCTCCCTGGATATTTACCTCTTCTCCACTGACTGTAAAGAGAACGTAGGTAGACTGGGCTGAACTATGAAGAGCTAACATTTGAATGTGCCCAATGTTTTCATTAATGACCAAGATGATGAGGCTGAGTGCACCTTCAGAAATTTCGGAGATTATTCAAATTTTGGAAGTGTGGTTGATAGACCAAGTGATTGGTTGTGCTGTTATTCAGAGGGAACTGGACAGGCTGCAGAAACAGGCAGAGAGGAACCCTGTTGAATTCAAGAAAGAGAAATGCAAAGTCCTGCACTCAGAGAGGGACAACCCTATGCATCTGGACAGGCTGCAGATCAGCTGGCTGGAAAGCAGTTTTGCAGAGACGGACCTAAGGCTTGTGGTGGACATGAAGTTGATCCTGAGCCAGCAGAGGCTAAGAAGGCCCTTGCAGCAAAGAACACCAAAAAGCATTGTTAGCTGCATGAGGGAAAACACTGGCAACACGTCAAGGGAGTTGATGCCTTCTCTCAGCCCTGGTGAGACACATCTGGAGTGCTGGGTCCAGTGCTGGGCTGCTGAGTACAAGAGAATACAAGAGTACAAGAGAGACATGAACACACAGCAGTGAGTCCTGACATGAGCCACAAAGATGACTAATTAATTATGAGGACAGGCTAAGAGAGCTGGGACTGCTTAACCTAGAGAAGAGAAGTTTCGAGAGGATCTTATAAATGTGTATAAGTATCTGACGGGAGGGTGTAAAGGAAATGGAACCAGAGTCTTCTCTGTGATGACCAGCAAAAGAGGCAAAAAGCACAAACAGAAATACAGGAAATTCAACTTAAAGATAAGAAAACACTTTTGTATTGTTAGAATGCTCAAGTACTGGAACAGTTTGGCCCTGGAACTTGTGGAGTCTTAGTACTTAGAGATATTCAGAAAATGATTGCAAATGGATTTTTTAATAACCTAGGTTACCTGCTGTAGCTGACCCTGCTTTGAGCAGGCGAGTTGGACTACACAGTCTTCAGAGGTCCCTGCCAACCCGCAACTGTGTGAATCTCCCTTATCAGTTATTATTTCCTCTTGGAAAACTACATTGCTCTGATTTCTTTCCTACACAAAAATTTTTCCTCATGAAAATCCATAAAGTTCATAATCTTAATTCATATAGAAACATTTGAACACCTGGACTCTCATTTGCATATGGGAGTCATAGCATGTGTAATTTACAGTTTCCTGATTTTGTAATCATACGTTTACCTTCATTTTTAAAAAGGGAGTTGTAGTAAAATTCATAGACGTTTTTGGTGTGCTATGCATAAAAAGACATACTCCTCCAGATAGAAAAAGGACTGTTACTGAGTATTGCTGACAGGCTTGGTTATTCTGTAACACTGAAATGCCTAAGCCAGATACTAGAAGACACTACATGATTGCATTTGTCATTAATGGACATTTTGCAGCACATGACTGCCACATCAGTTCATGTGTTAGAATGACGGCTGGTTGTCCTACAGACTGCATCTTTCCTTGTGGACAATCCTGTGACAAAATCCAGATTGCTGGTTGCCAGCTCTTTCAGGCAAAGGTGTGACATTTCTGCCTGAGGCCCTCAAGACATTCATGCATATTTGAAAAGGAGTGGCTTGTCCTTTGTAGCAGTAAATCCTTTCTGAAAATCCACCTCTTAGACCTCCGGATTTAATTACCCTTTAAATCCCGTTTTGTCATTGACAACAGACATGGTAAGTGGACACTAGAGACTTTTCCAGTTAAGCATGCAAGAGGAGAAAAGTGAATAAATGTGTTCTTGGTTTTTAAAAGAAAGATAGAGCCAGGTTCTCAGCTGCTGTGATCCATGCATATAGTTTCATTTCAGTGAATTTACAAAGATTAATGCAAGTAACTGAAAACAACCCAAAATATTTAAACTCCAAGTAATAATAAGTGGTATATTAAAGACAGTAGAAAGGCCACGATGTTGGTTTTGTTTGCCTTAATAGGATCACTCTTTTCAAACTACTTTCTATGGGAAACTTTAGAGCTCATGCCGTCTGGTATTAAATTAAATTTTCTTTTAGTTTTTTGGTTACTTTCAGTATTTCAGCATCCCCCTAAACAGTCTAATTCCTTCTCAAGCCTTCACAGTAGGTCAAACTTTGCTATTTTGATTTTCATATTGCTGATCCATATACCTCAGAAGCGACTGCAGGTGGGGTTATTATCTCCAAATTTACATATCCACAGCGTAGATGTCAACATATGAGCTAGCTGTTAAGAATTTCTTTGCATTCATGGGAGAGAAGTAGAACGTTTAAAGTAGACAGTTAAAATAGGTCAGACAAATTGCTTTCTTTATATGTCTACTTCTCTCTGTTGCCTATAAAAAGAGGCTTGACAACGAGCTTATATGTGAGTATGCATCTTCTAAGTTTCTAAAGTTAGGTGACACATCCTAGGGTTGCTTCTCCAACTCTGCTTATTTCTTGCTAGCAAGTGTTTCAGTTGACATGAGGAAGGCTCACCGTGCCCTTAAATATAAATTATGAATCTGGCATGCTACATTTGGAAAGTTTTAGGATGGAAATAAAAAAATGACCTTCCCACAGGGTCACAGCCTCCTTCAGGCACATCCTCTTGCTCTGGCGTGGCATTCTCCATGGGCTGTAGGTGGATATCTTCTCCACCATTAACCTCTATGGGCTGCAGGCAGGCAGCCTGCCTCACCATGGTCTTCACCAACATTCTTTTGCACCTCACCATTCTCCAACCATGTTAATTCTACCTAGGGGAACATTTGTCATGTTACTAGGAAGTACTGGTATAACTGTGCATGGAGTGGGTGACTTTATTGCAATGTATTCAGTTGGCAAAATCTCAGTTGATCCTGCATGTTTTCAGAAGCTTTCGTATTTCCACACTTGTGTAGTAGCTTGGTCATAGTGCAAGAGAAGGATGTGGTGGGCAGCCCTGACTAGGCACCAAAATAACATTAATTAAGTAATAAACTCACATTTGATCACCACTGCTCTAAGCCATTGTGGGTGACCTTTGGAATTTATAGCTTTCCTTTCAAACCACTGGCACATCTCCCGGAGGACCATAACAAGGAACCTAGCATATAAGGTTATCTCTTTCTTTTTGGTGAGATTTCAATAACTGCTCATAACTGCCTTATAAAGTCACTAAAAACCCTCTTTTGTTCATCCTGCATGGGTACATCCTGTCTGAGACGCTGTGCAACAATTCCACCCATTACTTGATACGGTGAGGCTTGATTCTTCTAAGCAGTGATTCTTTTATGCCTCCCTGGGAGTATTCACGTCCTACTTGGAAAGGATTCACTATCTGTTTTTGTTTGTTACTGACATCATATCATGCACTTGGCACTTACAGGCTTCTCATGGTGCAATTCTCACCAGCCCTTAGGCTTCTGTAACACAGTCCACATATGAAATAAGCACTTCAGAATCCCTTTTTAGACAGGAGAAAGAAATGGGCACCTGCAGCAGAACATGTTTTGCCAAAGCTTTTTGAACCTGCCCGTGAAGTACCTGTGATTTGGCATGAAGTAACACAAAGAATCCGCTGTGGCATTGAAAGCGTCTACAGTGAACAAACAAATCCACCTTCACAGATGACGAATTAGTTTCTTAAGTTATTAGCAGACCAAAACAAGTTGGTTTTTTTCTTCGTCCTATATTTTAGCCATGCTTGAAATAATCTGAAGCCCATTCTACTTTAGTAACAATCAAGTGATTTTCGAATTCTCAGACACTTCAATATCCCTTCTGTTTCACCAGAGATAATTGAAGATACTTTTATATTGGGAAACTGTATATGCATAACTGAAAAGTGCAACCCTCATGCTATTGGCTATTGACTATTCTGACTTCACTAATTTTAATTACAGCAACAGATGCAGATAAAACAACATCTGTATCTCTAACTTACTGATGAAACTACAGGATTTGGCTACCAGTGACATCAGAAGACGACATGATAATTCAAGCTTCCCTTCCAAATCCTATATTCATATATTTATTTATTTTCCCAGTACTGATTGGAAATGGAAATGCTTTATAAACATTGCCTCAATTTTTAGAAAGTTCATTTCTCTAGTAAAACATAGCAGATTGTACCTGTTTTTGAGATAATTAGCCTTTTATTGGTAATGGGTGGACTCTGAGGCTATGTTTATCATACATGCTAGGAGCAGCTAAACAATATATACAGGTTCTGCTGAAGGCCTGGGGCATAAATTCACAGAAGTGGTAGCTGTTACTACCTAATGAACACTTGAGTCTCTGTGGACAATATGAAGGCCTCAGTATAGTTTTTGATGCAGGTTGCCATGACTACCTTGAAGGCAAAAATGAAGTAGGTTCTTTTACTTTCTCTGCAAAATATGAAAGAAAGGCAACGAAATAGTTTGCAGATGTTCTTGTTGTCTCTTTAGAAGTTCCTTTGAAATTAAGACAAAACAGAAAACATTTGCTCTCCACTTTTGAAACCTAGTGAATGCCAGGTTAAAGTAAATCTGGGTCTTCAAATATTGGAAAGCGTGTATTCTAAATGTTACCACTTTGCCATAGGGTATCTATCTATCCATTTAGTCAGGCATCTCCCACTCTTCCGTTGTATTTAAGTCATATTTCTGATGTATTACAGTGGCAGAATTCAAGGATAGATTTCAATCTCCGCTCAACTCTCTGGCCTTTCTGGACTGACCTGCACACAGGAATACAAATGATCAAGAAATAATTTCAAATCCAATGTCTGCTAATGCGTCAGTCTGGTTTTCTGTTGCTTCTGTTAATGGAGTGACTTTCGTTTTCCAACTCTTTATTGCTGAATGTCACCATGGATGTTTGCTGTCCTCCTCAGCTGAGATCTTATCAGTCCCTCATTATTTGATAAACCATCAGAAACACAGTTAAGTAATTAAATTCAGTACCAAAGCAGAGCAGGAGTGGCTGATCGAGTGAGGATGGAATAAAACAGTTTAGATGGAATTTTATGAATCATGGTTCTCCATTTAGTCAGGGTCTGGACAGAGACGACAAAAATCCACACTGTGCTTAATTTTCCTTTTTTATTTTTTAATTGAAAGACTCTCTCTAAATGCTTATGTCTTCGCAGTATGTTGCAGTCAGTATAAAAATTGAGTGTCCCCCGAACATAAAAGTTCTTTTATGTTTACCTTCGTAATGTCTTTATTTGCTTTCTGTCTTTGGTCTGTTTTCTTTTCAGTCTTTTCTCTTTTGTTACATTTCCTCACATTTCCTCTGATATTTTAAATGTTTTTCCAATATACATTTTCTTTATTCGTTCTTTAATTGTGTGTCCTGTATCCCTGATTTGTTATTATTTATGATACCTTTCTTTTTTTCTCTCAATCATTTTATCTGTTTAAACATTTTTCTAGTCATGAAAATGTATGTCAGTTGTGTTTATGCCCCAAACTGTGAATAGATGGTGGCGTGTAGGAAAACCTACATCAGATAAGAAGATTTTGAAAGAGGCCTCAACATTCAAAAGCTTCATTTACACTTGGAAATAAAACAGATGAGAAACCGTTCTCTGACTCTGAGACAAACTGGTGTGGCACAGATCATGTCCATGGAGCTAAACTCTCATATCTTCCTAAGGAGAGTTTGCACCTAAACTCCTATAGATATTGCCAAAGGACATCTGGCTGAGCTGATCTTGGAGAAATTATGTCTACAGGGTAGAGAAACACTGAAGTGATGTAGTGTGTTAACCTTGGTTGGATGCCACGTGTCCACCAAAACCGCTCTATCACTCCCCCTCCTCAACCAGACCAGGCAGACAAAATATGATAAAAGGCTCATAGGTCGAGATAATGACAGGGAAATCGCTCACCAATTAGCGTCACAGACAAAACAGGTTTGACTTGGGAAAACTAATTTAATTTATTACCAATCAAATCAGACTAGGATAATGAGAAATAAAAACAAATCTTAAAACACCTTTCCCCCCTCCCTCGCTTCTTCCTGGCCTTAACTTCACTCGTGAATTCTCTACCTCCTCTGCGTGAGTGCCTCACAAGGATGGGAAATGAGGGTTGCTGTCAGTGTATCACGTCGTCTCTTCCTCTTCACTCTCTTCCCCTGCTCCAGCATAGGGTCCCACCCATGGGAGACAGTCCTCCACGAACTCCAATGTGAGCCCTTCTATGACCTGCTCTAGTACGGGTCCTTTCTATGGGGTGCAGTCCTTCAGGAACAGGCTGCTGCAGCGTGGGTCCCCCATGGGCTCACAAGTCCTGCTAGCAAACCTACTCCAACTTGAGGTCCTCTCTCCATGGGTCCACAGGTGCTGCTAGGAACCTGCTCCAGCAAGAACTTCCCACGTGGTCAAAGCCTCCTTCGGGCACATCCTCTTGTTCTGGCGTGGCGTTCTCCATGGGCTGTAGGTGGATATCTTTTCCACCATTAACCTCTATGGGTTGCAGGCAGACAGCCTGCCTCACCACGGTCTTCACCACAGGCTGCAGCGGAATCTCTGCTCCGGCACCAGGAGCCCTGCTCTCCCCCCATTTTTCACTAACCTTGGTGTCTGCAGGGTTGTTTCTCTCACATCTTCTCACTCCTTTCTTCCAGCTGCTGTTGTGCAACAGTTTTTTTCCCCCTTCTTAATTATGTTATCGCAGAGGCACTACCACCCTTGCTGATGAGCTCAGCTTTGGCCAGTGGCAAGTCTGTCTCGGAGCCATCTGGAACTGGCCCTGTTGGACATAGGGAAAGCTTCTAACATATTCTCACACAAGCCACTCCTGTAGCACCCTAGCTATGACATCCTTGCCATGTAAACCCAATACAAGGGATCCATCCCAGGTGAGGTACAACTGGGGAAAGGACATGAAATGAATATAAAAGTATATCTCCATGCTAATAACCTGACTGTACGTAGAGCATCAAATGAGACCTCTGTGTCACCAGAGTATCAAGATCTGAGGCAGGATTGTGTTTTAAAAGCTAATGAGGATTGGATCTAGTCAGAGATCAAGGCAGTCTCTTGAAGGAAAAACTGTTTGAGGAATCATCATGATTTGGAGAGAGTGGGAACTTTTAAGCACTGGGTTACGGCAGGAGGTGCTAGGACAGAACTAATGTCAGATATGTAATTCTGTTGATGGCTTGACCACCTGTCTAGCTCTTTGGCAGAGATCAAGCAATGGAAGTCACAGATATGCATGGCACAGTTATCCATATGAGCCAATCCTGTTTTATGTCATGGATGAATCTTTAGTTAGACGGTGCAATTCATTCCTTTGCAGCTCTGTTGCCGAGTTCTCAAAAAGCTATCAGATTATTATCAATTCTGGTCATGGATTTTGTTATCTGGACAAGTGATCTCTGGGAGTAAATCATCATGCTGTATAGTCCCCTAAAAAGTCCCCAGACAGTCGTGCTTGTGATACACTACGGAAAATCATGAAAGACAAATAGTGACTTCAGAAATTAAGCAGACAGTTAGGTCCTTTTTCTGGTTCAAAATAATCAATCCTAACTTTTCCTTTGGCCACGGTTTAGGTCTTTGCAGCTACAGAACCTGTTTTAGTAGTTTCTATGATACAAGTTACTGATCATACAGACACATCCTTTGACTTTAAATTGAATATTCAAGACCATCTATAATAGCTGCAGTCCCAACAAGTATGGTTCATCTCTAATAAGTACAACTCACAGTTCAAGTGTGGGGTTCTCTGTTTTCTGTCCATTTCTTTTTCATTCTCTTCATGTTTTCCATATTTACAATAATTTTCCTCTTTCACTGCAGACATCTGAGCCTTGACGTGAAGACCTTCACCAAAAGATCTGCAGAGAGATTGTGCTTCAGCCCTAATAATAGTATTAACAAGCAAAACTTGACTGAAGTTCAAAATTAAGAGAGAAAATGGCCATCCACTGGAAGATCTGCTTCTTCATTCTCATATTGCTTCCCATGGTAAGGAAAGATGTTTTTCTTTACATTGTACTCATATAATACATGTTCTCAAGGCCAGCACCTGCTAAGAGTGAAGGATCTGTTGCTGATACCGATTCTGACTTCTTCTGTGTGGCCTCATAGGTTATGTTAAGACTTTTCCAACCTCTTTTGTAATAGATGTAATAGAAGAACTATGATCACTGCTCATCCTGTAGAAGGGCAAGTCAATTCCTTGAGGGGATTTGTTCACTGTTTCTATCTGAGATTAAAAATAAAATAAAATAAAGTGATAATACAAAAAAAAATAGTGAGGCTCCTCTTTCAAATCCATTGGCTTAAGATTATTTTTTCCAGGCAGAGGGAATAAAATTAGAGATTCCCACCAGCCCTGTGAAACCTAAACCTCGAGATATTTCAGCCAGTGCTTTTGGCTACCTCCATTTTCAGAAGACAAATTTTAAGAAAATATACAAGTGGGCCTCGAAAGATGCAGGCACTCAAACTCTTTCACCACTTTTCTGAATATCTTCAACTCTTTATGAAGGTTAACAGGATTTACTTTCACCATAAGATTCTACTTACTAAGTAACTTGCTATCCCATGAATCACTCAGTCTTNTTTAAGAAAACATACAAGTGGGCCTCGAAAGATGCAGGCACTCAAACTCTTTCACCACTTTTCTGAATATCTTCAACTCTTTATGAAGGTTAACAGGATTTACTTTCACCATAAGATTCTACTTACTAAGTAACTTGCTATCCCATGAATCACTCAGTCTTAACACATATGGGGAACGTAGCTCTACTGCTGCCCATTGTCCCCCTGTGCATTGTGCCTGTACCTAGCCTCACGTAACAGCCATAAGACCACTGAATAAAACATGTTTTCTTACTTTGTAACTGTGAGGAACAGTATACAACCTGTATAATAAACTCACCTTGCATTTTAACTCAGTTCTTTGCTAGACCATTGATCATAACTTTAATCACTTCTCTAGAAGCATTGCACAGAAGGATACTGTGGCACATAGCACTAGTATTTAAATCCTCTGTCTCATTCTTATTAATAGCCTTCTATAACTTCCATGTAAACGCTTTACAATTACTTAATATACAGATATTCTCATGTTACTGCACTTTAATAGCCAGGTATTTTACAGCATCGTTGACATATGTTTTGCTTTTATTTTTAAATGAGAACTATGCAATATGTGACCAGAATGTCATTTAGCAGTTTGTACAGAGTTTCGTGCTTGTGTATTGATTGTGTGACCTGTCTTTTACAATGTGTAGTGTTCAGCATACAAGGCTCATCTTTATTTTGGCACCAAAACCCCCACATTTTTTTCTCTTAGGTCTTATTTACAGACCACTTTAATTTACTGCATATCTAAAACGCAGCATTATTCAGCTAATTTATGTAGAATAGAATTGGAACTGGTAGTTCCTCCAAATAATATAGTCTCTTACCATAGAAATATCTGGTCTTTGAATTTCTTTCTAGTGCATGACTATTCTGACTATTGCCTAGCTGTTCTAGTCAGGTAGAAAGTATTAGTTATTAGCAAAGGGATGATGTTTAATTTTTATACTGTATTTCTGAAATGGTTACAGAAGACTTTTTCTAAGCTAATGGTGAGGGAAAAAAACACTCAACATTTAACATGTTTTGTATGCTTATGTTAGTATGACATTCTTGTCTTCATAACTATAAAAGATTAGCTCAAATTCAGATGCCGTGTTTTTAGATATACATTACATTATATAAACAAATCTTGTTGCTTCTGGTTTGAGACCCAGAAGTTACAACTGACATATTTCAGTCTCTTAGGAGCTCCAATCTTACAGCTAAGCCTAGTACAGCCTCAATGTTTCCTTATTTATAAGTGTTGGTGAGATGCATCCTACACCAGGTAAAACCGGCAAGTAGATTGATAGAACTTCGAGTTCGTGGGTATGCAAGCATATTTTTCAGATTGGAACAAAGTTAATTAAATGGTCATACGAATGCAAAGGCAAAATACATTTTTTTAAATGACCAGTGATCTTCAATATTTCAAGTTTTTTGGTGTTCACCTTGAGACAGCCGAAAGGTGTCTTCTTATTTAGAGGTAAACAATTTTTAATTAAGGGAAATAAATGTGACTGAACACATCTCTTTAGCTTTCAGATGGATGACCTTCCTGGCAAATGTAGAAGGACAGCAAATTTCTGATTCCTAGCATTTCAGGACATAACTGTGATTGCTGAGCTGGATAATTAGTGATCAGCTCCAGCTTTTCGAAAGAACAACTCTTTAATGAAATACTGTGAAGAAAACTAGAGCTAATATGAACAAATAAGTTCCTATATATACTCTTTCTGCAATGTTTATGAGCTTGTTTATAAGTGCAAGTTTCATTATAGTCTCTTGAAGGGACCCAGGTACTAAAATTAACAATTTTTTGTATGTGGACTTTTGTATATGCACATACATTTCTTTGGTTAGTGAAGAGACTTATGCCTATGACAGAGATTGTGCCATAATTTGTGTATGGTATTCATTCTTTATCACCTCCCGGAAGTTTCTTTTCACAAACTGGAGCTCAGGAATGGTATAATGTTCTTTATGATTCTTCCTTTGCTGGGCCTCTTTTGTAACGCTTGTGGTAACACATTTTCTCTCCATTGGGAAACACATTTTCTCTTCGAACCGCCTCTGTCGTGCTGTGCTGGTGTCCTCAAATTGGTACTTTTCTGTCGTGCAGACTTTCAGATTTTCTACCAAGGGAGTGGATATGACTTTAAAAAAAAAAATTAGAGTAAATTTGAATGTCATTCTAGCCTCCAAAAAGTTCCTGAAAAAAATCTTCTTTCAATTGCTTTCCTCCAAACACATCTGGTACTGTTCAAGAAATCTCCAATTACTCTCAAGGAGCGCTCCTGTTCTCAGCAGTTGGGATTGGTCCCCATTTTGTGGCACAGGGCTCCATCCCTCATAGTCAGTGTGGCTTCATTAGCCCCTGAATATGCACACCTGCCTGGATGTGCACTTTTTGACTACAGCAGTATACAAACCCATTTTAGCCACAGAAAACCAAAGTTCCCAGACTAATGTCCACATTCATAAACAGGTTAAGAAAAGACAAGAAGAGGACAAAATGTATTAATGGAACATTCTAGGTGTCCTCAAGTATAGACTCAAGCCAGACAACCAGCAATTAATAAGCCAAAAAATAACTGGAAATTGGCATATTAAGCCAATTCTAATTGTCAGAGACTAGCGTGGCTAGTTTTTTTCATGTGTTTAACAGGCTATTCTGTATTTGCTTGTCACAAAGTTATTCTACCTTCTTAATCACTTGGGACTGAAGGCAGGATCTAGAAGCATGATACCTGCCAGACCTTCTAGAAGAATTCTTGAGCTTTTATTTTTTCCTCATTTTAAATTCTTTCCTAGCTTTAAACATCTATGTTGCTATTTTAGATGGTTTTAATCCATTTTTTGTTAGCTAACCCACTGCTTTTCAGTCACTCTCGTTCTCTTGTCTTTTGTCTCGACTTTTCCTCTTTTCATTTGCACATCAGTTCTCTTCATCCTACCTATTTTTCGCTTCTGAATTCACTTTCATTGCCACTTTGATTGATTTCTCATTCCATTTGTCTATGACAGCAGTGGGCTTGGTTTTTTATTGGAAATGTTAACAACAGTCATCGTAAAATTATTGAGGAGATAGGATCCTAAACCATTGTTCCTTTGTCTGGTTCCAAATGTACTTGAGAAACAATGAAATTCCTGACTCACAAAGTTGGCTTAGTATATGAATGGAATTTTAAATGTAACTGCAATGCAGGTGTTCTAACTGTCTGTAATAATTCAATCAGATGTATTTCTTCAGCTAATACTTGGTATTTCTTGTGGATGTATTTGTAATATTGCTAAGCTTAAATGTTCAAAATGATAAGGTATTCTTCGTAGTGTTTCATTAGCTAGCAAATATATGTTCTCTGACTTCCATTAAAAAAAAAAAGAGGCGGCATGAAAAAGAAAGGTGTAAGTGATGCCTCATGCATTAACATTAAAGTGCGATCACTGCATGAGGATCAGACGGGCAAATACAGATTTGGATGCACAGACAGCATCTCTCAGAGGTCTGTTTACTCAGACTCTGTTTACTGAAGGGGGTAATATTTCTCAACCTTTTAAGGATGTGTACAGTCTACAGAGCAGAGAGCTGTCTGTATCCTCCTTTATTCATCTGTAGCTGTCACTTCCAGTGCCAGACTATGTTCAAATAGGATCATCTACATTTCAGTCTGTCATTTTTTTAAATATGAGAGACAGTGTATTCAGACACACTATTCTAGTTTCTCTCCAACCCTGCTATGTTTGTTAGAGCATCCATTTTCTGCTTCAGCCCAAATGTGAGGTTCCATAGGCACAAATATAGATGGTTGTGTTGGTCCCTGCTCTTTAAGCAACCAGTTTTTTCCATGCAGGACTTGATGAGACAGCTTTTAATGAGTTTATCCGTCTGCCTTATGATTTGTAACATCTCATGATCCTACTAGAGAGGTCAAGTTTGCTGTAGGATTGCAACCGACTCTAACATAATGCAGAGTTACATGGGACTTCCCTGTTACTTATGTAATGCAAATACAAATACGTACAAATATAGGTAGGGGACTGTTTGGAATGTTCTCCAGAGGACTAAAAACTCAGCTAGCCAAGATGTTACTCCTACTATAGCTTTTCCTTTTTAATATAAGGAGATGGTGCTGGGGACAATCAGCAGATTACAACAACTTCTTAGAAGCCTGTGTTTTGTTTAAAAAAGAAGAAAAAAAATTAGGATTTGTAACATTTGGTAAGGCAGTTTCAAAATGAAGGTTCAGAATTTCTGGTAAAGTGTATCACAAAAATCATCTGAGAAAATCAATGTTGCAAAAAAAAATGACAGTACCCTTGATATCAACCAACTTCAAGCACCTTTCAGAGGTGCAAAAATTAGGATCTTTGGTTCCTGATGGTTCTTAGCCTGTCCATTAGACAGAAAAGCTGTTTACAGAGAGTGACAGAGTGATAGATATCTCAGGGTTCTATCTTCACCTGAGCTATCTGTAGGTTCCTGTGTTTTTCTCAGAAAGCCTAGCATGTTGACACTTCTGCCTAAGATGCCTGAAGCTGGTGGGAGACCTTGATGTTGTGTTGGTGCTCTGTCTAGTACACTGGCACTTGTAATCACACACTGGGCATATCAGATGTCAGTTATGGTTATTACAGAAGCTAAAGACAGACACTTGCTTACAATGTTTTTAAGCTTATTAAGCCTATTGGCAGAAAACATGAATGACAACCAGGTAAAGTCCAGAAATACGCCTATTCTACAACGTGTGATGCACAATGCAATGCACAGACACATGTATTTATGTACAGCTTGCTTTATTTAGGCAGACAAGATATCTAGGTCTTAGAAATGCATGGCAGCAGGTTACAAAGCAGAAAATGGTTACCCTACATTAATGTGTTCACTTTTTTGCCCTCTGGTAGCAGTAATAATTTCTGTAACAGGTAAATAATGTGATGACAACACTGATTTAAGGACATTAATATGATTCTGTTCCCTGCTGGTTTTGTATTCATGAGCTTGGAAGAGCTTTGGATGAGCAGTCAAATAATAAAGTGGGAAATAAAAAAACCAATCTGTTAGAAAAAGACCCTGTTAAAAAAAAAAAACAAAAGCAGTAATTTTTCATGTTGCTCAGCTATTAATAACCAACACCTGGAGGGATATTATTCAAGCGTCTAGCAAGTGTGCTGTTGGCCTGCTCTTCCTTGAGTTTGCTGAGTCAGCAGCCTAAGAAGATTTACTGTGGAGTCAGCTTGAAGTGATAGCTGCGATGCAGAACCAAATTTACATTAAAAGGAAGAGGAAAAGGAAGAAAAAGAGCAGGAGGAGAGGAAAGGAATATGAAAAAACCCTCACATTTACATCATTGCACTGTTAGGGATTTGGTGTTTTACATGCCCTCCTGCTTGTCTTACCATGGCTTGTAATAAATAGTATCTTCCCAATCTCTGAAATAAACTCTGCTGCTTCTCAGAGTGAAAGTATGTCCTATGGCAAGAACTGGGGCCTTCCTGAGGATCAAGTATCTATACTGTAAGCCTGCCTGGGGGAGTGTACAAGATCAGTGCTTGCCCCAGGGTTACACACCACAAGGCCCTCCGGATGAGTTGCCTGGACGTTACCTGTGCAATAGCTGTAGGGTTAACAAGTAGATGTAAGACAGAGCTTACAGTGCTTAAGACTACTTCCAGGGCTTTTTTTTCAAAGCAATAGAAATGTGGCTATTTAATCAAAACCTATGAGGCCCGTTAAAAAACACTGCCAGCCATGAAGCCTAAGTGTTGCTATCAGTGCAGTCCCCAAGGACTCAGAACTCAATTCAACAAAACCCCCTTTGTCTTTTTGGCAAGGGGCGAACAGCTTATTCCAGGCAAATTTCTGCACATGTTCCTGAAAAGAAAACTGAATCTCCGGGGGTGCTGGTTGATGAGAAGCTCAACAGGAGCTGGCAGTGCATGCTCGCAGCCCAGAAGGCCAGCTGTGTCCTGGGCTGCATCAAAGGAAATGTGACCAGCAGGTCAAGGAATGGGATTCTCCCCCTCTGCTCCACTCTTATGAGAACCCACTTGGAGTACTGCGTTCAGCTCTGGGGCCCCCAACATAAGAAGGACATGGACCTGTTGGAGCGAGTCCAGAGGAGGGCCACAGAGATGGTCAGGGGACTGGAGCACCTCTTCTATGAAGACAGGCTGAGAAAGTTTGGGTTGTTCAGCCTGGAGAAGAGAAATCTCTGGAAAGACCTTATAGCAGCCTTCCAGTAGCGGGAGGGGCCTACAAGAGAGCTGGAGAGGGACTTTTTACAAGGGCATGGAGTGATAGGGCAAGGGTAATGGTTTTAAATTGAAAGATTGAAAGAGGGTAGATTTAGATTAGATATTAGGAAAAAATTCTTTACCGTGAGGGCAGTGAGACACTGGAACAGGTTGCCCTGAGAAGTTGTGGATGCCCCCTCCCTGGNTTGCTATCAGTGCAGTCCCCAAGGACTCAGAACTCAATTCAACAAAACCCCCTTTGTCTTTTTGGCAAGGGGCGAACAGCTTATTCCAGGCAAATTTCTGCACATGTTCCTGAAAAGAAAACTGAATCTCCGGGGGTGCTGGTTGATGAGAAGCTCAACAGGAGCTGGCAGTGCATGCTCGCAGCCCAGAAGGCCAGCTGTGTCCTGGGCTGCATCAAAGGAAATGTGACCAGCAGGTCAAGGAATGGGATTCTCCCCCTCTGCTCCACTCTTATGAGAACCCACTTGGAGTACTGCGTTCAGCTCTGGGGCCCCCAACATAAGAAGGACATGGACCTGTTGGAGCGAGTCCAGAGGAGGGCCACAGAGATGGTCAGGGGACTGGAGCACCTCTTCTATGAAGACAGGCTGAGAAAGTTTGGGTTGTTCAGCCTGGAGAAGAGAAATCTCTGGAAAGACCTTATAGCAGCCTTCCAGTAGCGGGAGGGGCCTACAAGAGAGCTGGAGAGGGACTTTTTACAAGGGCATGGAGTGATAGGGCAAGGGTAATGGTTTTAAATTGAAAGATTGAAAGAGGGTAGATTTAGATTAGATATTAGGAAAAAATTCTTTACCGTGAGGGCAGTGAGACACTGGAACAGGTTGCCCTGAGAAGTTGTGGATGCCCCCTCCCTGGAAGTGTTCATGGCCAGGTTGCATGGGGCTCTGAGAAATGTGGTCTAGTGGAAGGTGTCCCTGCCCATGACAGGGGGAGTGGAACTACATGATCTTTAAGGTCCCTTCCAATCCAAACCATTCTATGATTCTATGAATAATAAAAAATGCATGCCATTAAAAACTTTAGAATCTTTTAAAAAATAAAAGAAGTTCCATTTTAGAAAGAACAGGAAAATATTTTTCCCACATGATAACATTTTCAAAACGTTTCATAATACCTTCATAGAATTATCTTTTACTGTAGAGTTTAAAGAATTTAATCACAATTTCAACTTGTCTTCACACAAGATGCTTACAGTAAGGAAAGGGAACATCTTATAACTCTCATCTCCCTTTTTAAAATAGAACAAATGTCAGCAGCTTTTTTTGGTTTTTTTTTTTTTTTGCCATCAGTATGGTTTAGAGTGCAAACTTAGTCAACATGTTGTTTCCTGAAGGAAAATATTCTCCGTGAGTGTCTTTCAGCCAGATTTCATTTGTGTCTGTTGGTGGGCCTAATGGTTTCTCAACCTTTGTGTGCGCTCAGTGGCTGCGCTCGCTGTTCCAATACATTTTATATGTATGTACACTTATGCTGAGAAGCTCTGTTGAGGATTGCAAAGTGACAAAATTTTTTACTGTTCCTGGCCTGCCCAGTAACACATTCATGCAATGTACTTTTCCATCAAACATTGCTCAGCAGGCTTCTTTTGGAGTGTAAAATTCCTATTAATTCACTAAGAGATTTAGATGGAAAAAGAAAACACTTTAGCTTCTGTGTACTCTTTTCAAATGCTTTCAGTCCCACGATCTCACTCTGACTTGGCATCTGCAGTGAAAGTGTGTTATTCAGGGGTTATTTTGGCTAAATACAGGCTGATGATTTTGTTGTTTGAAGAATTCTAAAACAGTGCAAATAATTTGAGCTACTGGTATTTGCAGATTTGATAAGGGGAAGTAGAGACATTTTTCCCTCCCAGTTATTCTTACCTGATAGCCACATCTGAGCATGTTACATATTTTGGCATAAAACTGTTTTGGACCTTTATTTTGGCTTTCTTTTTTGTTAAGGGCTTGCTAGAGAACTGATAATGCGAAATGCATACTGGATAAGATTACAGATATCCTGAAGCTCAAGGGTATAAATTTGTGTTTTGTGCCTCACAAATATTAAAATGTTATTTCTTATTGCTGCCCTCTGGCTGAGCTGTTTTTAGTTATTATATCTCTGTTAGCTAGTTTTATGATAATTTGCTCCATTACTTAAAAAATATAACAAAATACATGACATTTTTACATTGCAATAGAAATTATATTCTCATGCAATTACAGGCTAAGATTGTCCGTTTTAGTACTTCTTCCAGCGATGCAGATGTGCAAAATCTGAACCTTTTTGGCCGTCATGTGTTGTCTATTATGTCTGGACTAATCCAGAAAACCCAGGTGAACAAACTATATGCTGATTTAAAATAACTGTTGAATCTCACTGCATATTTTCAGTCTAGAAGCTTTGACATTGAAAGTGGTGAAGTTGGTGTTCATCTTGTAAGTGCCTGTAGCTGTAGACATTCCCTTGCACACTCCATTTGCAGAGCACCTGTGGAAGAGTCAGGAATTCTGTACAGACGGACGACATATTTAGGAGTGGACTGTAAGATGCTGAAGGGCCTTTGAAATCCTAAGGAAAGCAGATTAATGTGATCATATCTACACATATGTATTTATTTTTCTATGCCTTCAGGTCATCTGTCTGCTCCCAAATCCTGAGTGCTATGGGTGGTTTCGTTTGCAGAAGGACCACGTTCTCAGACAAATTAATTTTCTGACAGTATCGTACTAATGTTTAGGCAAAGACAGACATTTTGTTAATCCCCTACAGAAAAATGAACTTCAGCATAAGCTCAAGCCTCCTTAGACAGCAGAGTATCCAAACAAGAGCTCATCTAGGAGACACTAATCCATGCAATCAATGGCTAAAGCCTTGTGCTAGTGCTCACAAAACTCATCAGCTTTATTCTTTTTAAATCTAACAGCTAATTCAGGTATCTGGAAATGCAGTATCACTGTTAATTAAAGCAGCAGCCTAAGGCATGAAAGCTTGAAGATCAAATGTTCTTATTGCTCCAGATTGGTGCTTGATTTGACCCACGCTGGAACTTCTTGCTCCTCAGTTCTTCGTCTGTTAAACAAGGCTAGCCGCACTGTGCTGTCTCCAAAAGGTGTGGAAAAGATAAATCCTCTTAATGCTAAGATATGCTCAGGTACTGGAGTGATGGTGCCAAAGACAGATGGATGAGTTATGAGAAGTTTCATTAATTTCAGTGCTGCGCTATGGAAAACCACGTGCTGGTGAACTGCCGGGAGATTTGTTGAGGGTTAATGGGCTCTGTGAGACACCTGGCTTTCAGATATTCCGAGATCCAAACCTTCAACTAACCTGAAAAAAAAAAAAAAAAGTTGAGCTCTGTATTAAGTTTATTTTGCAGCTCAAACCTTAAACAAAATCATCAGTTGTATCCGAGTGAGACATGACATTACTTCATCGGTTCATTGTACTGAACGGACAATCAAACACCCCTCTTTCTCCGACTTTTCTCTCACTTTTATTTGTACATGGCCTGGTGTCTAACTTGTACTCACCCATAAAATTTGTGTACATCTACTGACAGCTAGGGACACCCCAGGTGCTCTGGAAAAGCATAGATAGGGATGGCCAGGGCACGATGCCGTGCCTCCTATTTCCTAACACTGGCCTGAATTCCCATGTAAATCTCCATCTGATGAATGCCTTCATGTTTGCATTGACATGCTTACTCCTTCTTCACTTCACAGGAACTTATTTGTTCTGTTTATCCAACCATTTACTAGCCACATTTTCATCTTTTAGGTATTTTTCTGTGAATTAAAGGAGTAGATGGGCACCATAAATGAAAAGGTTTATTTTCCTTTAATTTTCACACTGTATCCTATTGGTTACTACATTAATTGTGCAGGTATTTAGTTACAGGACACAAAGATGAAAATCGAACTTCTTTTCCTTTTTGTGTCTGAAGATTTCTCCTATATCTCTGTTAATGAAATCCAAAATAACACCTTGTGGATGATAATTAATATTCGAGGGGCAGGTCATCTTGTACAGAGGTCACCTCCCATTACATGGCAATGCTTGCAAAAGGAGGCTTTTGGATGTTGAGCAATGTGAAATGGCAATCTTCCAACTGTGTTTGTGGCTTTGGGAAAAAACCAAACACCAAACAGCTGCAGAAGCTGTCAGAAGCTATGGTGAAATAACGCAGTCAAAAATATGGAAGAATGAAATTCTGAGTCTAATGTAATGTAACAAAAAATAAAAGGAAAATGACAGGGATGTGTATGAATAACACTAGTCTAGAGAAAATTCTGTTTTCAGTATTGATTGCTTGCAGTTTGGGGCAGCGGTTTTTATGCAGTGTATTTTTTTCACAAGTGAAAATGTAAAATATTTATACCTGTTGTCAAAGCAGTAATATAGAAATTCTGAACACAGTAATCTTGTCAAACAAATGACAGTTAAGGTATATTAGAGTCACCCAGATAACCCACAAGGAACAATATAAAATATCTTCCACCAATTTTGCTTTCAAATCTCTGTTTGCCTTAAGTATGATAGCAATTTGCTCTCATGGCAGAAGAATCTCTTTCTCTCCCTTCAGCATGGATTAGACATACAGTATTTATGTATGTTAATGTTTTCTTTTGATAGCATGAAAACCCAAACAGTTTGAAATAGCTGCCCCCATTTCTAACCTTAACTTTCTCCATGGAAAATCAAAACTTCTTTCTATTAACTTCAATATGAGTCAGATTAAAAGATTACAGCAACTTAATGTTACCATTTTAGGGTCTTCAGACGTGTATCTCTTTTTGATGTATAAATCATACTACAATTCAGAAATAAGTGGAGTTATGAAAATTTAGACTATTTACCTCAGAGGAAGTGCTTCACACATCTTTATTGCATAGCACAAATATGGCTGTAGGATGGGAAATAAGGACCTGAACTGTCTCAGAAGTAAAAATAGTACACATGGTGGAACGGAGTTTTCTTTTTGTATTTGGAAATACATTAGCAGAAGAGAAATTAACTTCTTGGAAGGAAAGGATATGAGTAGGGAGCTGAAAATGAAGCTGTTGAGGTTAATAACTGAAAAATTCTGGCCACTTCAGGCCCTGGGCAGGCTTTCATGTGGGGAAATTCTTCTGAGCCTGAGCAACAACCTTTCCTGTGGCTTTTGGCTTACTAAAAACAGCAGTCAAGGGAAAGACACGGGCATGAACTCTGCGCAAGGCCTCTTTTCTGAGTTCGTGTTACATGTATTGCATGGCTCTCAGCAGCCACCACTGTTACCTATGGAGGAAAAATTTGGCTTGTACTGCTGGGGTGCATACTACATCAAACACATCAAGATGTGTGGGAATCTAGGACGGCTGAAGATTTCAGGACTAGATATCAGTGAGGATATGATGTGGTCATTGTCACAGATAAAGTACAATGCAGTGTTTTCAAGCCCAAATACATTAGGGTTTCTTAGTGAACATACGAGAACCCTATTAAATATGCATGCATAAATACCCCAGCAGAACCCTTACCTCTTTCTCCAGGATGTCAATTTATTGATGCTTCCACCCATTTAGCAAATTAAATTTGGGAAGAGAAGCTTGAAAGTATCACCCACCACTTATTGTCTTTAGTGTAGAGTAGTAACCATATCTGCTTCTGCTTTAAAGCACTTTTTTTTTCTTTTTCATTTTTTGTGACACTGAAAAATTGTCTCTCATTTAAATTTGCAAAACATTCTGAGTTCTAAATGTCTGCGCATTGCAGTCAGCTGCAAACAGCACATCTGTTACCCTTGGAGAGAGCCCCTGTGCCGCTGAGTTCTGCATCAAGAGTGCCCTTGCACCTGCCAGGTGAGGTGACTGGCTTAACAATTTAGATGCCTGCTGCATTTTGGCGGGGCTGAGAACAACAGAAGATGTACTATGAGTGTAATAAAATGCATCCTGAATCTGTCCTTATTCAGTAAGATATCGCTTATGTGAGCAAATTTCTGTATAGTAGCAGAGCAGAAAATGCTGGAGCAGAATCTGGGTCATGACAAGACTCTGAAAGTGAGACCTGTGGCTTATCTGTCAGGATCTGAAATTCATCCAAGTCCTGCAGGTTTATTTGGAATGAAGTCACCCTTTAAGGGGGAGATCTGTTCTTAGAAGAAGACTGTCTCTATCCCTGCATGTTGTCCCTCCTTAAATCAAATCATACCCTGCAGAGATACAAGAGTAAAATAGGAATTTGAGATAGGGTATGCAATCTGGCACTGTGTTTTGATGTTTTATTTTGTTTTCTAGTAGCTTTGCAATGTTATTTCGTAACACATCATATTTCTGAACTTCTTGAAACTTGCTTGAGGTTCAGCTCATGGAATAAAGTGCAGTCACTGGTAGGATTTTCTAACACCTCATGAGCAGTGCATATGTGATAAACTCCTTTCTGCACAATTTTTTTGCTGCTAGCACAGCAGTTAGCAGAGCAGGATCTCGATCCCACATATCTCCTACTCACAAGATTTTCTTATGAGCAGTCTCTGTGAAGCTTATCTATCCTCACACCACGTGAAGAAAATCATTCAGATAACGAGTCACGCAGGAATAGGAATCCCACATTTTGCAGGAGATGGTATCATTCTTACATCATTTTTTATAAGAACATTGAGTTAGAGTTTATAATGGCAGAGTATTCTTGATACAGCAAGTAGTAAACAATAATATTATCACGTAAATGTTTAGGAAAAAAAAAAAAAAAAAGGAAACTTTTGGAAGGAGAAAGAGGAAGCTGTATGTCTAACACACCTGCAGTTAGAATTGGTCTCAAATACATTGTTCCATGCCAGACCAAACATTTTGTACAGTATGCTACCTCTCCAAAACACCACCTCTACTTTTGTGGATCCTATCCCACAGCAAAGTGAAAAATAAATAAATTAAAAAGCAGGAGTGTTTCAGGCTGGTTTCTAACAGGGAAGATTTGCTGGGATGTAAGAAGGCTATAACTGGCCCACTTAGTACCTAGCATCGCTGAATATTCTACCCAGTGCATGATGTGGACTGGAGATTTCATCATGCATCGCTGGTTCCTATCTCTGCGCTCCTTCCAAATAGCTGCTGCTTTCAATTCCTAAGCAAATGGATTTAGGTTGGTGGGCCTAGATATTTTACAGTGTGTGAAAAGAAAATCCCACTACATGTCACACCTCATCTAGAATGTTCTAGAGTTCAACTCTTGTTATTAAAGAGAGGAATTGAGTGTGGCTGTGTTTCTGTATGCCTTAAGCTCCTGTGAAAATGTCAATTATTGCTCTCTATCTATTGTGTTTTTATTATGGCTAATACATGGATCCCTGCTGATAGTGAGTCTGGGCATGTGCTTCTTTTTTATGACATATATGAAAGCAACGCATTTTTATTGTTCCTTTGGAATATCAGGAATGGGAAATTGAGATTCAAAATTGTACTCCATTGCCTTTTCACTGCATGTTCTTGACTGGTGCGTGTTTGAACTGCATTCAAATCACAAGGCATGATTCAGAGCTACATGTTCTCAGCTTCTGAAAATATAGGTCATAGGGTTAAAAAAAAAAAGGCCGGATCTCCTGTTGTAGGTCATTATTTGTCAAAATACATTAGTTGAGAAGTTGACTCCCGTACTTTAATGAGACAAATACTACACAGCAGGTAATGTGGCTTCTTACATTCAGTGACGTCTAGAGCATCCTTAAGCAGGTGTTGTATTTAAGCTTACAAATGCCCAAGACAGAAATGTTGCATGTGGCTAAACTGCTATGAATCACAAATGTCCTAAATACCGTCTGCTGCATCAGTGGAGGGAATTGTGTTGGTGGAACTGATCACCCCTTTGGCAATGATTTGTCTACCCAGAACTTAGCTATTCAGTCATGATATAACTGCCTATCACCAGAGATTATATTTTCTGATAATTGCATTTAAATGCTGCCGTTAAAGAGCTCCTGCCAGATATTTAAATACTGGTGATCAGACATGATTAAATCATATGCTCAATGACAGTAAAATACTTCTACTGGCCTATAAAATCTGGGATGATTAAGGTGGAAAAACAACACACAGATAACAGTTTCTAAGAAGTAGGATAGGGATGGGATTCGTTAGTGCGCTATCTACAACTGCACAAGTCCCCTTGGGCTCTCATTTTTGTTTCTAGCAAGAAACAAATACTGACACTACGAGTCTCTCTCCATATCATGTTTTTCAGTCAGGTAACAAATCATAAATATTGACCAACTCTGAAGGTCCAAAAACATTAACTCGCTGTAAGAGGAGCATCTACTGATGCTTCTCAGCAGCATGGCATTGATGCAGTCCTAAATACAGAGATAAGGCACCTATCATTAGGCAGACAATCATAAGAATATGAACGCTATTTTATTAGGTCCCCTAATAACAGTGGCATTGGTATCGTTCTCTGTGGTATGAACACAGACTGAAGGCTTACAGTGGTTAATAACTTTATACAGCAAATTTTTGAATTTTCTATCATGTGGAAAACACAATTGTTTCAATATCTTTTGTCATCCTGCAAGAATGTGTTCACATAAAAGGACTTCCCCTGCCTGCCCTCCACCAAGCAGATTGCATCACCTTTTAAGATTTTGATTCCAAAATAGTGAAATATTTCACATCGATGTCTTTAAGCAGAGAAGAAACTTTTCTTACCCCTGAACTGGGTTAGCTGAATGACATCTCAGTTCCTCATCTGATCAGTGCAACAGTTTGTATCATGTTTTATATTTGTATTAATGTTAAATGGCTGTGAATGTGGCCAATGCATGGGAAAGCACAGCTACATCACACTCTTCACAGTCATAAGCTGGGACATCAGAGGAGCAAGACAGCTCATGCACCGTGGCTCTGGCAGCAATCTCCTTCCAGCCACTGCTGTACTTTCCTCCCAGGCAGCGGCCATAGCCCAAGGACAACGATAAGTTGTCATAAATGCTTCTTAAGATGACTCTTCTTTTTCTCTGGTAATTTGCTGGTGGTGGCGGCGGGGTTTTTTTGTGGATAGCCTCACTGATCATCATTAGGAAGTTTTCCTACATTGCCTCTCTTCCTTTCTAATCCTCTCTGTTGAGCTCCGCTCTGGCTCGCCTCACTGTGTTGGTGCTCCGACACACCATTCAGTCTGCTCCCTTCCTTCCTTCATGAATATGTACTTTATTTCCCTCCTTGAGTTTTACAGCGAAATAAAGGCAAAACTCTTCAGAGACGGGAAGGAGAAAGAAGGATTTGTTGAGAAAGCTACTCTAAGCACAGCCTTTTGTGCAAAGATTAGATTCCCTGTGGGATTTGAGTGGCTTTTTTTTGTTTGTGAGGTTTTTTTCCCCCTCCACTTTGGCACGACATCTAAACTAATGTCTCTTAGCACTAGAAGGAGGAGGGAAATTGAGAACTAGTTTGAGCACATCCCATTACCATTATTGTAATGAGCTCCTTGCCTCTGTTCTTAAGCATTCTCCCCAGTCCCAAAGTCCCTTTGGGGAATATTAGAGTGAGAGCTGTAGCACGACACACTTGCTGGAGCTGCCTGTGGGGGGGAGTGAAAAGGAGGAATGTGTGTGATAGTTGAGGGCAAATAGCTTTAATTTAATTAGTAGATTAATTAAACCTTTCTCCCTTGAGTAGGGCATATGTGTGTGTGTGGAGTAAGGGTTTCTGCAGCCTCCTGTAGCTGTTCATCACGCATTTCTGTTCCAAATGTGACTCAGATGGGGTTTCTATTGAACTTGCTGGGAGACTGCACAAAACAAATTTCCTGTCTAAGACCTTTTCTCTTCAGGGTTTTGTTTAAATGTAATGAAGTATAAATGGGCAAATAATAATGAGTAATAACAAGAACCTGCCTTGCAAACGAATGTGGCATCCGGCAGCACGACAAATGCAGAAGTCCTAAAAGCTTCTCTGTTTTCCAACGTCCCTGCAGTGAGAGAAGTCTTACATTAGCACAGATTCCCTCAGCCTTCACCCAGTGAAACTCATCAAGAGTTTTTTTCAGAGTGATAAACCGTTCAAGACTACTTGCTAACCTTGAGTCTGCACACGTTACATAGGTTCTGAGGAAAACAGATTAAGGCCAACAGTGTCCTGGACTGTATTAACAAAACGATAGCCAGTAGATACAGAGAAGCGATTATCCCCTTCTACTCAGCACTTGCTGGACGCCTTCTAGGATATTACATGCAGTTTTAGGATCCCCAGTGTATTAAAGATGTCAATCAACTGTAGCAAGTTCAGCAGAGGGACATCAAGATGTCCTGTGAGGAGAGGCTGAGGAAAATGGGTTTGTTTAGCAGGTGCAAGGAGACAAATTTTTTGGGCAACCTATTAGCAGCCTTACAGTATCACTGAAGAGATCATCAAGAAGAAAGACCCAGGCTTCTCAACATAGTGCACGGCAGGAGAGCAACAGACTACAGACATAAGTTGAAACAAGGGAGATTTGTACTAAAGAGAGGCCTTTGTACCCTGAGGATACATGAGCATTGGAGTAAGTTGTACAGCAGTTGTGCAGTCTCCATTCTTATAGATTTCCAAAACTTAGATGGAAAAACCCTGAGATACCTAGTTTGATTCCATTGCTGACTCAGCTTTGAGTGAAAGGTTGGGCTGGAGTTTTTTGGAGGTCCCTTCTAACCGGAATTATCCTGTAATTCCATGATTGTATGTGAAAGACACGTCACAGATAGTTGTCATGGTCTCACAGCCATCAAAGACAAGGATGTCTGGATGAAGGTAAAGGTGTTTGAGGAACTGAAGCTTTATACATAAAATCTGTAGACCAGGAAAAGAAGCTTAAGACAGCTTTAGACTATCTTTTAAATCCTTTTGGTTTTGGGTTGCTCTGACGTGTGATACAGCTTTCCAGGGCTACTTTAAACGGGGGGACATTCCTGTATTACCACTGCTGCCTGAAGAGCGAAAAAGAGGTGTGCCTTTCCCAAAAAATCCTCTGGAGACATTAGGAGAGGGCAACAAGACTTTCTGTCTGTTGTTATTGCTCTCAGAAAAGGCAAGTCTAAGGACAATTATCAGGGGCCGTCTTAGGGATCATGTGGAAGCAACGTAATCCCCTATTCAGAGTTTAGGTGGGAACATTTAGACTTGAGCAGACCAGTCTCTGCCAAGAGAGGGGACTGATTTAACAGAGAGAATCTGGGAGCTGGACTAGCAAAATCTTTGTCACCTATAAGTTTATCCCATTGGATCAGTAGTTCCTCAGATTAGATGAACAGTGTGTCCGAGATTGGTCAGAAATTAAAGATTTCCTCTTTTGGTTCCCTCATTGCAGGTATTCAGCTGAATCTGAACACCATATCCCAGACTTCTGTAAATATAAATCCTCATTCCTCAGCCAGACACAATGTGTTAAAAAAGGTAGATCTTACCCTCCAGCTTCCACTCCAGTCACTTCTACTTATTAATCATTCTGAACTGTTGTGCTGAACCTGCACAAAATAGTTACCTGAGGCTTAAGCAATCTAACAATAGAGTCCAGAGAAAATAAAACCTCACGATTTATCCTCCTTTGCCAATAAAAAACTCCACCAATTTGCATATGCATTGCTTGCCTGCAATCCCCGTTCAGTGAATTCTGGCTTGCTGAGAAAGTCACTTAAGGAGATTTGGCTAAAACTTGAATCTACGCTGAGTTACTCTACTGCCAACACTCTGCCCTTGTCAAGGACTGCTGCGCCATAGCCAGTGTCAAGAATTGGAGAGTGTCCTTGGAAGCAATTGTCGGTGATATCTGTAAGTCCTGAACCACTGATGTCATGCAGTGAGAGCATGCAACCCACTTTTGCTCCATACTAAAAGCTCTCAGAGGGGTGAGAATCTTTCCATGAAGTTTCAGTCAGATTTGTAAGGGAGTAGATTCTGATTTGGATGCTTAAATCCCATTGCCCTTGAATACTTTTGAAAATAAGTGGGAATTGCAATGTTGGCAGGAGATTGGCAGCTCTTCAGGCCTGGGTTGACCTCTGAGGGACGAAGGAGTAAGACATCTAGCACGAGTTATTGGGAGCTGTACTTCCAGAGTTTTATCTTTGGAGGAGAAAGTTTTAGAAAAAATGGGAAAAAGACATTTTATGTAATACAATCACCAATCAGAAAGGGCTGTTGAACCTTAGTTTCATCTCAAGCACATTATGCCTAGTAAGATTTTTAAACATTGTTCTGGTAAGTGGTTGCATCCTGCCAGTACAAGACTTTGAGAAACATCACTTAGTATTGCCCGCTATTAGAGATAGGATAGAAGTATGTGTTGGCTTAACTCAACATGTCAGTTCCTGTGGAAGTCATCAACTATACTAAAAATGCCTCACCATGCTCAAGGAAAGGTTTTTCAACTGATCTTCAAGATAAAAAGCCAGTTAAAGCAAACTAAAAAATAGATTTACCCCATGTTGCATAACACATCTTTTGTCCAGAGTTACCACTTCAGAAGGTATCTACTGAGTGAAGAGAACGGTTGATTATGCTACTGCTGTTTTCTAATCTGCAGTGAGACATGCATGTCACCAGGAGCCATCAAAGTTAGCAGGTAACCATATCTTAAACTCATGTAAACCAGTTTGAAAGGGATCAATGAATTTTTTTGGAAGAGTGTTCAGTGGGATTTTCTTTTCTGCACAATTTGCTTCAAGCACGGTGTCAAAACTATGCTCCAGATTGTCCAGTTGTGCCTTGGTTTGAATAAGTTTCTAATCGCTTTACCCTTTCACTTATTCTGAAGTGGTTTGCAATTCTGGTAGTTTGGGTGCCATTTACACAGGCAGACAAAAATGCGATCAAGTAACAATGAAAGGCCTTTCTGGAGACAATTTGTTTGACTGCCAAGCCAGTGTTGTTGGTACCAGTAATGAAGTAAATCAGTTCTGAAAAAATCTAGATGATCAGAGCTCCTTCCCAAACACCTCTATTTTTAGCACAATATTTTGCAAGCCTTGGCCTTGGTTTGACCAGTGGAATCATTGCTTGATAAGAACACAGATTAAATCTAGTTATGTTGTTTTCATAACAAAGTAAGCTTCTTTTGGCAATGCTCACATAACAATGTATCATTTTGTAAGCTAACTTTTTAAAACTGAGAGTCCTAAGAGATTTAGTAAAGAGTGTAATTCAGTATGAAGTGAGTAATCTAATACACCTAGTGGACTAAACTCCTCTCTTGCATTTCTTTAGAGACAACACTTAGACAAAAGTTGTATCAGACTGTATTTCATCTCTATGTTGATGTAAACCACTGTCCATGAGGGATTTAATGAAAAGTCTCATTCTTGTTCTTCCTTTGCTTTTTCTTATCCGTATTTCTTTACCCCTCTGCTTATTGTCATGATGCCTGATATGCCATATCCTGAATGGAGTGGAAATATCCCCATTCACTTTGAAAAAGAAGAATAAGGAATTTACAGGCATAATACAGAAATGCAGAAGAGGAAAGAACAACTAATGGTACTGAATTGCTATATTTGATCATGTCTTTGTAGAAATGAAAATGCCAAGCAAATTGCACAGTTCACTATCACATCTTTCCTATGACTTCAAAGCATATTTTCTGATCCTGGTGTTTCTCAAGAATAGTGGTAACTTCTCTCACTTCTGCAGATCCATTAAGTTAACTTGTGTAGTGACATCACATTTTAAAGCAATTGTGAATATTCTTACAGAGAGTAAAATGAGCAGAACTGTATGTTTTGAATAACTGAATGTAGTCAAAGACAGTTCAGGCTTCTTGGCTAGACTGTGCTGTACTGTTGGCCCACAGGATGATTAGTTTGGATAACACTGAGATATCTTTCAATGCCCAGCTTTGATGTGTTCAAAATTTTCAAAATCCTTCCAGCCAAACAGCCACCTCTCCTATGCACAAGTCTTTATCAGTGACTACGAGTGTGGCACGAGGATAATGTCCCATTCATAGACAATATCCTCTTTTTCTTCTGAGAAGACCTGTATCCACTTGATATGACTAACGAAATGATTCAAATGGCAAAACATAAATGTCTTTTGCCATTAAAGATACCCTACAGTGTCCAAAATATCCTGACAAAGGGCAAACATAAAGGTCCATGCAAGCAGCAGCAACTGGAAGTCAAGTGACATTTATGCTTAGACTTCTGACCTGCTTACTTTGGGTGTAGGTATATATTAGTGTCATATACACAGTGCGTAAGTCAGGACAGCTACCTAAGCATGGTGTTCAGTTTAAGTTCATATTCTTTTTTCCTTAGTACAGGTGGTTAGGAACGATCTTCCTAATGCTGTCCAGTCCTGCTCTCTCTGCTGTCTACTCACGGCCTTGCTTTGTGCTCCTTGGGTGTATTATCAGGACTATTCTCTCCCTATTTGCAGGTTTACTGAACATGAGGGTCCGAGACACAATGTCAGCGGCTCGTACACCATCACGCCCAATGTGAGGCACAGTCTGTGCCAGCTTGTATGCTGGGAAGAGGTGCAGAGCTATTGCTGTTCTCTGTAGGTCTTTATGCACCAAATCAGACAGCTTGCCATGTTGCCTTTCCAGTATAGAAATCTTGGGGAAATGAAGTTGTTCTTAAAGTACCTTCACCTGCCTTGCTCCCAGTGTTCGATATACATGAACCAAAACAAGAAGAAAGAAAGCTTATTTAAGTTTTCTGCTGCAATAAGCTGACAATGAGTATTTATTTCCATGAGCAGGGAAGTGTATGATACTCTTCTGATCCACACAATTCCTCCCACATAATTCCTTCCCAGGAGCATCCTTATATTTGAACAACGCCTTGCTTAAACATATGACTCTAAAATTTGCTAATCTGATTTACACATAGAGCTAAGGCTGGTCCAGAAGCAGCACAGATGTGTTCACCTGGTTCTTTACTCATGTTTATGTACTAGCAATGGCTTTCTTAATGGAACAGATCACAGTAAAGCAGCACCTTGAGAGTACGTGTGAGAGAATCTACGTAGGTTGGAATGTAATGACATGATTGTTATTAATATTGCCATGATGTCAAGGGAACAACAAAGAGTTAAGTACTACAAGTTATACACAGGACATGCCAGCTTGTTTTTGTGGTAGTCACCTTAGTAAAAAGAAATTTAAAATAAATGACAGCTCATTTGTTGTGCATCTATAGTGTCATAGCTAGTTGCTTTTGTCTGTGTTCTCTCAAAACTAAACAGACATTGATTGTATTTACTGTATTTGTAACTATACAAATATGTGTCTTTTCAAAACTGATGTGAATTAAACTCCTTCACTCCATTGAAAGTGATAATTTTTTTAAGAAGCGTGACTTTCATGCACTATCTATCTGCTTGATTTCTTGATTTTTCTAGTATGTGTCAAAATATTCTTTAACTGCACTTATCACTGATGTCTTCTGGGAAACTGAAACCAGACTGTCTCTACTGAACTCAGGAAATTGCAAATGTCCTTAAGGCAAAAGAAATGAAATCAGGAGGCCATGAAGTTCAAGCTTACACTTCCATTTGAATTGTGCTTTGCCGTTCAGTTGTTGAAGACTGACTCAACAGATTACAGGCTCTACCAGTACATAGTTAATGGAGAATCATGAAACATGCGGATCCTTTCAGGAAAACATGACAGCATTAAAGCACCTCTGCATTCGACAGAGAGATCTTTTGTTATTAACAATCCAAACTTGGATTTATTTTCTCAAATAAGGCATTGCTTATTAGCAATGATAGACAGCTTCTATTCTTCCCTTTGGCACTGAGGTTAATGTTTCTTCCCTGTCTTTTCTTTCTGTTCAGCTTCCGTTTTCTCCAATATTTAAAAAAAAAAAAAAAATCTGTTAGTGAAGAGTGCTACAAAATGGAACAAAAATGGTCATGGGAAGCCACATCAAAATATTCTGCCAATACTGAAAGATTAAGGAAGGCAACAGGGACAGGTGAAGCACATTGCTCTAGTGCTCTCTGTGCCCAACAGTCTACATTTCAAGTACCTCCTGAGACAGACTTACTCAGATACCATTGACTACATTTAGTCACTTTAATCAGATATATCTGACTAGATGTGCCTGTCTGCAAGGAAGACAATAAAATCGGAGCTTTTAACCTTAGGTTTTCTTTATAATCAATCAAGTCCTGTCTTTTATTTGCCTCTCCTAAAGAAGACACCAAAAATGGGAAGGATAAGTCACACTCTTTTGTCCTTTCACTATAGATTGAATTTAAACCTTCTTCTCAAAGATCTGGGGTTACTCCACGTGACATGAAAAGTTGGATGTGGTGGGCTTCTTAGTGTTTAGTATAGTTTGATAGACTTTGCATACATACATAAATATATATGTTTTGAACTCCTATAACTTTTAACGTCCACAATATCAAGCAAAAAGAGTTCTACAGGTTAACAAGCATGTGAAGCATTTGCTTTTGTTTATGCATATCCTGCTTGTGTAATTATATTATACTAATAAAATAATATTATTATACTAATAACACAACATTATTCTACTTATTATTATTGTTGTTGTTGTTGCTATTAAATGACAGCTTTTCTAATCTACACATGCTGAACAGTATAGAAACTGCCATGTTCATGTACTGAGACAACCCCCAGACACGTCTTTCAGACCTGGGCAACTGTGCAGAGTGAACCAGTACTATCTGCAGTAAATCAGCAGAAGCCTGGTTTACTTGCTATTTCTCTTTTATCTTTTAAAAAGATGCTCTAAGAATTTGAATGTCAGCCAATGCAGTTTTCCCAATCTTTGATGAGGTTTAGAGGATGATGTAGCAAAAGCGCTTACGTTCTTGGGAGATCCCAGAGATCAGTGATAATATATATTTTCCAGGCCCTTGAGAGCCCTCAGAACTGAACAGTGTTTGTTTTGAAAATAAACAAATCTGATATGGTTATCCCTGGTATATCCCATGGGGAAAATAGCTGAAATTTGTTAATAGGATGTTGGAGATGAAACTGTAGCATTATCAGTTCCTACAGATGGTGAGTAAAGCTAGTAAATTAGAGATTCATTAGGAAACCCTCTCTGTCTTTGAAATAGCTTGTAACTCTTACAATGGCAAAAGTGTGCAAATGGCTCCCTGCCTCCTAGTACACAAAAAAGCACGGCACAAGCACTACCAAACTAGGATTATACGTGCCTTGAGATTTACTGTAAGTGCATATTGAGCCTGTGGTGGCAGTTCGATGCATTAGTGACCCAAATTGTTCACTTCGTTCCCTCTATAGGGATGTGAGGGAGGCAAAGTGAACAGTGCAGATAGGGTTCCAAAATGAATGGAAGTAGATTAAATTCAGGAATTGCCTCCCCTGTTTGCTTGTTCCTATTTAGCAGTTAAGGGAAAACAGACCGCTTCTGTGAAACACTCTACTTCTGTGGTTCTCCATTGTCAAGAGTGAAGGAAATGCGACGGGGAACACAAAAGCAAAATTGCTTGCGGAGAACCAGGGTGACCTATCCCATCTTCAACCACTGTGATTTGAACCTTAGCAATGCCCCTATAAAATGATCTAATGAAACCTGATATTGTATTGCCTTTGAATTTATGTCCCCTGGCCACTTTCTGCAATAAGAATGAAACCTTGTATTGATTTCTGGGAATGGGTCTTGTTTTTATTTTGTTTCTGCTTTGGGATTGTCTGCATTTTGTTAGTTGCAATGCTTCTGTTATAGACTCATTTGTCTTAACCAACCTCACCCTTTTTCCTTGTAGTGGGCTGCCTTAGAGCTTTAAAGGCTGGGAAAAAAAAAAAAAGAAAATATCTGAAACAAGTAATCTTGGTTTAATTGGCGTTGCACTCTCTTTTGGCAAGAAAGTTGCCTTGTATTCAATGGGAATAAAGGAAGAAGGAAACTTCAAGGAATGGACAGGGTGAAAGACTGAGAGACAGAGCTTTTAATTTGGTTTTAAGTCTTGAGGGAGGTTAACGGATTGTGCAAGACTCATAAGAAACTGGTGGAAGATCAAACAGAGCCTCAATTAATTTCTGATTCCTCTTTAAATTTTTTCTCTATTTACAGGTACCTTCTCTTCAGCCTTACATGAGGAAGAAAAAAAATAAAATAAAGCAAACATGTTAGTAATTACACTTTGATAGGGAGAACATAGAAACCCAAAACAATTTATGAACATTATAATTCCATAGCTTGACCTTTAGACGTCCATCGTTGGGGGGAATAAAAGCAAGAAAAAAAAAGATTCTTGCAGTTTGCTCTCATCTTCTAAGAATGTTTTTATTTATTTTTCTTTTTGGAATGAGACCTCAAAACTTACTAATGTTTCATCATAAACTCACTAGCTATTTTAAGTTTGTAATTGTTCTTTTCTCCACATTTTTCTCCCCACATCTCAGGTTGCAGCAACCCATTCCAACTGCATCATTAAAAAGGAGCAAGAGACTTGTCTGGAGAAGATACGGAGGGCAGCTGCCCTGAACCCTCTCAATGACTCTTCTCCAGGTGTGTTTCAGCTTGGGATGGATCACGTACATTGAATTGATGATTTCCTAACCTTTCCTGTCACGTCTGTGGGTGTTTCCCGCAATGTCAATGCAAACTTCTTACTGTAAGAAAGAGGTGCGGTCACTGCAGCTGAATGAGCTTAGAGAAACATTATAAGGACAAAAGATCAGTCAATGGGGAAGGACCAGAACAATTGCTGATTATTATCAGAGCTCAGGAATTTGTTTCTGCACTGTAGGTGATGCCATGACATACGCCTACAAAATAAACCCATATTAAAAAAAAAAAAGGAAAGAAAAAATAAAAACTGTGCCTGGAAGGGCCTTGATAACATTTGTGCCTTTTGCTGGTGCAGGTGGCAGCAGCTGTTGGAGACTCAACATAAGACTAAGTGCATCACTGGTGTGTTCTGTAACAGCTCATTCCACCTCATCAGTTCAGCAATAATTTGTGCTGCTTGAGATCACATGATCTCAAGATCTTTACAGTGATTAACATTGTGATGACCACAATCTTGATAAAGAATACTTGTGCTATTGCTGAGATAAGAAACTGAGGCAGCAAACAAAGTAGAAATTAATAGTTTAATATCCTGTCTCGTTTCCCACTGACTGCAGCAGGAGCTGCCTATGGCCAGCACCAATGAGAAAAGGGTGAAGAATGACAAAAAAACTCATTGTAAATCAAGGTCTATTTTTTGAGTCCAGTCCAAACTGCTTCTACTGTGACTAGAATTGGTAAAACTGCAGAGAAAAGCAGATAAAACACACTGTCTGTGTGATAAAAGATGCGAGTTTTCTCTCCCTTTTTCTCATCACGTATTTTAACCCAGAACTAAGGGAGGGCACGATGCAAATCTCTATGTTACCAGAGCATCCTCTGAAGCAAGCCATTCCTGCATTTTAGCTGCTAGGAATATTTCCGTCAAGAGTCCTGCTATTCTTCTCATACTTAAGCTCATTTTTGTTCTGCTTCCCAACTTTGAACAAATGAAACGTGTGGTTTGGTGGAATTGAGAAAAGCGTGTACTTCAGGCAGTTCATTTCAGCCCGGGAGATGTGTTTCTGAGTCCCCTGTGCATTATGGAGGAGTTTTCCAATTCTTCCCTGGTCCAGAAGTGGCATAAGCAAGGACAAAAGGGAAAAAAAAGGTTTCCCCTCCCTACCCCTAGAATAATATCAGAAGCCAGCCATGAGCCCTACTTCTTATGATTATGCAGTGATGATTATTTGAATTCAAGAATTCATAGATTTTCCCAGGTAAAAAGAGACCATTTCAACAGCTAGTTTGCTCTTTACCACCCAAATCCAGAATAACTGTGGTAGTTGGGGGACTATTCAGATTGAAACGCCTCCCCACTGCCTGTTCCAAACTCAAAGAGCACATCTCAGAGATAGAGGAGGTCCAGGATCCATTGGAAAGGCTTTTGCATCTCAATGCGATTAAAATGTGTCACCCACTCAGGCAGGAAGAGACTGAATCCTTTCAAGCACTAGCTCAGCAGCAGAACCCAGCTCTCTTTATTCTGTTCCCCCAGTATTTTTGGATCGAATTACTGTAAAGAAGATTTTCTCAGGCTCACTGTGCATCTTTTAGTTGTTCACCATATCCTGTGGCAATTGGTTCAACAGTTTACGTGGCTTTGGGTAAAGAAGCCACATTCCCTCAAAGACTTTTGTTTTCCCGTTAAGAATTCTGGCATATTTCTTGCTTGAAATTTCTTGTTTCATTCCATGGATCCTGTTTTTGGCCCTTTCTCTCTACCTTTTTTAAACTATTGTAGATATGTTTTACGTATATTTCATTTCACATCTGGGACTATGCCATGCCACTTACCCCCTTTAAGTCCTGACCTTCCAATCTCACCTTTCATTACATGATACTTATTTCAAGTCAGATCTTGCCACCTTCATTCCCAACAAGGCCTTATCTCCATAGTTTAAGGACAGGACATCAACAGAGCTCTACCATCTTCTTATCGTTTGCTCAATGTCGTTGAGATACTACTTACTCTGTTTTGTATGACACTTTGCTGCTACCTTCTAACAAGAGGTGTATTGACACAGGATACTCTACACATAATGGATTCACACTCCACAGTATCTGGGAAAATAGCACAGGTATCTCTTTACTCCAAAAGCACTTTTGCTCCTGATCTGTTAGTGGAATGGAGTACTGTTCATGACAGGTGAACCTGACTTTTAGGTTAAGTTTTCAAACATTGTTTGGAGAAGTTTCTTCACGAAACTCCCTGAAGAGGTAGTAACTACCCAGAAATTAAACAGTCATATGTGGAGTGTGTTGATTCCTCTTGCGGTGGTTTAACGCTGCCTGGATGCCAGGTGCCCACTAAAGCTGCCCTATCGTTCTACGTTGTCAGCTGGACAGGGGAGAGAAAATATGATGAAAGACTCATGGGTCATGATAAGGACAGGGAGAGATCACTCACCAGTTACCATCATGGGCAAACCAGACTCAACTTGGGGAAATTAGTTTAATTTACTACCAATCAAATCAGAGTTGGATAATGACAAGTAAAAAACAAATCTTAAAATCACCTTCCCCCCACTCCTCCCTTCTTCCCAGGCTGAACTTCACTTCCTATTTCTCTACCTCTTCCCTACCAGTGGCACAAAGGGATGGCGAACGTGAATTGTGGTCAGCTCATCACATGTTTTTCCTACCGCTCCTTCCTCCTTAGGGGGAGGGCTCCTCACACCCTTCCCCTGCTCCAGAGTGGGATCCCTCCCATTGCATACAGTCCTCCATGAACTCCTCCAACATGAGTCCTTCCCATGGGCTGCAGTTCTTCATGAACTGCTCTAGTACGGGTCCTTTCCACGGGGTGCAGTCCTTAGGAACAGACTGCTCCAGCGTGGGTCCCCTATGAGGTCACAAGTCCTGCTAGCAAACCTGCTCCACCATGGGGTCCTCTCTCCATTGGTGCACAGGTGCTGTCAGGAGCCTGTTGCAGCAAGGGCTTCCCACGAGGTCACAGCCTCCTTCGGGCACATCCACTTGTTCTGGCGTGGCGTTCTCCATGGGCTGTAGGTGGATATCTTCTCCACCATAAACCTCTATGGGCTGCAGTCAGATAGCCTACCTCACCATGGTCTTCACCACAGGCTGCAGGGGAATCTCTGCTCTGGCACCTGGAGCCCCTCCTCCCCCTCACTCTTCACTGACCTTGGTGTCTGCAGGGTTGCGCCTCTCACGTCTTCTCATTCCTCTTTCTGGCTGCAAGTGCCATTGAGCAGCAACTTTTTCACCTTCTTAGATACATTATCACAGAGACACTACCAGTGTCACTGATGGGCTTAGCTTTGGCCCGTGGTGGGTATGTCTTGGAGCTGGCTGGAACTGGCCCTGTTGGGCACAGGGAAAGCTTCTAGCATTTTTGCAGCTTCTCACAGATGCCACCCTTGTAGCCCTCTCCTACCAAAACCTTGCTATGCAAACCCAGTACACTTCTCAATTTTCACCTGCTGCAGAGAACCTACTTTTCACTTAGGAGAAGTGAAAATTGCCCACCATTTGGTTTTTGTTATTCATCTGTAGCAGTAAGGCTTAATAATGATGGCAGGTAGTGGAGAAGTATGTTAATAGATCATTTCCTTCAAAGAGAAACATAGGAAATAACTCCTTTGCTTGTCAGAAACAGCTGAAAGAAGGAAGAAATCCCCCCTGTCTTGTGATTAAAATTCTGTTTATTCAAGAGCAAGGAGAAGCATAAAACTGCCTCTTCCCCACTTTGACTACTCCTGCCTGCAAATTTCCATGGAACAATTTAATAGATGAACATTCTGGGGATTTATTTCTCCTCAGAGGGGATGAAGGTTATAAAATGTCATTGTGATTTTTTAGGGAGTCTGTAGAGGGTCAAGCACATGTTCAGGTTACTGTGTCTTAAAAAATATTCTCCAAATCAACTGAACTACAGTAACCTCTGTAGCAAGGTAGTTCCACATTCTTCCATTGCAGAGGACACACAGTCAAATGATCACATGTAAAAGTTGGGTCTGGGACATGAACAGTCTCAGTGATCTGTATTTCTACAGTATCTAGAACAATAATGTCACAGATCCTACTCCAAGGCGACCACTTGGTGCAAAACATAATAACAGTAATAGGTTGTCTTCTCCTCTTTAGAGACCATATCTTCTACAGCAGTATGCCTCCTGCCTAAAAGTACTGCATGAAAAGCAATGCACTTTGAACTCAGAAGACGAAGAGTATCTTATAGGTTTCTACATTTTGCGATAATTCAACTCTCCTGTATTTGCTTTGCCCCCTGTGTTCAACGTCTGTGAAGACAGACATAAACTAAATAGTTCCTCAGAGCTCCTCTGGGTGAGGTCCAACACAAGTACAATGTTGATGCTGCAAATGCAACCACAGGTCTTGAAGAACAAGGCTGGCACTATATTAAGGAAATCATCCAGCCCTGTATTCTCAGTGCTCTGATGTTTTCCCCTTTCCCTCCCCCTCTACCTCTCATGCCCAGATGTTATTCTCATTACTTTTTTATTCTTCATAGCACTGTTTTTACTCCTTCTGCTGCTGTGTAATGCCAATAATGCTTCAGAGACAATTATTGCTTTGAGATTTTCTGCTTGTTTGGGGTTTTTTTCACATGGGTTTATGATGGCTTCTTCCTCTTAAATGCTTTAAATTATTTTTAGAAGCCTTTATATAAGAAGAAATAATGAGCATGTACTGACTCTGTGTGTCCATTTCTGTTCAACTATCACCTACAGCCTGAATGAAGAAGAGAATTTGAAGAAAATTAAATCCCCAGTGGGACCCAGAATCTGTCTCCTTTTCTCTGGAGACAGAATTAAAGTAATAAAGTGAAAACCTTTNGAGCATGTACTGACTCTGTGTGTCCATTTCTGTTCAACTATCACCTACAGCCTGAATGAAGAAGAGAATTTGAAGAAAATTAAATCCCCAGTGGGACCCAGAATCTGTCTCCTTTTCTCTGGAGACAGAATTAAAGTAATAAAGTGAAAGACTTTGACTTTCAAAGTCAAAAAAAAAAAAAAAAAGAGGGAGGGGAATGATTACTTTGTACTCAGCCTCTCCAGGCAATGGAGCCAAGCTGCCAAGCTATTTCTTACATCAATGTTTCCAATCTCCCTTGTTTGAGTTTTTGTCCCGCTTCTAGTGTAGAGCTGTCTCAGTTCCTGTTGGATCCTCTTCTAGCTGTCAGCAGATCTCAAGGGACTTTCTGCCTGATAAGAACTGATAAAGCTCACTGCTGATCCATATGACTCTTTTTCATTACTTTTTCCCCCCACTCATAATCTAATGACCTGTTCCCAACCCTGGGGCTAGGAAAGAATGGCACAGGAGTTACTCTGATGCTGAATGAGAGTTCCCTGGGTCACGTACACTTAGCATGGGATTCATCTAATTAAATGTTGATGCCTGCAAATGCATCTACACTACAAATTCACAAATCTTGCTCATTTTGTAGCTCTGAGTGTCTAATAAGTAGAGCCTGTAACATAACTCATTTCATTCACGAAGTAGATTAGATGATGTTTGTTTTTTTCTCCGTGGGCGTATATGGAGGTAAATGTGACCATCTTGGCTATACAGATTTACACTGTAGATGTTCACATTTCATCAGAAAAATCTCGCCTTCAGCGTCTGGCTCTGTTATACTAGCTAGGTCTTGCTAGGGGTCTAGATTACCTGAAAAAATCTGGACCATGATTTTTCCCATTGGATGTTTCAATATTTATGTGTCTTCTTCATATGATTCACGCGCTTAACTGTAGTAGATCTGTTTATACTTGCGTGAGCAAGTTTTGCAACCAATACTTTGTTAAGTGGTGACCTCAAAAGACAGGCAGGTCTTCAGCAGCCTGAATATTCACACTTGCCACGTGCATGCACTGACAGAGAGGATCTCCCAGCTGTTTTCTGCTTCCTGGTGGGTTTGTATCTCACCAAGGGCCTTACACATTTGTCTGGCTTGGTCTGGGATCTGCTGGCCAGTGGCATCTGATACTGCCCATGGGAACACAAAATCACAGCCAGGAAATATACCACTCAAAGAAATCTCACACTGGAAAGAGCCCTGCTAATAAAGTGTAGGTTATTTCTCCAGCTGTAAATTGCCATGACAGGCTTTTCCCAGCCTGTTACCTGTCTCGCTTTCCACTGTTGCAACTTGATATTCCAGATTTGTCCCCTGAATGTGGCTCGGTCTCAAATGGTGGGGGAGTTCCTTGAGTCATCTGCAAATTTTGGCCTTTGATTTAATATTTATAGTGCCTAAAATGGACTAAGCCGGAATGAGCCAAGGTATGATAATAGTGAACACGGTGCAAGAATTTGAACAGAAATAGAAGTGATGAGGGCTCATTGGCGATTACGTGGTTTGTGACTCACTGCCAAATTAATCTTTAACTTGTAGTCCTAGTTAGCTGGTCCCATTCCTCCTGTCTTTCTTCTGAAAAATGTTGAAGGGCAGTAACATTGTCAGGGAAGTCAAGAAATTCAAATGAAATAACTATTTGCGGGGGTGCCATGCCTACAGTGATCTTTGCTAAGCGGCATCCTATCAGCAAGTTACCCTGTAAATCAACAGGAAAGAAACTGGTAAGAGTGCCAAGTGGGTAGGATGTGGTAATTAGAAGGAGAGAGAAAATCACAGTAAACTTTGAAGAATGTTTCCATCTTCTTATGATGACGGAGCAGGTTTTCTTAGTTTTAGTTTTAGATTTTTATTGGTTCTCTCATCAGCCTCCTGTTCTTTCAGAGCCTTTTAATTATCTGCTCTTATTTCCCTTGGCAGCACTGGGAAGACATTACTTCTTTCTGTGCTGTGTATGTGTGCATGTGTCTCCCTTATTGATGCAGATGTGCACAAGAACAATAGGGCTAGGACTGTTCTTCTCACACTCCACTTTTAAAAGCTATTAAAATCATAGAGTTGGGAGGGTATAGTTAAGAGTATGTCTACACCTAAATGTTTTCTACTCAGCTCTTTTTGAGCCAGGGTACTGACTTAGATAGCTTTGATCTGCCTGAATACACCTGTCTTAGATCAAAGATGCTTTTTTGTGCTGGTAGATTTATCCATGTGACACTACATATATTGTCTTCTACTAACCTCATGTTAGAGATGGTAGAAACAAGCAAGAATTTCAAGGTAAAAGACAGACATCATGCCTTATCAGGATTAGGATCTGTACTCATTTCAGATATCTATACTGTAGAGGTCTCTACCTGAATAAGACACTTGTGCAATCCTTGGTACTTGAGCTGTAATCAAGTTTTTCTATTTCTCTGGCAAATTCAAGAAAAAGAACTTCACTAATCTCTTCTGTCCAAGCATCGACTCATTCTTTAGCTTTTTGCTGACTGCCTCTATGTTTACCAACAGGCTTTTTAGAAGTCTGTTCATCACATACAGTGGATGGATTCACGTCACCTAATTATGGCTCTATAAAGTATAGAGGCCTTTATTAATGCTAATTATTTAGGTTGTGTTTATAGTCAATAGATGAAGATAAGTACCTAGAAGTCACTTACACTTACAAGTACTTACAGGGCTTAAACTTCCCCTATTTTACACACCCATCTTACGTTAAGAAGACTGTATGGCAAGGGCCCATTTCTCTCCATTGCCTATTACAGCAATCATTATGGAGATCTGAAGTTAGATGCTATGAATTTTATTGATAATAATGTAGCAGTGCTGGAATTAATAAAACCTTAACAATCCAGGCATAAACCAAGCTGCAGGCTCTAGAATGAACCTTGTTCACAAATGGAGCAGCAGCAGCTAAAAGAGATGTTATGAGTCTACTGTGAATTCACTCATATTAATGAAGCTGAAAGCCGGGAAATGCATTGTCATCGAAATAGTTCAGGATCAGCTGTGGCAGAGGAAAGAAAGGGTGCTGTGTCACAGACAAACTGCTTTAGAACAAGCTACAGAAAAATTTCTCGCCAGTCACGGCAGGAGATGGGACAAAACTTCAACAGGTGAACCACTGGCATGCTCTTACTTCTAGGAAAACCCTCTAGCATATTTTTTTCTTACCCCTCTACAATAAACAGCCAAGCCATGCTTATATAAATGGTCTGCCTGGGAATATTAACAATATAATAACCATAATTCTAGTGTTGAAGGATTCCTGGTAACAGATTAAAAACCTGTCCACATTGTAGCCTAGACATAGTGTGGAGATGCACATCCTGATGCCAGTTAAACAGGAATGTTAATTGGGCATTGTAACTCTCAGCTGAGATCATGGTCCAGGGAGCAGAAATAATTTGCTGCAAGGCAGTGTTGTGCTTGTGCAACCCCACAGCTGTTGCTTCCAGATCTATCTGGATTGCCATTAGTCTGGGAATCTCTGTACCATTCTTCATTAGGGATCACAGTGTCTTTGGTAATCCTGTGTGTCTCAGTGTGAAGAAAATCTTTCCTTAATATACTACCCCTTTCTCTTCAGTGCCATGTGCCGCCCACAGCATAGTGCTAAACCGTGATGAGTTGTTGGAGTATGTAGGGCCTTATGTGCGTGATGCAGCACCAGTGCAGTATTCTACCATGGATTTTCTGCAGTACATGTGATATATACGGATATTTTAGTCTCTGTCCTAAGACTCTTAATCCCAAATCCTACTAGTTCTTATTTGCTGTTTTGTCTCCAGGGATGTGATTTGTCTTTCTTGATTTTAGTAACTAACACCTAAACTAAGTCTAGTCTACACTAAGTCCAAGGAGCCATTGAAGAGCTGTTTACTTAGAGCTACTCCTTTTAAACTGCTGTGGATTCTTGACATTTGTGGGATAACTTGTTCTCTGGAATGGCCTTTTTCTCACTACGACTTAAGAGGGAAGATGGAGAGAAAGTTGAGGTATATCAGCTCTATCAAATACTCAAAACTTAGATGAGGTGATCATAAGCCTGGGAATGGTCAGTTAAGACGACTCAGAGAAAAGGAGCAAAAACTGCTGTAATGGAGCAGAAATTTCTGTTATCTCCTTGGGCAGGATGAGCACATGCTGCCGACATATTCAGTAGCATTTTGGTGGTTTAAATGAAGACTGCCTCCTTTGCAAGCCTTGCTAATAAATCTCGGTTTAGTCATCTTCTCAGCATTTGCTGGATTTCCGTTCAGATGGGAAACAAAGGGAAAGAAAAGTACTGGAATTTAATGCCTACAGCTCTGAAAACACCATTAACTGCAATGCATGTGTATGAGCTATTATTACCATTCCATAGTATATTCATTATAATAATTCCTACCTGATTCTTTCAAAGCTATTACTTTTGCAATCTCCAGAATTGCCAAGAAGTCTTTTATTAATAACCAAGGAACATAAGTTAAAAGGAAATAAAAAATGGAATGGAATTTGACCGGGCAACTGGATAAGATATTGACTCAGATAAGATGAGTTTCTGGGAGCAGGACTGAATAAAAATACTTTTCTGCAAGTGGTTTAGTCATTGAAAAATGAAAATTCAAGTTTAATTTTTAAATAATTTAGGCTGAAAAATTATGGCTGTTAACGAATTTGGAAAATAAAAATGAATTGACATTTCACAACAGAACATTGCTTCAGAAGTACTGCTACTTAAATGTAATTAGGGTTAAAAAATAAAGAATATTAAAATTAAAAATAAAAAGCTAAAAATAAAATTTCCTGTCTGCCTATCCAACTCCGTATTTCACGTCAACCAAAAAGAAGGAAAAAAAAAATCACTTAATTGAACAGAATGGGGTTTTTTACTTTTTTGTTGTTGTTTAACCATTGAAACAAAATATTAATTATTTACACAGTTCCACTTCTGAGTTCCTTGTTTCTATGGTGACAGATGGTTCATTAAACCACACCACCTCTCCTTTTTTGTCTGGAGTTAAATATTATCACGGAGCCCAGTCTTAGCTTCCGCCATGTGCTATACATGATGTGCAATGAGAAGCTGATCTTCTTTGCCCTGTATACTTACCTACTTGCTTATATTTTTTTGTTCTTGGGGTTTTTTTAAATGACCATTTTCAAATGCAAAGTGTCGTAGATATATTTGCAATGGATTTTACCTGTGGGCCAATGGAATTGTTTTAATTCCTGTTGCCCCAAGCTACACTTGTGAATATTGCATGCAATTGCAAGCATGGTATACAAGGTCACTGCAGTTAAAAATGAAAAATAAATAGCAGTAAAACCTATGCAATGAAATGAGTGATGCTCTTTCTTGTGCTGCCGTGATCTATTGGTATCTTCAGCGTCATGGACAGCTGGAAGCTGTGGCAGTTTACAATAGTCTACTTTTCTAATGTCTATAGTACTGTCTATATCTGTTTATAGCAGAAAAAAAATCTCAAAAAGACTATTAATATGTCATCTGCATTATAACTGAGTGACCATCTATGACTTTAGTATGATTTTCATCATATCTTTACAACTCCTCTAAAACTGTGTGCTTGTGCAGCATCCCGTCAGGCAGCTGCTGCAGTCTTCTGCAAAGGCAGATACACTTCAGTGCTGAGTTAGTGTTTCCTTGCATGCAAACTGTGTTTTCATGAAAGTCCTAAAATCATGTTATATTTCTGTAAAAATGAGTGAGTCACGTGTCAAACAACTGGATGTTCTTTTAAAAGGTAATTCTGTGAAAATGTTCTTTTGTTCCTATTCCCATGGCATATTTTGTGACTGTTTACCATATTTTCTGACAAAAGTGAGTGTTTATTGTTTCGTTAGATTGTTAGTCTCACTGAGAAAAACGCATAAGTAAGAGAGTGAATTTGATTCTTGCTGAAATCAATGGCACAGTTGACTGGTTTTTAGGACTTGATTTCTAGTGGTGGAACATGGATTAATACAGCACTGACTTTGAATTTCTCTCCATTGGCAGTGACTGCATTTCAGGGAAATCCTAAATAAATCCTAGACTTTGCCTGTAAATTACATTCTAGTGTCCAATAAATTCCTGAAGCAAGAGAATTAGGGAATTACTTTGGAGAATTTTAGGGCCAGATTCAGGTACACGTAAACAGAAAGTGTCTCTAGATTCCCTAGAGTATCAAGGCATTCTGACATAAGGCCTACAGAAGATCTGTGTCTGTCTGGACTGGCAACTCATTCCCCTGAAGAATCTCAAATTGCACTGAAAACCTATCTTTGTGAAAATAAATTAAATCCTTACAGTGGAAATACATAATGTATCTACGTAAAAATTTCACGTTCAGCCTAAGTTAGTCACCCAGGCTCCCTCAATCAGTGATGACAAACACAAGACTCTGAGCATAGATGATTACCTAAAGACATCTTCATTTTATCACTGGGATTACTTTCAGTGCTTCAATAAATACGTTGACTTCATGGATTATAGTGGAAGTTGAGACACTGAGGAAAGGGTTTTATTGTGTATAACCAGATATCTAGTGCCATTTGAGATGCCTTGGGTGTCTGAGACACTCATGAAGGGCTGGAGGATGTGGCACAGACTTGTAGGAGTAGCGCTACTGGAACAGAAGCAGATAATAGCTCAGGTGGCCCTAGTGACGTGCACTGAGGCAGCTTCATTTTACATACAGACATACATATTTAGGTTTCTTATTCTGAACCTAAAAAGCTATAGGACTCACTGAATCAGGGTGATGAAACAATGGAACAGGTTGGCCAGAGGGGCATAGATGCCCCATCCCTGGAAATGGTCAAGGTCAGGTTGGACAGGGCTTTGAGCAACCTGATCTGGTTGAAGATATCCCTGCTCATTGCAGGGCAGGAGGTAGATTAGGTGACCTTTAAAGGTCCATTTCAACTCAAACTATTCTATGATTCTATGATTCTATCAATCTTGATTGAAAGAGATAGGCATCTCCAGTGAAACAGTCATGATTACTAAGAAAGTCTAAAAAAATAAAGGAAGGCTGTTTGCTGAAGGGTGTTAACCTATGAAAAAATGGCTATCTTTTTGCATTGATTGTAGGGACAGAGAAAAATAGATTACTAACATTAAGTAATCTGAGCACTGACTAGCAGAGACATGTTTGTCTGTTTTTAACAGAGGAGCTACAGAATTACCACACACACACATCCGCAGAGTTTGGTTGTATTTGTGGAATTACTCGAAGGTGAGCAAAGGACAACACAGCAATAATTTATGATCTCTGCTTGACTTTATAAAAGCCCAGAAGGTTGTAAAAGATACTGGTGCATATGCTAATAGTTACTAAAGACAAAATAAAACTATTGATCCTTTCTATAATTCCTCAGGTTTGGGCATCTGTTCCTAATAGATTCATAATGTATGGTTAGTGAATACAATAGGATCTGCCAATACAGACTGATAGTAGAATTCTTGGCTGTGTTAAGGGTATATTTTATCACCCTGGTATGATGAAGAATCTGTAATAAACCTGCTAATTTCCGTTCTACCATACAATAGCTCCCTAGATGTAATGACGTTTCCTGTTGCTGGAAATGACAATCAGGATCCTTGTTCATTCTTCTGACTGTGTTGGGAAGCGGCACAAAAGGTAATAGAGACACTAGAGCAGAGACACAGTGTGCGAAACTGGTTTTTCATCCGCTGACAGGGCTATGAACTTGCGGAATGCACAAACCTTTTCCGACAGTATTCATGTGGAGCAATGCTCCAGCCTGGGACCTGCTGCAGGAAAGCATGACCAGACTCCCCCTTTTCCTTACACATGGAGTTTGTGGTCACCCAGCTGACCATTTACATGAGACAACAATGACAGTCGTCAAGCATTGTGCGGTGTCCTTCTGTTTCTGTCTTGTTTCTACTCAATTTTTCATTCAGTCTCTCATTAGAGGTACATGTAACAGGCCTAGAAGTGACACAGTCCAGCAAGTGAACTGTATGGACCCTATTTTCTGGGATAGAACGGGACTTTTGTGAGTCCGTTATGAAGGTGGCATTGGTTGAACTTCCTAGGTTATTGTTCTGTACCTTGATAAGAAGAGGAGAGCAATATCGGGGTGTGGGGGATGGCAGTGATGTTGGAGGGTTTGCATAGAGACAGCATGGAGCTTTTCTCATGGAACTTGAGATTTCTATGTCATATATATTTTTATCTCGGCTATTGTCCCAAATCTGTCTTCACAGTCAATGGACAAATGTTGCCTTTTTGAGGGAATGAGTCATCAGACCTATTTCAAATGTCTACTTTCATATGAGAGACATTGTTCTCTAGGATTCCCTATTTCTATTTATTACTACAAAAATTTTGAGGGCCATTCACATATGGATGCTGGCAATTGGTCAGTTAAGTCCCACTCTGGTAAGCACATTTGCCAATTACTACTTGCTTTGTTAATTGGAGTGATTGCCTGTATTTAGACCACTAGTGGGAGAACAGTAAATGTGATGGGAACAAGAAGGAGTTAGAACCAACTCCAATGGCTTTCTGTTAATAACTTTAATTGGAAGATTGTCTGTACACTCTTAAGACATTTCTTTTTCACCAGTGTCTAGGCTTCTAGAGGAACATTCTGACATAGCGCATTTTGTATGTTTAGAATAATTTCTTTTGGTATCTGTGTGTGTTTTAGGATCACTTGGAAAGCTCTAGTCATGGATCAAGAGCTGTTAGATCAAAGACTCAAGAGAGGAGTCTTAGCCTGTTCTTTACTGTGAAACGTTTTTTGTTATGAGACTTCACCAAGCACTGATATCCTCACATAGGTGTCCAATGGCTAAAATTGCCCAACTGTACAATTTCATTTCTTGTTTCAGCTTATTCTGAGTTGCATCCACTACTTCTTAATATACCTTACAAACTTAAGCCAAGAACTTCATTATAGGAAACTGCCTACTCAATAATATATGCAATTGAATAAGTGTAATAATTTGGACTCATGACAGATTGTGCATATTGATTTTTCCTCAGCAAAATAAAACTGAAGAACAGTAAGTTAAATCATCTTCAGACAGACGAGCAAGTTACAGCACTATAACAAGTTATTAACTACTCCGTCTACTAAGCAGTAGAAAAATATCTATATCTTCTCCTCTCACCATGCAAAATTGAAACAATTCAGGTTTACTTGCCTTCAAATGCAGAAGTAGAAAGCAACTTACATGCTTAGTAACACCTTAAATATCAACTCCTTGAGCCCTTCCTAAGCCTTATTTTTTTCCACAAATTTCTTTGTATTTGTACTTCATTAGACACTTAAGCTATGCCCTTTCTTTTGTTGGAAATTACAATGGATCAGATCTTGATCTCTGCAGGATACTGAAGGTATTTAGAAAGTTAAGACAGCCCTGCAGTATCTGCTGATCTTCATGACCTCTTTCATCACTGGAAGAGCAAGGCAGCTGGAGCTTCATGTCCAATATTAATTGTATTTTTTTTGTTGTTGTTGTTTCTGGGCAAGAGAGAATGGGGGTGGGTGAAACAAGATCCTTGGCTTTGCCCATGAGCTGCTAGCCAGCCCTATTGACTCAGAATGTGCATGGTAATTTGCTCCTGGCAAAAGGGAGGAAAAGAAAAAGTGCAGTTCTTTCCCCAAGATGCTCTCATGAAATAAAAGGAATAGGAAAGGAAAAACAGAAAGATGTCTCAATTTCCTGTAGTATTCCAGCCTTTTGTAAAAGAAATGAAGTAAAGAAGAACTGTTCTCATGTGTTTTGCTTTTGGGGTCATAAAGCTTAATGTGTTGAAATATTTCATTCTATAGAGAATTTTGCATGCTATACTAGAAAAAAATGAACTTAGCTTGTGCTGTTATCACGCTTCCTAGACTGAGATTTCATTTTCTAATATGAATTCAGTCACAGAAATAGGTTATTGTGTGGTGTGGAAATACTTTAACAATATCATGCTGAAGTCTAAAGGTGAAATTAATCTCACAGCTGGCTGAAAGCAGAATGTTTGCTTAAAACAGACATGTTGGCTACTCCATAGCAAAAAAAAAAAAAAAAAAAAAAAAAAAAAAAAAAAGGAAAAAACTTGATTCAATCAGTCTAGCTTTGATACTTATTTTAAGATAATTTATTAATTTCAGATACTTCAGAAGTAGGATATCATATGTTGTCTCCTGTTGATATGTGATCTGTTTTTTCTTCATTTCATATCTACTGGAAGATTGAAAGTTACAGCCCAATTCTAAGCCAGTATTTGATTTTGTTTATTTTTTCAAATATATGCATTATTCCTCCAAGACAGTTGGAAAGGGATAGTATTTAGAAAACTTGCCATCCAGACTTTAGATGGATGTCAGTTTAAACAAATGTTCTTTCTTCCACTTTTCGTTTCTGAAGTTTAATCCTGGATGCTGTGAAGACTCATGATTTTGACAGCTTGATGAATACATAGTGTCTTATAAATGACTTACAGATGGATCAAAGTAATTACTTGCCTCTTGCACCATACCATAAACACGTAGTTTAGAGGCACTTTTGATTCTAAGGTGGGTAGTTTTGAGCCTGAAGCCACACGGCAGTATCCAAACAGACTCATGTCTGAGCTAATAATATAATTATAGCTATCACCAGCTTGTTTTCTGAGAAGATCGCTAACAAATCACACTATTAAGAATTTGATAATTCTTGAACTAAACACACCTTTTACCAAAACAAGTTCAGCAAATCCCCTACTGGCAGTGGGAGTGTTCTGCAGTCAGCACCAGGAACAGCTCTCACTCTTCTCCAGATGGGATTTTGCTGCTGCCAATCCCCAACCTCAACTACCACTGAATTCAACAGGCACTTTCAATACGTGTTTCAGTAAAGAGAACTGTGCTGGGCTGTATTTAGAGGAAAATGGCCTCCTTGGGGAAGAATTCCATCACTGGAAGTTAGACTTCTAATTTATTGACTAAAATATCTGGCTAGTCTCCTAAGACTCCTTGTACAGCTGATAAGATACCGAGATTTACATTCAGTTTGCATATTAAAACAAGTAAATTAAGATGTCTCAATATGCAAGCTGAGTCCCACTCAAGGTGTATCCATAATCTTCAAGAGTTCAGCTGCCTATTTTACTTTCTTGAATTTCCTCTTCTCTATAATTCACATATACTAATTTTTTTTTCCTGTG
>VZSC01006308.1:0-24957 GCA_013398225.1 Steatornis caripensis | reverse complement strand
TTTAAGCCTTGTCTTCCCGCCAATAAAGATGACAAAAAGCAGCTCTCACGTTCAATTCTGAGCAGTCCTCAGTAGCCTGGGGTGGATTCCAGGTAGCAGGAGAGATGCAGAATGTAAAGAGTGCAATATGATGTGCAGTATGAGTGCAATACGATAGCCCCCCTAGGAAATAAAACAATGGGAACAAACAACATTTTTATTCCATCTAATTGGGAGAAGGGTTATTCGTTTGGCTGCGTTGTAGACCTTCAGGTTTTACGATAATACATTGTCTATTCCTGTATGCAAAAAGAAAACCACAGAGACAAACACGTACATCTGGGTTCATCCATTGCTGGCTTTGAGAATTAACTTTACCTAGTGCCTAGCTTCACAACCAACTATCGTAGCTAATTGTATTATTAACATTTTTATTTGTTTCCATGATACTTCAGTCAACCACCAAGCTTGTTTCTTTTCTTTGACTTGTCTATATTTTTGACATTTGCAACATGCCAGTTTTCCTATGTCACTGTTCATTTAGGCCAACATAAAGCATCCTCGGTTATTTTCTAATACTGAATGATTACAGTTGATTTTGTGTGCGAGGGAGGGTTTAATACCTTTTCCTGTTACACTGGGGATTTTGTTATACTGGAGTCTGTACACAAAATCACATCTAATAGTCAGAGCTCCTCCTTTAGCTGATAACAGGGTAGGAAGTGTGCCTTGTGGATCACCCTATAATAGTTGTCTGATTATTTACCATGGTCTCAGTGATAGTTCCAGCAACCACGATCTATGTTTTGTTTGTAAACAGGGTTTTCTTAATCAGATGAGGAGGTATACAAGCTACCTTTAGTTTTGCTCCACAAACTCGAGGGACCACGTCTGCAACCAGTAGATCTTTCAGGTTTTTGTTCCTTTTGTAAATTTGTATGCTGAAAGTTAGTTTTCATGTTTGTGAGACATGAAAAGACAATGTTTATCTAGCCCCTCTTGTTAGCTAGAACTGATGATAAGCCATTCACAACTGGCTGATCATCTGTCCACTAATCCAGTCTTTTGATTCCTTGATACAAATCCAGCATTCAACAAGAGAGTGCTGGCATTCGCATTTCCGTATCTCAAAATTTAAATGCTGATCCCTAGTCTTTACCGGTCTAGACCTAGATCTATTCTGGAGCATTCTTTCAGACTGCTGTGTTGGTACTTCAGACCTAGAGATTCTCTAACCCTTGTAGTTTCTCAGAGTTGTTGTGCATCCCATTGTGACTGGGTGGCTGACAGGACAGCCCTAGCAGGTTGCTGAGCCTTGCTACCAGATGAAGATCTTGATTCCAAGGACTGCTTCAGGTTTTCGTTCTCTGTTGATCACAATCATCTTTGCAATGAGCCTGTAACCTTGTTGAGTGTGTACTGCAGGGAGCTAGGGCTATTCCCTTTTCTGGCAGTTTTCCTTTTGGTCTCTCTTTTCTAATGTATTTACATAAATCTTTAATTCATGTATTCCCACGATGCAGAACAGCTCACTATTGCAAGCTTTGAATTTCACCTGTTTAACTTGTGGGTTTTCTTGCAATGCTAATGAAATGGTTTCCAGCATCCTTTTAGCATGTGCACCTTTTCAAAGCTTGACTTTAATAGAAGTAATTATTTATTGTAGTTTTTACCATTTTTACTGGTAGTTCTGCTGTTATCCTGTTGTATCCATACCATACACGTTCATCCAGGACTGTATGATTTTAGAGAGATATAATCCTTTGCTATTCCTGTAGCTTGTTCTGAATGCCAAGCTTTATCTTAATTTCCTATATTTGCCACCATGAGCAATTCCACGTACAGCTTTTTTTGTGGGTTTAGAGGGAGCAGAAACTGCTGTTTCAGCATGTCACAGCACATAAACTACTCTTCAGTAGTTGTTTCTGCACAGGCTCTTACCTTGTGGAATACAAAAAGTAGCCCAAGAGTGTTTACTCTGTGTAGCCAAAAGCAGCCTTTGCATGCTCCATAGCACAGCTGGCATGGTATTGCTTGGCCAGCGGTGGGCCGGGTATGCTCCCTTGCACCCTCCTGAAAAAGTAAGAACTCTAAATCAACCTCTAAAGCTATCTACAGACTCATTTTGTCTCCTGTATGGCCGGGATAACAAGTACCACCTCACTTCAAAGAAGGTTCGTTACCCAGGTTTCATTTCAAGCACAAGGGACATAGGACAAGCCAGGCTGAGGAAAAAAAACCCTGTGCCCTATCTCAAATCATGCAGCAGTAACCACCACCTACAATTAACATGAGAGAAAAAGCTTTTCTATCCCAAGATAACCTCATGGTACCCACACTAGCACATACAGCTCCTCCTACTCCGTCTGAACCTCAGTTAAGTCTATTGGTGAGGACCAAGTCCAGCTTATTACAAAATGTGGCCAGCTCTGTTATGGGGCTAAGGGCAGGCCTTGCTCCATACATTTCTACTTTCTTGCTATACATCAAGCTCAGCAGAGTCTTGTGGTAAAAGCAAATGAATCGCAATGGCATGGAGAAAAAGAGAGGCTGTTTTCACATGGGTTCTGCAAACCCTGTTTGAATTCATTGTGTACTACCTGCATAGAAAGGCCACATGCAACTGAAGGGAATATAAGAAAGGAAAATCCTGACTTGTTTTGTCCCCTGACTTGTTTTCAGCTTGGTATCTACCTTCCTGCCTTTGGTACGGGAATACGTGCTGCTGTGGTGTTGGGAAAGAAACAGATCTAGCTGGAAGCAACAGATCCGCTTCTTTAGTCTCGCAGCACAGCAACACTTGAATAAACACGAAGTGTCCCTGAGAAGAGCTCTCCTGAAGCCAAGTGACAGACGGATGAGTTGAAAGGTTGCAACGAGGGAGAGGAACAGAAGGGCATGTTCATTAATGCGGAATACAAGGAGAGAGCAGGGAGAGACAGTCTTTGAAGATGCAGAAGGAAGCCTCAATACTTTCTCAGCAACTGAGTACTGCCACTGGGAAATACGGTAGTATGGTAACAGGATGCTTTTCTCTTTGTTTGTTTTATTTTTTTTCTCTAGCTAGAGAAATTTCCCAGAAGCTTGGAAGAGGAGGGAATAGTCAGAACTTTGGCAGCTGCCTGTAAGCCCATATAATGCTTTCACTGTATATTGTACTGAGAGGAGGGGAAATTTAAAAGCCTACCACATTACCCCATCCTTTCTACGTGTATTGTGCTTGCTGTAGGGATTAAGTAGGAATCACCTCACCCAGGTATGTCACTGGAACTCATACAGCATTAGGTGGGGTTTTTTGTGGCAATTGTTGTTATTCCTCGTTATGAGTTAGTAAATAATTTCAAGTCCTAGTCCCACACTAGAAGGAAACTAGAGGGAGCATATGCAAAGTAACCAAACCTAAGTCTCTTTTTAATTTCAGACAGACCTAGGGCGATGCCAGATCCTGTGTTGCAGGTAGCATTCCTGGATGGCAGTCAGTGAGAAATCAGCCTTGGAGATTTTATCTAAGATGGTGCTATAACAAGTGGAAGAACTTCTGAGGCAAGAGCTTGTGAAAAAGAGAGAAGGATGCTTCTTTTCACTTCCACTGCTAATTTTTTATCCAGCTAACTATCTAAATTTGTCCAGTTCTCATATTCTGTGAGTACCATATCGCAGCTCTTTGCCCTGAAAAGCAAGATGTCCTTGTGTTGCAGGTCCAAGACGTGCACAGCAGTTATATGCTTGCCTAAATGAAGGGACTGCAATCCTCTCTGAGTATTAGAGATCTTGGACTGCTCCAGGTCATGGAAAGACCATTACCTAAAATGTAAGCAAACCCAGATGGCCTGGATGTCTCAGCCCAGCCAGCATGGGATACTTGCTCTCTTTCTAAGGCAGGTACTGCACATCTACTCTTCCTTCAATACTGACCTCCTGTCACTAGCCCCATCCTCTGATTTTCTTCATCTGAGGGCTTCTGAAGGAGTCATCAGGAGGCAACCATGTTCCTGTTCCCATGGGGTTTGCTCAGAGGGGATATTTCCCCACTGGATGTTTTGGAGGCTTCTTCATGTTCCATTTTGTTTCCTGTGTTTTAAATAGGCCAAAAAGGACCTCATTACAAGTTAGCAGCAGTATTCCCTGTTGACTGTTACAGCACATATCCACTCTGTCTAGAGCATGCCAGCAGAGGAGGCAAAAGCTAGTGCAGGACCTCCATGGTCTGCAAGTGACTTCAGCCCTGTTCAGTTAATCTACACCAATTTATAAGAATCCGTGAACTTGTAACAAAGCCCTGATTTTTCTCTTCTGGAAGTTAAACGTTTGATACCTCTGAAGATGCGGAATGACCAATAGATACAAATTTCTGACATTTGTCCTTCTCTTTTTTTTTCTTTCCCTAAGATAAATCTACTCTCTTACTATATATATAGATATTCTACTGGAATCTGGAAAGTGATTCTTCTCATTGAGATTTGTGTCTATGGTTGAGCTGGAGGAAGAGGAAGGAAATTTTGCTCGAATAGAAGAGGGTGAAAAAGGCACTCTACTTTTTCGGCAGTTCTTGACCAAATCCAGAAAGTTTCCTTTAACCCAGAAGACATACACGATTTCACAGTATTTTCCTTCTGCATTACTGAAGGTCATTTTCAAAGACATAACATTTAACGAATAAAGTGGCTCATTGAGGGAGAAGACAGATGTGATCTGCAAGCACTAAAGAGTATCAATGGACATCAATGGATTTTACTGACCTTGTGGAGTAGTTTGGGGATAGTTTGCCTCTACAATACAGCCTTGCCCGTACACCATGACGCTATTTAACACCGGCAAGGATCCATGGCTACAAAATGCCTAGGGAGCCGCACAGAGTTACATACAGAACAGAAATCTCGATACAAGATGTCCTAAGCTAAAAAAGTCTTGCACAACTGACATGCAAGTGCAAGCGTGGGTTACGAGGCAAGTATTGTTGCTAATATGAAAACATAGTGTGTTGCAATAGCAAGAACAGGTGCTTCCAAATAAATTTCATCTCCTATCAAAAAGTAATTTGTTATGATGCAAATAGCTGATAGATCTCATACGAAATTAATACAGAACTAAGGATATATGGCCTTAAACAAAAATACAGCTGCATGCCATCAGGAATTAGACACAGTTCCCCATGCGAATCGATCAAATCCCACAGCATCTGCATGGAACAGAGGAGGAACACTGAGTTGAGAGAAAATTCCAGATGAGTGGTATGAAATCCTGCAAATGTCCAGGTCTCTGCTTATGAATAAATGATGAAAAATTGCTCACCAAGCAAAGGTAGCCATTATGTTCAAAATTTTAGCAGCAATTTGATTGCTTGCAATCGTGAAGAGTGCATAGAGCTAGAAGATATTATATTATTCTAGCCATCTGGGGCTCTCTACTTAGATATAGAACACTTAAAATAAACCCTTCAGGGGTTAAGAAAATACTGAGAAAACTTACCTTTTGAGAAAAGTAATACCTGGGCTAGAGAACATGAAAATGTCCAAAAAAGATGAAACATTTCCACAGCACGTTCCCTAAAATGTTTGTTTAAGATGCATTTTAATTTTAAACCCTGCTATCCTAACAAATATTTAGCTACACATCTGGAATTAGGTATTTAGACATTTACTTGACAAGTGCATAGCTCCTAGCTTTTGGAATCACCCTCTGTACCTGTCCTATGACATTTTTCATCCAAATGTGGATAAAGGGGCTTGGATTTCTAAACTTCTTGCCACTGAACATAGCAAGATAAAACCAGCCAAATGCAAAATTCTCTAAATGCCCAATTATAAAGCACCTTTATAATTACAAGGCATGTGCCAGAACTTCCTCTGTGAAATGCTTCCACAGAAACTTCAGGAGCTTTTTTCTCCTTCAAGGATGACTAGGAATTAAGGGATCTCACCCCACCTCAAAACCTGGTTCTGTAGGAGAGGCAAAGCTTTCTGGCTGAAGTAAACTCCTTTGCTTGTAGTTGAAGAGTTGACTGTCCTTTCTCAGACTGAGATAAAAATATCAAATACTTGCCTGATCCTTCTGCATCGCCTTGTTAACTACTTGAGTTTTAGGAGCATATTGCATCAAAATCATAGGAGTCTGGGGTGAATCAAACTCCAAAATGACTTGATTTCATGCCCTTTGATTCCCCTGGGATGGCTTGTGCTGGCAGGGTGGTTGCCTCCTGGTTCAAGACTGTCAGCTATAGAAGCATCCTTCAGATGGAGGCTGGATTTTCTTGAACTCATCCTATTCTATAACTGCAGAGGCACAAATGGGTGTGAGTTCTGATGATGGATTGAAGCTCTCAGCACACTGAACATAATTTTAAGTGAAAACAAATGCTCTAAGTCTTCAAGGGATATTTTGCAAACATGACAAGAAAACAAATTTCAGTTCATTTCACACATTCATTCAGGAGATGACTTGATAACAAAAGAATATGATGAGGGGAAGGGAGTGGCCTGGCAGAGAAATCACCTCTGCAATGGTTATATCAAAATTTTGGCAAGATGTCTGAACGGAAGTCTCTTAATGTGAAATACATCATATGCTGCCTGGCACTGTGTTCCTTTTTGTTGGGCAGAATATATGTAAAAAGCAAAGGCCAGATTTTGTCTGAAAACACTTCCTTTGTAAAATGGCCCAACTTAAGCAAACGGCCTTGCTAGGGTCTGATCCAAAGCCTGCAGAACTCAGCGACAGGCTTTCAGTCCCTCGCAGAGACCTTGCTGCGGTGCCCAGCTCCTGCTGGAAGGGTGCAGCCGGGAGCCTGTGCCTGTGGTTACCTGCTCAGGTGTGCACCTGCTGCAGCAGGGCCAGTCCCTCCATAGAGAATCCACTGACTTGCGTTTACTGTCTTGCCGTGGTACAAGTTCTAACAAGCCTCCAATACTAACTGGCTTTTCAGAGTTCAAACGTACAAAATGAAGCATACTCCATGTATTCAGACTCTTTCTACTCTTTAATCGACATCTTTCTGTTACTCCCCTGTCTTATTTCACCTTTTAATTTAGCATGTAAAACAATTACACCTTCTTCCTTTCTGTAGTGTACACAGATACGTCTCCACTAATGACAACCCCCCAATACCTTAAGAAAGATCCTATGTAATCTCTTCAATGACTGCAACTATCCTTTAGTTTGGGAATGGAATTTCAGGTGTGATCCTACATGTGTTGGAGACAAAGCCACACAGGTTTTGCATTTGAAAAATGGTTAAACTACTGAGAAGTTTACTTTGCACTGGAAAAGTGTTGGATTACCCTTAATATTAGGGGTCTGGTCTTCTTTACAGTGTGACCACTTTGCTAGTAAACAGGGGGTTTAGAAGAAATGGAAATTACACCCTTAAGTAGGATTGCCAACTCTCACGCTATTATTACGAGTCTCACAGTAATTTTCTTGAAGTCTTAACTCCTCAGGGCAGGTGTTTGGGTGAGGGTCTTAGCTTTCTTTCTTTTTCCCTTTTTTTGGTCTTTCTTTCTTTTTTTTTTCATTTCAAAGGAGTATTTCTAGCTCCTAAATTTGTAAAGAAAAATCTTCAAAACTTCAGCTTGATCCAGCAGGATCAAGAGGCAAAAAAAAGCAAATAAGAAAAATAATAATAATAAAGATAAGATTTTTGAACTAAGCTTATGAACTAAGCCCATTTCCAGAAGGCGGCTAAGGACTGACCATATGAAGAGACAGAATAGTCTACCAAGCTTCTTAAGACAAAGAGTTGTTGTGAGTTTATTGACTGTTATTAGCACATGTACCTATTTTAATCTCCTTCATCTCAGTCCTTCACTGAGTTCTCAGGATGGTGACCCTGGCCAGATCTTTGGGTTGATACTGTAATAAAAAATTGTGTGTGGAGCTTGGTAACACCACCTATGATTAAGGTTTTCTAACCCTCTGTATTTTAAGATCCTGGTTTTGGTTGCATATAACTTGACAGATTAACTATTTAGACTGAAATTACTCAGGTGCTTGCCTGGGATGGAATCTTTTTCTGAGTAAAGTTTCATCTCTAGTGTTCAGCTGCTTCCCAGAACAGGTCTAAGGGAAAAAGCTCATGCGAAAACAGCTTGCATGAAAGCAATTGAGTTGGTTTCACTGGCAATTGCTAGCACCTGCCTGCACCAGAGACTAGGGCTTTGTCAGGGAATGTGCACCTCTGCTAGGGGTGTGTCTTATGCTAAGCTTGAGAAAATTTGTTCAAATTTGGCTTGGTTTGGAGCCCTTGCAAGTCACAAGGTCACAGATGTTTGCCTAACCTTCAGTTAAAAACCCCTGCTGCTGTTCTGCAGCCTCCTAAAGTAGCCTGTTCTAGTACTTAACTCTCGTTAGAGTGAAAGAGTCTTTCCTAATATCTAACTAAAATCCTCCTTGCTGCAAAGTAAGCTAAATTCTTCTTGTACTACAGTGAGTGGACTTAAAGAACAACTGATCACTGTCCTCTTCAGAATAACCTTTTATGTATTGGAAGACTGTTATCATGTCCCTGCTCAGTCTTCTCTTTTCTAGACTAAACAAACCCCATTCCTTCAACCTTTCCTCATAGCTCCAGTTTTCTAAACCTCTTATCATTCTCATTACTCCCTCTCTGGCTGCTTTCCAGTATATCTACATCTTTTTTTTACTGTGCAGTGCCCCAAACTGGACACAATAGCAGTAAAGCAGAATAATTACTCCTCCTGCTTCACGTACAACATTCCTTCCAATATGACCAGGAATGAAATTAGCTTTTTTTTTTTTGTATGAGCATCACATTGTAAATGCATATTTGATTTGTCCTGCACTGTGACCTTCCTCCTGGTTTTGTTGCCTGCTTATTTAGTCCTAGCTTTACTAGCTTTTTTCTTCTCCTTCCTATGCATAGGGCATTGCTTTTGCCTTCACTGAATTTCATTTGTGTAATTTTAGACAATGCCTCCAATTTATCAAAGTCATTTTGAATTCTTATCCTAACCTCTTAAAAGCTTTCGGCTCCCTCTAACTTGACATCATCTGCAAATTCTACACATTTTCTCTCTTTTCCATTATCCAAATCACTAACAAAAAAATCAGATAGACTAAACATTACAGAACCTGGTAGGATCACACTTGAAATGCCTTCCCGGCATAATACTGAGTAGTAAAATTGCTTTTTGTACACCCTTGACATGTGTGCGACCTTGTGTATTTACACGCTCCTGTTTTCAGTAGCAACAAGAATATCAAAATTAGAGAACAGGGGGCAAAAATCCTGGCCCAGGAATCCACCTGTCTGCTGCTGCCATGAGCTTTGTGACTGTGTAGTGAAGCCTCCCCAGGAAGAGACGTGGCATGCTATGGTGGGGATGTGGTGGGGAGAAAGGGGAGTATGGCAGACTAGGGAACAGAGACAATCTGTAAGAGGCAGAAGGGCTGGTTGGGAACTGTGGCACACTTTAACTAGTCTCTGCGTGGATGATTCAGTAAACCTACAACTTGCCACAGAAGAGAACAACTTCCTGAAGCTGCCGGTGTTAGCTCAGCATTAGGGGTGAAAGAGGTCTTAAAGCTGTAGTCTCAATCTGCTGAGGAACCCTGAAAGTGTTTAACAATGGGAAGAGTTGTACAGATGGACAGGTTATTGTACAGTAAAGTCAAGATTATATATATACACCAAATAAATCTGCGAAGGTTGCAAAGTAAAACATTCAGACTTCACAAATGACAGCAATGAAGACTGCTGAGGGAAATTTAATTTATCCCCTTTCTGGGTATGATTTACAAATTTTATAACAACTTGGTTTTCCAGTAGGACTCTGACTTAAGGAAGATGGTAAAGAGCAAGTACTTAGGTAATATTACTGCTTGTTTTCATAGTTCAGTATGTTCCAACTTGCCATATTTACCACACAGTTGGTGCTTCTGTAACACAGGCTGACAGTGGATTACACTTAACTTTAGAAAATTAGCTTTCTTTTAAAGTATTTAATGTTATGTCAGGTTAAATACAATTCTAACCCAAACCAAGATGATGGGGAAAAAAAAAAGAAAACTGACAAATGATATTCAAAGACTATGCAGGCTATGCATATATTTTCTTTAGTTACAGATTAAGATGGTTCTGCTGGAAGAGGTTGGATGAAGTTACATGATGTTGGGAAAAGAGGAAAACTTTATGAAGAATGGTGATCAAAGACAGTGATGGAGGAATCGCCATTCTTGATCGATGCAGGATATCTCTCAGAAGCATCACCTGTCAGGCCAACCAGATGATGCACTTGCGGTTATTACTCAGCAGTCCAGGTTCCTGGAATACAGAAAGAAACATTCAGCTACCGTGCACCAGGTGGACTTAGCTTATAGACAAACATGAAAGAAAAGGATTTTTCACATTTTTCAATATGAAAATATCCCTTTTCTAGCAGTTTTTTGTGTGTGTGTAAATAATACTGAAAGATTTATCATCATCAAGAAATAAACAATGTGCTTTAGGAGACGGCTATTAATTATTTGGTCTAATGGTCCTTCTGAGATTGGAATTTCCTTGGATCAAGCAAAACACAGAGAACATGGAATTGCTGCTTCACTGGCTTTAGAAATTTTCTTTTTGTGTTCATGATGTGAAAGATAAAAACTTATTCATCAGCCAGGATCAAGGATACCCCTTTGCAAGCTACAGGAACTTTTTAGCATTATGCTAAACTTCATGTCCTCTTACTAAAGACATAAATCCACCATAGGCAGAGGTATAGACGTTGGCGTAATAATATCAGTTACAGAAGCTTTGAAACAGATTCAATGCTTAAAAAAACTTCTACGGTTAAGCAGGCTTTGGAATTGTATCCTTTTACACTGCTTTTATGCTGTTTACTTCAGTGGTAATTTTAATGGTAGTGTTAATAATGGACATATTATGCAAAGGTACTGTTCCCCTCAGATTCATAGTAGATGTGGTCCAATCTATTGAAAGCAATAAGTGATTCTGACTGAATCTTAGGCACCCAGTGAACCAATCATCCTGAAATTTACTGCCTGAGTTCTCTCATGGGTCAATGGAAAGAGTCTGAAAGCCTGCAAAATTCCAGGCAGAGACAGACACGTTTGCCCTCTGGAAGCATTCATAAACACCTACTTCTCTCCACTAACTCTATAGGAAATTTGGCACTTCTTTCAGGGGACAGGTTACTCATACACCTCAGCTTTAGGTACAGGTTAGGAGGTGACGTACATGGTATATATGCAGTTTATGCTCTGCAAACAAGGGAGAGGCACTGTGTGCTCTAACGCATGCAGTGCATTGGAGAAAGGCTAAGGGCAGTGGGCCTTAATCTCATTTCAGCCAGGTGTTAGCCTGGGGTAACTTGCTAATGACAATGGAGTCTTGCCAGCTTAGCACCTGTGCAGCAAGATCAAAACCATGTCTATTAATGATGCATTTAGAGCTGGCTAGAGAACAGCAGTTCCACTTCATGATAACTTTGAAGGTTGCAAAATTGATTTCTTTTTTATATTTGAATGAAAATAAAACCTTCCGAGCATTTTGTCAGAATGTATTTGAATGGAAAAATACATCGTTGGATCAAAAGATTGAATTTCTGTCTTCTGCCTCTTCTTCTACTTCTCTTTCTCTTCTTCTGTTTCCCTTTCTGCCGTCTTCTCTTTCTCTTTCCCTCCAAATTTCGAAACCTCACTCCCACAAGTCAACATGGTCACTTTTCCATAAAGCCTGTCAGCCTCAGCAGAGCAGTTTGATTTGGGAAGAAACTTCAGCAAAAGGACTGTCCAGCCACAGCGTGGGCCCGTTGCGTGCAAAGACATAACAAGCAGAGAGCAGGGAATAGACAAGGTAAAAAGGATACCAAAACAATGATTTCGCTTTAATCAAACCCTTTCTTGAGGCTTGAGAAAGCTTCTATAACTGTGTGCATGTTTTTTGGTTTTGTTTTTTAATTTCCATTTCCATTGGCTTGTCCATTTGTGTCTTGCAGCTGAGACTACAAGCAGTAGTGCCAGAACACCATGGGAAAGACCATACCTTTTATTTTTCTGACCATACAGTGGTATACTCAAGAGGAAAGAAGCTGGTTCTCATGAAATTTCCAGCTGAGGCCAGACTGGGTCACATGCCAGTTTGCAGTGTTGCCAGCACAAGCTAAAGAGAACAGAGTACAGCCTTCTGGAGGTCAAGGAGAAATTTGGGGCTATTTCTAAGGTTTTTTGAATGGCCATAAAGGTAACTGGTCATCTTTACTTTTGGGTGCATCTTACGCTGGCTGCTAATTACCTTTCAGACATGGTACTCTGGGTAGTGGCTGTTGGTTACTAATATCAACAAATCCATCTTTTTTTCCCTTTTGTCCAGAACAAGAGGTCAGAAAATTGTACTGGCTTTGAAAGCATTAATTCAAGTCTGTTAAATTGCTATTAAAAGCACTCTGTACTTTTCACATCAGAAGTATTTTCCAAAAATGCCTGTGTCACCTAATGTGTTACTTTATTTAGAAACAAATAAATATTTCCTGGAGATTGCCCAATGTGGCTTACATAAAATGTAATATTTACGTTTGACTCCTGCTACAGCAGACAGAAAAGGTCTTATATCCACATTTAAGAACAGCTACCATGGCCCATTAAATACTGTCAAATTTTGTTATCATTCTTCCTCTTATCCCTCCTCCTCATTTTTCTACTTAAATAGATAGGACATTCAGAGCATCTCATGCATGTTGGAGGAATTTCTTGGTGCTGGCAACAAGCTCATATAATGGCAGTCCACCCACAGCAGTTCAGCAGCAGGAGAGAGAAGATTTTGGACTTGCCATCTTTACAATTTGTATCAACTCAAGCTGCAGTAGTAGTAGAAAAAGCACACACTAGAGACAGCAAAATAACCAGTGACTCAGTAATTCCCTGTAGATCAAACCAAGATAACTACTAATAATACAAACTACTAATGACACAAAATCAAAAGTTAAAACTAGCATGTGAGGAATGTGAACTACAAATAACTGTTCACTGATCTTTGCTTTTATGAATCCATCAGCCCACAGGAAAGCCTGAAACACAGAAGCATGTTTCTTCCCCAACATGATCATCTCGGAGCACACAGACCCCATTCCTGCCCTGTAGATACAATTTCTAGGGAACAGCAGGATCAGCTGAGGGCCTTGGCTATGCTTTCAAGTGACTCAGTGGGCTTAGTCCAGCTTATCCAAAAATCAGCTGTCACGGGCTAAAGACTGTAACGAAAAGCTTTATTACTGGTGCACAAGGAGAAATACATTTATGGCACAAAACCTTTTTGAGACAGGAGAGAGAAATCTGCTTCTCAGGAACCTTCTGGATGCTGTCAAAAGGATTAGCCTCAGCATTAGGGACTATGGCAAATCTCACCCTTGTTCCTGCATTGGGTACGTGTTATAACATTGGCTTCTTTGTGTACACAGAAGGTTGAACTCTTAGCCAGTTGTTCTGGTTTGACCAAATGCAACGCTCTATCCCATACACACCATGCTCAGTATAAAGCTGAGGGATCACACAGGTCACGCTCTCTCCTTTATGGCCGGGGGCCTGAGGGCACTGATGGGCTTTAATGGCCCTAAGCAGCCTCACCTGGTGCTTCCACCCACACCTGTGGCCCAGGAGCCTATATAAGCCCAGCATGGGGCTGTTGGGTGTGCTAGTGGTGCGCGCTAGTGGTGCGCGCTAGTGGTGCGCGCTAGTGGTGCGGCAGGATGCTGCTCCTCAGCCTAGCCCAGTGAAGCCCTTTGCTTAAGTGTCAGAGGAGGGGGTTAACAAAGAGTGTCTGTTCAATAGCCAGTCCAGCTTTAAACCTTGACACCATTTTATCTTTCCACAGTTTTTAAGAGGGAGAAGGTTNCGGAGCACACAGACCCCATTCCTGCCCTGTAGATACAATTTCTAGGGAACAGCAGGATCAGCTGAGGGCCTTGGCTATGCTTTCAAGTGACTCAGTGGGCTTAGTCCAGCTTATCCAAAAATCAGCTGTCATGGGCTAAAGACTGTAACGAAAAGCTTTATTACTGGTGCACAAGGAGAAATACATTTACAGCACAAAACCTTTTTGAGACAGGAGAGAGAAATCTGCTTCTCAGGAACCTTCTGGATGCTGTCAAAAGGATTAGCCTCAGCATTAGGGACTATGGCAAATCTCACCCTTGTTCCTGCATTGGGTACGTGTTATAACATTGGCTTCTTTGTGTACACAGAAGGTTGAACTCTTAGCCAGTTGTTCTGGTTTGACCAAATGCAGCGCTCTATCCCATACACACCATGCTCAGTATAAAGCTGAGGGATCGCACAGGTCACGCTCTCTCCTTTATGGCCGGGGCCCNACTATGGCAAATCTCACCCTTGTTCCTGCATTGGGTACGTGTTATAACATTGGCTTCTTTGTGTACACAGAAGGTTGAACTCTTAGCCAGTTGTTCTGGTTTGACCAAATGCAACGCTCTATCCCATACACACCATGCTCAGTATAAAGCTGAGGGATCACACAGGTCACGCTCTCTCCTTTATGGCCGGGGGCCTGAGGGCACTGATGGGCTTTAATGGCCCTAAGCAGCCTCACCTGGTGCTTCCACCCACACCTGTGGCCCAGGAGCCTATATAAGCCCAGCATGGGGCTGTTGGGTGTGCTAGTGGTGCGCGCTAGTGGTGCGCGCTAGTGGTGCGCGCTAGTGGTGCGGCAGGATGCTGCTCCTCAGCCTAGCCCAGTGAAGCCCTTTGCTTAAGTGTCAGAGGAGGGGGTTAACAAAGAGTGTCTGTTCAATAGCCAGTCCAGCTTTAAACCTTGACACCATTTTATCTTTCCACAGTTTTTAAGAGGGAGAAGGTTGACAAAGATCATCTGTTTAATAGCCAGCCCAGCTTTAAACTGTGACACCAGTACAGATATTTGTAATTGTCTACAACTGAACTGGTCGCTCTTCTAGTCAATCGAGGGAATGGTCAATGAAATCTTACAGTAAAATTAATGCCAGTGATGAATAGATACTTAAAACAGATAGGATGATTTGTGCATGAACTTTCCACGGCCCACTAAAGAAACCTTGGCTTGTTATCTCTGATGTAGACATCTATGTTGTAAGCCTGGATTTAAGTGAGAAGAATCCCACCCAAAATAACATGCATGTTAGAAAATGACAAGCCAAGCAGTCCAAAAAAAAAAAAAAACCCCAAACCATCATGACTGAAAGAGACTTCTCCCACCAGACAACTTCTTCCTGGGAAGACAAAGAGGACAAATCATATGAAAGGGTATTAATTTGCTTTGGCTAATATATCATTAGGAAGTGATGAGATGCACTACAGGTGCAAGGCAGCATAAGAGCCCATGTGAGACCAGCACATAGTTGAGACACAGCAAAGTTGGTTTAGCTAGAGAGTGAGTTGCACACGATTACATTGGGGAAGGCCTGAAGCAATGGAATAATGAAGATCTTCAGAGCAATTCATACAATGCATACGGTTTCAGTATAACCATATTGGTGGAAGCCCAATACTTAGAAATGCAAGGCAGTGGGGAAAAATACATTATATATCTAAAGAGGAAAGTCAGATGAATCTTTCTGTTATTTTAAAATGAAACACATGTGCTGATAATTCAAGGCTGCACCATATAAATATTTGGTATCAATACAATTTGCTAAACAAAATTGCTATTTTAATGGGTGACAGTAAGAAAGTATTATCTGACATGTACGTACTTCATTTCAATGATTATTTTTTACTCATGATTGATTACCCCAACAGAAAACAAAGGTGTAAAGATCATGGAGATGACACATGAATTTCCAATGCCAATTTTTCTTGTTTCCATGAAATTATGGTCTCATCCAATCCTGAGATCAAAGTATTCCCCTACTATGAAGCCATCTGAAATGCTCCAGATGAAATGCAGGAGCACTGAATTATAACTTTGATTCTAATATGAGTTTCAACATAACCTTCGGTCTTAAATGAAGTTTCATAAGAGGTGAAGGATACCTCCTTTAAGAATAGGACAAGAGAGAGACTACATAGATGGTATAGTAATGGCATACAGCTATACTTAAGTGATTTGAAATTGATTGACTAAATATTTCTATAATTTCTAGCAAGTCAATCTTATTTTCTTAAAATATGAGCCTGACTGGTGTTTATAGGGGAAGTCTTTAACACAGATTGGCAGTGTAAAAGGGATCTTCAGGTGGAGACAATAACCTTTGAATTACATTATTTAATCCCCTTCTTAATGCCATGTTTCATGGCTGGAATGATGCAAAAGTAAATGTATCCAAGTAAGTGGGTGTCAAGCCCCAGAATGGAGGTATGTCCTGAGACATAATAAAGCTAATACATCTGTTTTGACAGAGGATGCACAGTGTTGGGAGGATTTGGACTGCTAGCTGTTAAAATCAGAGCCAGCTCCTTCCTTTGCTGTAATAAGCCGTGTCTCCAAATCTCTGCTCCTTGCTGCGGTCTCTCGAGGCAGTTCCTTCTGTTACCTCTGCCTTCTCAGTCTTGAATCCAAAAATCCCATGGGTTTTGCCCGCACATCCTCTAGCCTGGCACCCTGAGCTGGTTGTCCACAGCCTACCAGCACTTCCTCCTGTTGTAGACACATTCAGCTCCGCAGCTCCCTCTTCCATGGGGTAAAAACTCCTTCTGTGAACAGCTCCTCCCTTGTCAGCAATGCCACAAGAAACCAAAGCCTAGAAATATTCCGTATACTGGCTTTCCGAGGATCTGACTGGGAGGTGGGTGAGTTTGTATATGTGCGGAGACTCACAAGGTAAGTACAGTCAGAGAAGAAGATTGTTTGGAGTCTGGTGGGGGGCATGCCTGTGAAATCTTTTCAAAGTTCTCTTTTTATGATGTCTGTCACATGTTTTGGTCCATATTTATTGTAGCTTGAGGTTTAACTAAATATTTCTATCTTGAAGAGTAATAATTTGAAATCTTCCCTTATCTTTCTGATTGTCATGGTCAAGGCAGGGCAACTCTTACACTATTTTTCGAGCAAAGACTCTTTAAAGTTTTTCTTCTGAGTAAGACCCTTATTCCAAACTGATTTTTAAGTGACCCTTAAGTATCTGGTTAAATCCTATCAGAGCATACAGAGTGTCTGGCCTGTGTTTCAAACTAAGCATGCATGTAAATAATTAACTTTAATGCATCTTGCATCAGGGCTTTATTCGATAGGGTTTTTTTCAATAAACTAGTATAACGTTTATTTTTACTTGATGTATTGATGTCCTTTGCCAGAACGGTTAGGTTTCCAGCCTCGATTTTCAGATCTCTCTTTTCCTGGTTGATCTGTNCAGGGCAACTCTTACACTATTTTTCGAGCAAAGACTCTTTAAAGTTTTTCTTCTGAGTAAGACCCTTATTCCAAACTGATTTTTAAGTGACCCTTAAGTATCTGGTTAAATCCTATCAGAGCATACAGAGTGTCTGGCCTGTGTTTCAAACTAAGCATGCATGTAAATAATTAACTTTAATGCATCTTGCATCAGGGCTTTATTCGATAGGGTTTTTTTCAATAAACTAGTATAACGTTTATTTTTACTTGATGTATTGATGTCCTTTGCCAGAACGGTTAGGTTTCCAGTCTCGATTTTCATATCTCTCTTTTCCTGGTTGATCTGGGATAGCAACCACTGTTTTAATTTTACACAAAGAGTCTGATCCTGCATGCATGTAAATCAAAGTCAAAACTTCCATTTACTNTTTTTTTCAATAAACTAGTATAACGTTTATTTTTACTTGATGTATTGATGTCCTTTGCCAGAACGGTTAGGTTTCCAGCCTCGATTTTCAGATCTCTCTTTTCCTGGTTGATCTGTGATAGCAACCACTGTTTTAATTTTACACAAAGAGTCTGATCCTGCATGCATGTAAATCAAAGTCAAAACTTCCATTTACTTCTGCTGTGCAGGAATATTTCCACAATATATTGACAGCTCACTTGGCGTGATACTGAAGGACTAAATTAAGAAACAGGTGCTTATATTTCCAAATCTCAGAATTTTTTCACTTAAAAAATACCCTAAAAAGCAAGTACCATTATTTGCAGCTTAAAAAAAGAAAAAAGGACATAATTTTTACCTTACTGTTATAAACAAACATCCTGTTTTCTGCAAATCGAGCTGCAGAGCTTTGCTCTAAATGTGAGACAAAACCCAGCTTTTTCCTAGCCTTATGGTTTTGNATTATTTGCAGCTTAAAAAAAGAAAAAAGGACATAATTTTTACCTTACTGTTATAAACAAACATCCTGTTTTCTGCAAATCGAGCTGCAGAGCTTTGCTCTAAATGTGAGACAAAACCCAGCTTTTGCCTAGCCTTATGGTTTTGTATAATGCTAAGTATATAAATGAACATTGTTTTTCCTTCAGCAATGTTTCTATCAATAATAGATATATTACAGTGCACTATATCCTCTTTCTTGATTTTGTGTTTGTTTATGGTCACTGAGGAAGAATTACGTGGTATTTCTGAAATGAAATGCAAGGGTGCATAATGAACATAGAATTATAATGTCAAACAGCTCAGAGATGAAGACAGATAAATTCAAAATGGTGGTCAGACACATATTTTTAGCATGAGTTTAACAAAATATGAGCTGAACAGCATGATCCTAAGAAAACTTCAGAACAACTCAAGAAAGGATATGGCAGATGCTCTATCAACGAAGCCTTTAGTCTGGGATTATATTTCTAAGAAGAAATTTGTGTTCTAATGCAGGAATTATTGGGTGAGATTTCATGGCCTGTGTTTTTATGCAGAATATCAGTCCACTAAATGATTGTAATGGTCACCTGGTTGTATGAAAATCTGTTATCTTATTGTAACACAATAGACATTAGTCAGGCCTCTGAAATCCTGCGAAATTTTACAATGACACAAAGACTTGGGAGTCAATCATTGCTGATTGCAGTCATATAGAGGGACTTGAATACATTAGTGAACTCAGTCAGAGAAAGTGTTTTGATATGGTCAAGAGCAGGGGAATAAAGAGGGCAGGTACTACCTGCAGGAAGAAGACTATATCCTGGTAAAATGTGACTGTGGCAAGGATTTCTGGGCCAAACCGATGAAGTAGCTGAAAATGAGTGCTAGTGTGGCACAGTGTGAGTTTTTCCCATAGTACTGGTGGAGTGATGATTAAGTAGGAAAGAGAACATGATTTTACTTCCCCACATATTAGCTAATTAGCTACTGATAATTGCAGAGTGTGTACCGTCTTGGCATGTCCACATTCAAAAAGCTGAGACTGCAGGGGCCGGAGCAAAGAGCGATAGGGGAAAGGATCTGCTGGTGAAAAGACTGGAAGTCAAAGCATTTGCCAAAATAGATGTTGTGAGATCCCCCTATTTCAGTATGTTAGCACTCTCAGACAGGGGGAAAATACTGTCTGCTTTTTGATGAAGAGAAGACAAGGACCCTCAGCTGGAAGGGGAGAACAAAAAATACCATACTAAGTGGGTTTGAAATTGGCTGCTTTTCTGAAAGATAAACATTACCCCTCTGTTGTGTGTAATATCTTGAATAAATGGTTGAAGACCAGATGAAATGTAAGATGTCTGAACGTCTAATGGTCTTCTCACTGAGATAGTTTATTTTGTGAAAGCAGGGTACATGTCCAGCAGCAGAATCAGGGACACTAGTGTTAGAACACAATCCTGACCTAATCCATGCTACTCTTCTATCTTCTTCTACAATATCTCACCCCAGCAATGCTGAGAGGAAGATAAGTTTTGGTGGAAGCAAGAGCAAAGGGGAGATCTCCATGGAGCAATATTTGAATCCTGAGCCCTGAAATTCTGCAAGATCTGGTGCTTTTGTACACCTGGTTGGTGAGAAAGGTTTTGGGTCTAAAAATCGACTGACTGGAACTTCAGTGGGAACCTGCTGTGGGAACTGAACTTCAGGGGGAATACTGTGATGAAATTCTGGAGTGTAGATTCATGGAGACCCAAGATCTCTTTAATATGAAAGGTCACTCTTTCAGCACTATTGCATATACATAATATGGGTTAGAGTGCTGCAGATTACATAAAAATAAAACCAAAAGACATAGTAATATATATCAAATCTCCTTGAAATTAAGGATTTGGGTAAATTGGGACATAATAAAACCATTTGTGGTTTTGAGTATATAACACTCAAACGAGGAACTCGCCAGACCAAAATTACCACGTCTCATCAAAAGTTTAATAGGAACTATATAATTTTGTAAACTTCAAACCCTATCCTCTTCCTGGTCATCTCTAGCTCACACAACACCATCCTTTTCCAGTTCCATTATCCAATATTTTGTAACTCTGAGGGATAGGTGAATGCTGTGCACTTAATAACAACCCAGTTCAAAACCTGTGTGTGTCAACCTATCAATAATTACCACTGTCCCAACAGACTTACTCCTGCTTCGCATCAATGTATGTGAGCAGGCCCAGTATTGTTTTATTCTGATGTTTTGAGACATTTTTACTGCATTCTTCCATAGAATATTCAATTCTGCTTCCTTTATTTTGGTGGTGTTATGTTCTCATGTTCTCTACAATGATTAATGATTGTATCTTGTGGTCACTCGGAAGCATATATCCAGTCGTTAAGGACAGTGGAGTTAAACATTGTTGGGACTTCTACTTCCCTTCATTCTGCTTATATTAATTTTAATATTAATTTAGTTCTATTTGCAATTTTAACATCTTAAAAGGGAGCTTAACTGCAAGTACAGAGCAGTTTTGGTCTATGGAAGAATAATTCTCTTGGTGAATCTATTAGTCTTTTAACTTGCCTTCTGGCTGAATAGTTAGAATGGAAATTATTCCTCTCCACCCCTTTTGGGTTTGCTTTAAATAATGAGATAATTGAGCAAAAGATACTGTTCACAGCTATCCAGATTCAGATAGATAGCCACTGTGGGCTGCAGTGTAGCAACACAGTTGGTAAGACTCAGGCTTTAGGACTGTACCTTAATGTAGTACAGCGGAGGAAAGGTTATCTTCTGGGAGTGGTTAAGCAAGGAATAGGCATTGATATGTCAATGTAAAATGAGATTTCTTCAGTAGGTCTGTGCGTTGGTGAAAATGGAAGCAGCCTGGTGACACCTCTGAAGAGCCTCCTCCCATGTTTCCTGTAGAGCAGGGATGGTTGAGGGACTGTTACATCTGCTGTATCAGCTCTGAGGCATCATGGCATAGGTGCCTTGAGTTTAGGAGGGATTCTGCAGTCCAGTTCTCTGGAGGGTAAAAAACCTTGTATTTACCATTTCCTTTTTGTCTCTGCACATATCTTGTACCCAACAAATTGAAGAAAAGTCTAGCCTAATGATGGTGTTTCTGGGACCTGCATTGTGCTTCTGGTACACCTCCAGGGAGCAGCTCAGGTGGCTATTGATGTCCTTTGCCAAGAGCTGAGCTCCTTCTGCAGAACGTGCAAATGGTAGGAAAGAAATGAATTACCTATTGTTATAGGTGTGACACGGGGAAGGAAATATCCAAGATCTATGTAAGGACCTTTTCTTTTAGGAGTCAGTAAAGGTAGTCCAGTGCCAGCCATGGGAGGTGTAGTTCAGGTAACAAAGCAACCAAAAGCAGGGTAGGTAAAATTCAAGAAATCGGCATGAGCCATCTGAAAGCCCTGTAGAGCTCCAGTGTTGGAAACCATGACCTCTTACCAGTTACAACGTGGCTCTGGGCAATGCAATGGGACTTTTGTAATTCCTGTGCTCTGGAGAGATGCTTGTTAGAAGAGAAAAAACAAGCAGCTGAACAGTAGACAAGCTTCTCTGATAGTATCAGAGTGTCAGGGCCCAGAGGGCTCTGTCAGTTCTAATGGCCCTGCCCAGCCCAGCCCCCACCACAGTTCCTCCCACCTGCCCACAGTCCAGGACCCCATGTCAGCCCCTCATCTGCCCTGCTCTGGGACAGGCTCTGGCTGATGGGCCCTGCCACTCTGGGGAGCCCCTACTGCTCCTGATTCCCAGGGACTCCCTGGCCCCCATGGTGCCTTGACACAGAGGAGCTTCTTTAGAATCCTGGGAATCAACTTCTTTCATAGTAATCCATCAATGGGGCGATGGCATAGGTAATGAGTGATTGCATACCTTGGCCTCGTGTCAATGGAGACTTACATGAACCAGAGTACCTAGACTGGATCCGAAATGATATGCTGAGATTGATCTAAATTCAAACTTGTAAATCACAGATCATAAACTATAATGAGATCACTTTAAGTGAGGATGAGGAGAAAAATCTGTGTCCGAAACACCTTGTATACAGTGCAGACTTGGCCATCAGACACGACAATGACATAATGCTGGTCTTTATGGAGTCAGCCTTTTGCAAAAAGCCAAATCGACTGGAGGAAAAAAATTCTGAAGAGAATTTCTTATTCTTTTTAAGAAGGTATTTCATAGTAAAAGAAACTGCCTTGATTTAGATGGCTCATATTGTACACAGAGGAAGCTGCTGATACCTATTTTCGAATGTTTCAATAAAATGTGGTGGTTGTGGTCAGGATTGCTGACCTTTTTTTTGAGAGAAATCCAGTGGGGATGTCTGCTTATCTATTACTTTTGATAACCTATGACAAACTGAGCAGGATTTGTGAGAAACTGATGCTGAATTTCTGTGGATACAGCCCTTCCATACAGCTGGAAACTTCTGGACATTAAAAAAGCTTTTCTCTGGCCAGGAAAATTGAATGGAAAAAGCGTGATTATTGTTTGAAATGGAAAGAGAAGGTGGGTCACGCTCATTTCTTCCACAGTGAATTGCATGGACCTTCGGCATACAATGTCACAGAAGTAATTACTGCAAGTGAAAGTGAAAACTGACTGACCAGTGCTATTTAGATGTGAAGGGACTAATGTGATGCAGCAAATGCCCCTACGACCTTCTGTTACAGTAACAAGAACTTTTCTACTGATTCATTTATTTATTCTTATTTTGAGAAAGATTGATAATTGCATGTCTTACTGTTTGCAGGAGGCAGTGTGACTGAAAAGGGAGAGTAGCTGTGTCACACAGAGATTGCCTTCCAACATTTAAAATTAATGTTCATCTGCATATATATAGCATATTGTAGCTGAAAGTAGGTAAGAGAAACCTCATGGATCTTTTTGGGTCTTGTATCCAGTGTAGCATTGACATTGTGGTGATCAGAACAGTTATGAAGGCAAAGTAACGATCCAATTATTTTTCATAGGGACTATGTGAGTTAGTAACTTGAAATATTTTATTATTTTATAGGAAAATTAAAAAGCCTCCAGGCTACATATGTACACAGAGATGTGTAAGCCATTCATTCAATACAGAAGCGGTCCTGGATCCCGAAGGCACAGGGAAAGAAGAAAAGGCACTTAGCATTGCACCTAAGTTGTTCTTTTTACCTGTTTGGATCTTGGAGCACTTACCCTTTATGAAGAGGCTGGGGAAGCTGGGCTTGCTCAGCTTGGAGCAGAGATGGCTTCAGAGGGACCTAACAGCAGCTTCTAGTGCTTATGGAAGTGTTATTGAGGAGACAAAGCTGGGCTCTTCACAGTGGTGCACAGAGGAGAAAGAAGACGTTTGTTGAATTGAAATTGAATTGAAAGGGGAGTGGAGGGGTGTCTGGATATACATGAGGGAAAAAGATGCACCATGAGGACAGTCAGTCTTTAGAACAGTCGGCCTCATAAAGTTGAGAAACCTAATCTTTGGAAGGTTACAGGTGGTTGACAAAGCCCTGAGCGGCCTGGTCTGAATTCAGTCTTGACCCTGCTTTCAGCAGGTGGTTGGACTAGAGACCTTCTGAATTCCCCTCCAACCTGAACAAATCTATGATATACTTTGGATAATAAAAGGCAATGTGGCATGGCCTCTTTAGTATTACAAAGCGTGATATGCTATTTGCCAAATCTGCTATATTATCATGATTATCTCAATTATGACTAAAAGTTACTGTTCATTTTATACATATAAAAAAGAATACACTATTTCCCTCTTGACTCTAGTCATCTTGCTTTTTTAGAATCATATTTCCCCCATTGATCTTAACCATAACATTAGCTGACTCATCTTAAAATAAATTATTTACATGATCTTCCCATAGTTTCTATACAGAAGTTTTTTTACTGTAAATAGCTTTATACTGTTTGATCACTGTGTGCCAATTATGTCTTTCCTGAATGAATGTTCTGCTTCTAATAAAATCAGTCAAGGAGATTATCTCCATGGGCCCACAAAGGCCTTTGGTATGCAAAGAGTGCAGGTCAGCTTAGTAGTGTGAGATGAGGGAGTGGATTTCCTTGGAAGAATACAAGCTGCAAAGGGTTTGTATTTTGGGCCATGAAAATTCAAATTTGGCGTTTCAGCAAAGATGAAAAAGAAAACTTTCTGCCAAGGTAACAATAGGATTTACTTCCTGACAATGTCAGATATATTCATGTCAAAGAAGACATTTTCCCAAGAAATCTTTTCTTCAGAGCATTGTTTCTTTTTATTTAACATGACCTGCAGCTAGAAGAGAGAAACTTTTTCCTGAATTCCATCATTTTCAAATGTGAGTACACATTAATTGAGCCTTGATGTTGTACCAGGATTATTATTTTTTTACATATAATCTGCAGTAATATAAAGACATTTTTATATAAGCCAGATATTAAGTTTTCTTTAAATTTGCCACTCCTAATATTTATTCTTTCTTTCTTGCATACTCTCCCTTATTTAACCCTCACAGGGCTAATCTAGACCTCTCACTTTCCTTGCATGTAACATCAAAAAATAATGCAAGTACCTTTCTGAGGGATACATATAAAAGCATTTACGAGATCTTCAGGCATACATCAAGATTTTCAAGTGGAGAAAATCCATCTAATTTTATTTTAATGTCTCTAGAAATAGAGAATTTTGTAAGTTTATTTAAACAGTCTTTGACTTGTGAAAGTTCATGTTTACCTCATTTAACCTTCTTCTCTTTAACCATAGAATCATAGAATGATTTGGGTTGGAAG
>VZSC01006307.1:317081-351330 GCA_013398225.1 Steatornis caripensis | reverse complement strand
AGTATCTATGGAAAAAGACAGGTAATTATGATTGACAACTATTCAGAATGGATAGTGGCATTCAGAACGGNGCCTTCAGATTATTTAAATTTTGCTCAGATAGTTCCCCAAACTGATTGTCAGATGTAATCACAGATTGACCTTACTGTTACTTTCCAAAAACCCTACCATAAAGATATTAATAGATAGAGAATGTAATTTTGATGCTCTAGTATGGAACTATAACAAGAGTGCTGTTTTATTTTGGAGCCATGGCCTGTTTCTGAGATGTGAAAAAAGCTATATGATGCAATGAGAATTTTGACATACTGAAGAAATCCCAATGATTCAGAGAAACTATATGATTGATTAGTAGATCATTTTTCTGTGTTCTCTTTTTTCACTCTCACTTTCTTAAACACAGCTCAGTTTTATTTAGTGGGAAAGAGACACTACACTTGCCCCCCCTTGCCATGCATTATTTTTCCAAGTATCTATGGAAAAAGACAGGTAATTATGATTGACAACTATTCAGAATGGATAGTGGCATTCAGAACGGAAAAGGAAGTCTTGCATCACATTGTGATGTGTCATAGAATCATAGAATGGTTTGGGTTAGAAGGGACCTTAAAGATCACCTAGTTCCATCCCCCCTGCCATGTGCTGGGACACCTTCCACTAGACCAGGTTGCTCAAAGCCCCATTCTACCTGACCTTGAACACTTCCAGGGAGGGGGCATCCACACCTTCTCTGGGCAAACTCTGCCAATGTCTCACTGTGTTCCAGTGCTTCTCAGTGGTTCCCATATCTATGAACTAGCAGGACCTTTTCACAGCCTACAGCTCAGTTTCTTGGAAAGTCCCTTGCCAGTCTCAGTGCATCCAGGAAGAAAAATGTGTTTTCTCAGTGCTTTTTACTTTTCCTGAAGACAGAATGATAAAAGTATAGCAATATTGTGTAAGTACTAGCACTGAATGAAGAGAAAGAAATCCAATGAATTCTGTTAACCACACAATTTTGTGTGTGATTCCTGCCCTTGTCAGTGATGGGAAGTATTTTATACCCAGGTTCTCCTGAAACTGAAACTATCACAGTTACATCTGCTTTCTGTCTCAGATTTGGGTATTTTTTTTGTGGGGACAGTTGGCCCTAGAACAGTGTTTTTGTCATCATTTGAACAGATTTTGGTAAATGCAACATATATCTACACTTTCTAAATTTTGCCAGTATAGGAGCTCATGAAGAAGTAGTAAAGGAATTGCAGGCTTTACTGGCTGAAGTAACTACTGGGAGTTTGTAGCAGCACTAGGGATCACAAGCAACAAGATCAGAGAGATTTAAGATGCTAAAAGTAGCAGAAGTGTTTGGAGAGAGGAGAGTGTACATGAAAGAAAGAAGAAAACAGCAGTTGCACAGGGAGTCCTGAAAAGTGTGAATGTGCAATGTTGAAAAATTACAGGCATCAAGCAAGAGAAAAATTGGCCTAAGGAGGAGAAAGGGGCACAGGCATAGAAGCAAGAATGGATCTGCTTATTAAAATGGGGAAAAAGATGAGGAAAATGAAACCAGAAGAGGAAAGCTCTTGGGTGGCATGGGATGCTTTGAACCTGGAGATCTACCTCACTTTCTAGCTACTAACAGTTGGAGCAAATTTTTACCTAGGTTCATTGTAGATACTAGGCTCCCTCGTCCAAGATTTTAAAAAGTCCTTACCCTTCCTCTGTGGAGTTCTATTAAAAACAGCAGTCACACTAAGCACAATGTCCCTGATCTACATCTGTACTCAATTAGAATGGCAACTTTGGTGTTAATTTAGTTAGATTACACTACAATAATTATGAGATTGCTATCAGCAGGCTGATTTAAAAGAAGCTGAAGAGAAAAGGACATTAGTGGAAAAAGTAGATACAGATAACTGATTATAAAAAAGTCTTGTCAGGTTGGTTCTACTGAGCTTTAATAGTACACTGAAATGACAAACTCCAGACAACTTCCACTTTAGCAATGACATTAATTTTGAACAACCAAAACGTAGCTGCCCAATTCCCTCCTGTAGCTTCCCTTGACCCTGTCTGAAAATCTCACTACTTATCTATTTAAATACCTATGTGTAGAAAAGACAAATGAAGTGTGGGACAGCACAGGGGTGAAGATTCTCTCAAACATACTGCTTAGTAGTGTTTTAGTTTAATAGCAAATAATAATAGCAAAATGCAAGTTTAATATCAAGTAATAACAGCAAAAATTGCAGCAATCTTCCAGTGTGATCTTAACTGGCAGCTTTGCTATTGATACAGGATGGCAAATGTGAGACTATAATAAATTACTTGAATCAAAGTCTGATGGTTTTCACCAGCTAATATTTCTATGAGAAATATTTAACCCTTCAGTGCTGATTCTCCATGGATTTATTGTATTAGAAGCATTCAAGAGAAATCATTCCAGGTATGTAATTGTCAGCTAAGAAAATGTGTTTCTTCTAAGTGTACCTTCAAGGAACAAAATAGATTATGCCCAGATACAAGCAATAAATAAGTTTGCTAGATAGCAGATAACAAAGAGGTAAGTGAGTGGAAACATCTTGGAGGCAATGAGGTCTGCATCTCATGGACAGGCCTGTGAGTCCAAAGCACAAATACCAAGAAATCATGGAGTTCCATCATGAAGATGATACGCTCTAAGGCTCCCTGTTTCCTAGTAAACTCTGCCTGTGTATCAAAGTCAATAAGATTCATTCTATTTGGGGATCCTCTTGAAATTAGATAACATAATATAGTATCTGTTATATTGCCATTCTGCCCTAATTCCGCAATGTCAGGACAGGACAAAACATGCTTGGGTCCAAGGCTTTGGTGTTTAACCACATAGAAGGGAGAAGAATAAAGCAGTTGCCGTGTTTCCCTGTCTTTTTCATCCCTCTGCCAAAGATTGCCAGCCTTGCACCAATAAATCTTTGATTAACATGCATTGCTTTCGAGTCCCTTTAGTTTTTCATTTTGCTTTTTTTAGTCTGTCAGGGTGAAAAAAAAAAGGAAAACCAAACCAAAGTAATCTGAATTTGGCAATCGTTACTTTAATATCCCAAACTTCAAACCTCTATCTCAGGGGGCTGTTTGCAGTTCAGACATTACTCCTGGAGACCTGGGCAGCCTTTTGGAGAAGGCAAGACTGGGCAGCTGCTACCAACCCTCAAGTTATTGCTCATGAATCAATACCTTTATTTGAATTTATTGTATCTTTCCTGCTGGATCCTGCACTTTGTGGACCACTTCTTACACAGGCTTAAGGAAAAGAGGGAAGGGAAAATTATTGTAAAAGCTGCTGACCTTCCACCTCCTAGTACAGAGAGAGATTTATGCATGGTAAAACACAGTTCACTGAAGTAACATTAGAGGCAGAAAATATTTCCACAAAAATATTATTATCTCCTAATGTGATTGTTAAACTGCTTTACAATTTGTTCTGAGAACAAATTTCAGCAAAATTAAATAGAATTACCTACCAAATTTAGATAACATACGCATCTCAAATCAGTCCGTCTACAATCATAAATGGGCAAATATATATACATGTGTATATATGTATGTTCTACAAATGCATATCTTCTACTTGTAAAGGATTTCCAGAAATTGTCTGCAATTTTTATAAACTTAATATTTTGTAGATGCAGTAACTTGTTGTTAACTGAACCATAAATAAATTTTTAATGAAAACAAACGTATCAAGCAAGTCATTGAAATTGAAAATCACCAAGAAAGCTGTTTGACAAAAGAAAATGGCCTTTCCTTCCTCCCTCCCTCCCTTCCTTTACACATTTTAAGAAATAAATCTAAAATACCTGCCAAATAAAAAAGCATTGAACAGGAATTCACCACTTCCTGTTATATGGGGAAATGGAATTGTCTTATTCAAGTAGCTACCTTAGATACTAATATCAGCAATTTAAAGAAAAAAAAAATCACGAGTTATTTAGAGAATAATACCTGTGATATGCCTTCAGACCTTATTTTACTGGAAAGAAGTAGTTATTTTACTGGTACAAAGGTGATAATCTTAATTCAACTTTAAATATAAAGAGCACTGTAAATGGAACTACTGTCATATATGGAGTTAATATGAGTACTCCAGCTGATTTCTACCAAAAAAAGATTGAAGATCACATAAGCATAGAACCAAACACTTAAAACAAACCAACCATCTTAAATATTAACAAGAAGACTTCCACTAAGTTACACGTAACAAAAGGCTTTTGCCAGAATAAGCTAGAAACAGTCCTATAGGGCCTGATGGCATTTATGTGTCTATGCATTACATTTGTATCTGTAGTTTGTAATATCATGAAATCTGTGGTGAAAAAACTAGGATTTTGATATTCCCGTTCCATAATTACTACCTTTGGAAAAGTAAAAATAGCAGAAAATCTGCAGGACTCAATACATTCTGTCCAGGCTTTATTTATTTAGACTATTTGGCCTACAAATCTGTAGCTCTACCCTAGAGAAAAGGAACAACCACATGCCTTGGGCAAAGTCTTCCTTCAGTGTGGTAATGATGTTCAGAGGATTTCTATATTAGTGCACTTCCACCTATTTGTAGTATGTCAGATTCTTGGTATCATGGAGTGTTTGGTTTACTGCTGGATCAGAATAGATTTCATGCAGCAAACAGTTCCCAACCCTTCCTCTATTTTGTGTTCTCCCTTTAAAATCTACAACTATTTTTGAAATCTAAATCACCATATGTGCCATTCTAATGAGAAACTGGAATACATATCTTTTTTTTATTCTTTTGCTTCTCTTTACAAGCACCAAAAATTCATGTAAACAGCTGTTGCATTGTTGGGAAAAGACAATGAGGAAAGAAAATAGATGTAAATAGGTTGTTTTTTCTGTAAATTGCAGATCTTCTTGGTATTTAAAGGCAGAAAGGAGGTGGCTGCATTCTGTCCCAGCCTGAATTCATAAACCTAACTTGATCGTCTTCTGAAGAATTTATGAATCATGGTTAATAATCAGCTTTAGGCCCTTCTGAGGGAAGAATCACATTTTGAAGCTACAAAGGTCCACTAAATAGCCCACGGGAAATGACCCTGCATCCCATTAAATATAAAAACTCACTACCGTAGGATTCTATGTCAGAGGTAAAACATTTCAGTCTCTGCTCCCTTCAAGTGTCAGAGAGCTCCCTCTGCCTAAATGCTTTATTAAGATTGAAGAAGCATACCAGATTTGTGCTTCTCAGGGAAAACTATTTTCTTCTTCTTGAAAAAAATTTTTTCCCTTTTACTTTTGGGGAAAAACTCAAACCCTTTCTTTTCTCCATTCCCATATATTCATTATTGTCCACCTTTTTTTAAAGTTTTTATCTTTCTTTTATCTATTTCATATGCCTGTGGCAAACACCACGGTTGTCTTCTTTCTATTTCAGGAATCAGCAACAGTGTATGCTTTATCTTAGACCTGGTTGCTATTTTCCTATTTAAATGGAAGATATAGATTGAAAGTCAGATGTGAAGGTCAGAGAAACGGTTCTTAGTCTATCGTGATTTAGGTCTTTGCAAGCCACTTTTTGCTTGATGGAAAGCATAATCACAAGCATACTATTGAGAAATAAAGGGACATTCACATTTCCTTTAATGATCTATTTAACTTTCTGATAAGTGGTCCCACATCTGTTTTGTTGTCTCTTCAATTGCAATGGTGGTATTGGCCACAATTTCAACAGGAAAAAGTAATTTACATCCACTTCTTCAAGTTAGTCCAATCAGTTTTTTAGGTAACATACATACAATGTATGTGAAAGCGAAAAAAGAAAAATAGAACAGATAGACCTGCAGATGTTGATTTTCACTGTGGGATTTAAGAGGCAATAGCAACAAATTATGATAGTCTTATAGATGCTAGAATGAATATCTTGTGTTTCTCTACTCATAAAGGGGAAAATTTTACCAAATTATTTTCTGATACAACCATTCCTATTTCAGTCAAATTNATGTTGATTTTCACTGTGGGATTTAAGAGGCAATAGCAACAAATTATGGTAGTCTTATAGATGCTAGAATGAATATCTTGTGTTTCTCTACTCATAAAGGGGAAAATTTTACCAAATTATTTTCTGATACAACCATTCCTATTTCAGTCAAATTCCCATAGCCTACAAGACCTGTGTTATAAAAGGTCCTTAGGATTTATATGTTTGACACAATATGAATAGCACCCAAGAAAATTTAATTATAGAAACTAGTAGCAGTAGCAAGCTACCACCAGTGACAAAAGCTGTAAATTATAATATCAGTATAAAAAAGTTACCTTCAACCACTCGAGGTTTGACAAAGTATTTTCATCACAAGGAAAGAAAAATGGAATGAAAAAAGAGGAATGCAAATATTACAAAGTCTGGAAAATAAAAGAATTACATTCTGATTCCATTATCTGAAAAATCCAAAAGAAGAAATTTCTCTGGAAAGTACTAAGGGTGTGAGAGTCTTCATCAAATTAGACATGATCTAACAGTGTTAGCTACAAAAAACAACAAAACATTTTTCAACTGCCCACACAAAAATTTCATTTCTGAATGCAGAGAAGTAATAAACAGATATCCTTTCACAGTTGCAATGCAGCCTCACTTGGAATTTTGCCTGCATTTCTGGGTATCAAATTGTAGGAAAAATGCTAAAAATTTCCAAGAACTTTGAAGAAGAAAAAAGGAAAACTCCCCTAACAAAAGTCATTACGGAAATAACATTAACGTAGGAGAGTAAAAATTCCCAGCTGAGCTTTAGGTGAAAAACAGCTAAGGACCACTTTCTGGCCTGTCAAGAAACCATTTATGAAACAAAAAGGAAGCTCAGCTGTCTTAGGATTATAATGAATGTTTGTCCTCCACCACAGCAGCTAGGGTCCATCCACTCTGGAGATGTGTACGTTTCTGAGAATCCTGTAAATCTTACAAAATATGGAAAGAGAAATGCTTATTGCGACGTTGTTCTTCTCACTCCATCAGCTTTTTATGCTCTTTTTTTGACACAAAAGTGAGCTTCAATTGTTTCTGAATGGCCTGTTGGCTTTGCTCCAATGGATGGTCACCTATTTTTCCAGCCTGCAGGAACAACACATTATTTTAAAAAGTTCCAGATGCTAGAGGTTTGGGGAATAAACCCAAATCCTGGTTTTTTTTCTGTTCTATTTGTGTCTCTTACATTACCAATTTTTTGCATCAACATTACAGAACTGATTGCCAGAGAGTGTCACACTCAAAATCTTGACAAAAGAAACATGCAAACCCAGGCATTTACTGCTAGAATAATTAAATACTTATATTTAAAATAATAAAACATTAAAATACTAAAATAAAATTAAAATAAAGTCTGATGAAATAAATATTATTAGTTTAGTTGCAATTATGCTAACATTTATAGTTCCAATTATATTACTGTTAAAATTATATATATCCAAACTTTCAACTATTTCCCCCTTTCTATGACATTATGCTAACCCTCTGCTCCTCTGAGTCCCTAAGGCCAATGACTAAAGTTTTTGGCATCCCGAGTCCTTTGCCAGGAGTGGTATGGTGGTGATGTTGATGGTGTCTGCCCCCTGACACTGAGATCTGCTTAGAGTAACTGTATGTGTTTACTAGCCTGCTCTACACCTTGCTGTATCTTCTCTGTTCTGAAAGTCCAGGTTACATTCAAATTTTTTATATACATATATGTTTTACATACATTGCACACTTGTCCTTTCTTTTCTTTGTTGTGACTAAACCAGGTTTTACTCAGCTTCCAATGTGACCCTCCTGTGAAGGGTAATAATTGGCCACAGGTCAATCTCTTATAGCCCTGGATTCTCCAGTGTCACCCTCTGCCTGTATTTTCATGTTGCCCGCTATCATCCAATGTCTTTGCTCCTCTATGCTGCATTTTATTCCACGAAATGAATTCTTCATTCCACATTAATAACAATTTGTTATTATTGTGTATTAATTACAAAGTATACAGAACAAAAGCAACTGTGCAAAGTTAAGCAAAAGCCAAAACGAATTAGGTGACAGTTACCTGATCATTAAAAGAGCTAAAGACATTGCAAGCTAAAACAAAATCTCCAGACAGGCTAAGTCAAGTCCAGACAAAGTCTGACAGATCTCGAGGTCTAAAAGAAGCCTGTGGCTTCTTACAAGCAATAGCAACTCCAAATTTACTCGGCTAAAAGGCTACATGGAATAATAAAAAGGAAGATGCTCACAAGCATTGAGCAGAAGAGCTCCCAGTAATTATTGAGCAATAGTGCAACCAATACTTACATCTCTTGGAGCACTCCATAAGTCACGGTTTGAAAAAGCCACCTGGGAGGAGAACAAGCATGGGATATGCACTGGACTCTCTCCAGCACTTTCCGAAGTATGATTTCTGGTTTGAGGCAAGCAGCACACAAACTGAATAAACTCACAGTTTTTAAACCATTATCCTGTCCACAAACCTGTCTCCACCAAAGGCTCTTAGAGTCTTCATCTTGTATTTATTTATTTAGGTCACTAGCCTAGACAGTGGATTTAGCTTTTATAAGGGAAAAAATGTGATTTGTACTGCCCAGAAATTACTCCGGAGAGATTTTGTTTTCTCGTAACACAAGGTTATGATTGTTCTTATCCTTCTGTGTCATGTACAAAATAGTTGAATCCTACCTCATTGTTCGTTATGCACTTCCTTCACAGAAGACAATCTCACAAATGTGTCGTGTGCTCTGCAGGATGGGGCAAAAGTGTCATTAAAAATTATGAAAAGGGGCACTATAATTNTGAACTGTATATAAAGTATATAAATGTTCATATACAGTAGTCAGAGTACACACCTCTTCATCCTGCAGAAATCATACAAAAATGACCTGTTCCATGAAGTATCCATGTCCCGTGAGGAAAGAGAGATTTCACCATTCAGGTGTTCCATAAATTTCATTTGCTTTTTATGGAGCAAAGAGTCATTATAAAACTATTAATGGCATAGCTTATTATTGCACAACACATACTTAGTACATAAAACAGAATCTATGCATAGCCTCAAACCAGAAATGGAAGTAAAATGCATTTTATAACTAGTATCTAGCTTGCATGATTAAAGCCAAGCTGTTCTTCAATTTCTGTGTCCACATAGTTCTATTTGGCCCAAGCAAGAATGCAGAAGTGTGCAGAACAGACTTGCCAGGACTCTTTCGACAGCAAGCATCTTACTGAACATATTTAAATGTATCTTGTGTATACAGATGGATCCAGTGTATCCAACAACAACAGAAAAATAAAGCCATCTACTGAGAATTGGTCACATAACTTGAACATGAATACTTAGTTTTTATTCAATGCTTTAGATCTGTAGATCTCAGAATGCTTTTGCAAAATATTATCCAAATTTCTCACTGTGGAAACTGAATCACAAAATGATAAACAAGTCGTGCAGCATCTACGCACTTAGAAATTTGGTAAAGTTTTTGGGACAAGTTTCGCTCTCTGCTATGAGAGCACAGTAAGGCAAAAACTGTCACAAAAGTTTCTACAGTTGTTTCTATGATACAAACAAAGGAAACAACAATGATGTTTTATTTCATCCTGGAAAATATCTTTATCCATTGGCCATGGCGCCTTTGGTTTATGGCACTCCTGGAGATTCCTTCTTCCCATTCTTTTAAGTACAACAAGCATAGAAGCTTTAGGAAGAAAAGTGGAAAAGAAAACTCATAAGTAGTAAACCCATAAAATATCTTTTAAAGCACGTCTATAGTTAAAGCATTTTTAAGAAAGCCTCATGAGTTTTTTTCTGTGTCAGAATAAGTTTTGCAAGTACTTCTATGTATAAGATTATATAAGATAATATTTTATGATTTATTCCCAAACACATTGAAGCGGACAGAAAAACCCTCAAGTTTCCTACAGGTGCAGAAGAGATGAAAGATCTTACTTTGGCCTATAAAAGCAGCCCCTTAGCAGACATGTAGGTTGCTTTCTTAGACAAAAGTCTTGAACACAATTCTAAGAATAAAATAAAGCTACTGGAAACTGAAAAATCTTTTATACGTAAGTGATTATTTATAGATCTCACCTGGGATTAGCCAAGAATTTCTTTCACATGTGAATCAAATGAAAGAAGAATGGAAAGTAATTAAAACATGATATATTACATAGAAAGCCAAGTTTAGAAGCACATCTGCAGCCTACCTATGTGAAAGATGTGGAGAAAACTGACACAAAAAATGCCTGCAAATGTGAACACAGCAAGTAACCACACGTTACTACTGCAAAAAACATAATTTACATTCAACATCTGGATTACCTTCAAAACTAAAAAATATAATAACATGAAGTGGTGGAATGTAGTCTGAAGCTGTGAGTCTATATCTCATTTTGCTTAACTTCTCTTAGCCATTCCAAGAGAATGCTCTTCATTGAAATCCTAACAAAGTCAGTGCAATTAATTATACAAATAATACTCTTTGTACAGGAGTGCATTCTGCTGAAAAATCAACATATTTTTAAATTTATCTAGTGCTCTCACATAAAGAATGAAAATTTCTGGGCATACAGAAAGAATTCTTTCTGAGAAAAAACTAAATTATAGACTACTTGATTTAGGGCTCTTTACGGTGACCGAAATTATCAGGTTCCAGTTAGAGGAAACATTTCGATATATGTAAAAAATGATGGTACGCGGCACCACCATGACTATTTTGCCCTCTGGGTTTTTACATTGATATACACAATGACTACACAGCATGTGGTTGGACTTTCTAGTCAAGAACATGGGCATCTGGTCTGTAAGTAGAGGCCACTCATACTTCTAAGAGAAATTATGTATAGGGAAGAGATTCTGTCAGAGGATTAAGTAATGCAGTATCACACAATGCCAAGCTATGTAAGCTCTGCAGCCCAATGACAACACAGAGATATAAATGCTTTTTTGGATCAAGTTTCCATTCTGTGCTAAGACTTAGTAAAAAACTGGCATTTGGAAGCAGACCAAACAATAAGACAGCTCCAGAATCCATGAAGTGGAAAAAAAAAAATTTATAAATACTGTATGTGCAGGGGATAGTTTGGCACATTTCTTCATAAGACACACAAAGTTAAGAAGACAGGGGTTTTTTTATCCCTCAGGTAATGATCCATATTTTTCATACCATATCTCTTTGTTCTTAGTTTTTCTTCATAGATATATATTCTGATACAGGAGTAGGAAACCGGGGAAAAAGTGGTGTATACTGTCACTTTCTTTTTTCTATACCAATAAAATTAAATAATAAATATCCCCTTTTTGGCTAAGTTCCACCTAACTTGTTTTTTCCACAATGCCAAAGTTTAAAGGATTTTGAAATCTTCTATACAGTAGTTTAGGGAATCTGTTAATATGAAAAAAGACAGAAAGTGTGTTTTGTGCCAAATACACATTTGTGCTATACAAATTTGTGCTATACACATTTGATAGTTTTTTGATTAATCTGTACATAAAATATTTGTTTTAGTATAATGCTCTCTTTGTGATTCCTTGAGTTTACAGCAACAAAACATCTAATTTGGGAAGAAAAGAAAACCACATTAACTTGGTAAGTTTTTCTTCATCAGAGTGCTTACAGCTGCAATTACAATTGCTCTCCCCGCTAGAAGTTAATGGTCAGACTCAGTCACATTTTTTTAATGAGGTATAATATATTGTTCTGTGGCTGACAGCACTGGCATAAATGATAAATGTTAAATCTACACTGTGCCTCTTAGATAACTGATCCAACTTTCTAGGCCACTTCTTGTATCTAAACCAAAATTTTAACTTTGTGGAGGTCTCTTGACCTCCTGGCTTCACCAAAGATCTTAGCAGTCTTATTCAACCCAGTCATCACTGCAAAGGAAAATGGGGGAAAAAAAGGTTTTACAGATGACCCAGCCTGTCCACAGGGTCAGCATAGGTATCCAGAAAAACATTTTTGGTGGAGTCTCCCCCTTGAGCAGGTACCAGGTGGTCTCTGGCCAAATATGTAGAATGAAAACAGAAGCCTACTCTGGCCTTAACACGACATTCCAGACTATGTAAAGAAAAGGTCTGNTCTTATTCAACCCAGTCATCACTGCAAAGGAAAATGGGGGAAAAAAAGGTTTTACAGATGACCCAGCCTGTCCACAGGGTCAGCATAGGTATCCAGAAAAACATTTTTGGTGGAGTCTCCCCCTTGAGCAGGTACCAGGTGGTCTCTGGCTAAATATGTAGAATGAAAACAAAAGCCTACTCTGGCCTTAACACGACATTCCAGACCATGTAAAGAAAAGNCACTGCAAAGGAAAATGGGGGAAAAAAAGGTTTTACAGATGACCCAGCCTGTCCACAGGGTCAGCATAGGTATCCAGAAAAACATTTTTGGTGGAGTCTCCCCCTTGAGCAGGTACCAGGTGGTCTCTGGCCAAATATGTAGAATGAAAACAGAAGCCTACTCTGGCCTTAACACGACATTCCAGACTATGTAAAGAAAAGGTCTGTCTATCTATCTATCTATCTATCTATATCTATATCTATATATCTCCGTATACAACAGTGAAAGAGGAAGACGGAAACATCTGAACTGTATATAAAGTATATAAATGTTCATATACAGTAGTCAGAGTACACACCTCTTCATCCTGCAGAAATCATACAAAAATGACCTGTTCCATGAAGTATCCATGTCCCGTGAGGAAAGAGAGATTGCACCATTCAGGTGTNAAGACGGAAACATCTGAACTGTATATAAAGTATATAAATGTTCATATACAGTAGTCAGAGTACACACCTCTTCATCCTGCAGAAATCATACAAAAATGACCTGTTCCATGAAGTATCCATGTCCCGTGAGGAAAGAGAGATTTCACCATTCAGGTGTTCCATAAATTTCATTTGCTTTTTATGGAGCAAAGATCAAGTCTCACAGGTGCAAAATATATTTTGAGCCACAGGAAGGGGACACCTGTTGTATTTATGCTACTATTGACTGTTCTCATTTGGACATAGAAACAGTGGTCTAATTATGACTGCACTAATTGTAGGTCACACATTTTTTTGCTAGGGAATACTTTTGTAGTATTTATAAGTGAGCATGTGTCACAGTTTAGCTCAAACCAGGACAGCATGATGGCATTTATTGTGTAATGGTATTACTGTACTTATGCAAGCAAATAGTTGACAAAGATAAACGTATTCACTTACATTTTTTACCACTATAGCATGAAAGGACACTTCAGTTGAAGACATGTATTGAAAAACAATGGAAACCCTGTGATACATTGACTGAAACAGTATCGGCACTGTTCAGTTTAGCCAGGCTATGCCTGTATACATCAGAAGGAAATGGCCATTGATATCATTTCATGCAAATGTACCAATATTTGTTTTTACAAAGAATAGAAAGGACATAAATAAAAGACTACTATTTATTATTATTAGCATAATATTACTAAGAACAACATGTAGTGAGACTGATCATAGCCTTTTTATTAGCACACATTTCAGAGATATCCCAAATTATCTTTTAGTTGGTTTCCTTATTAATTCAGCTATAGAAGACACATCATTACAAGATTAAAACTGCATTATTATTGCTGGGTGATATGAAGCTTACTGGAAACAATAGTTGTTGTGACAACAATCGCTGAAAAAGAAAATTAAATACGTCTAAAAGTACTACTGATAAGGCTGTAGTCAGAATTCTCTTTTTAATCTACATTATAACAAGTAAGTGGTTTTTTCTTTCATGTCACTAAATCATATAAATATTAGACTAAATTGCATCAACATTAGTGCATTACTGCAATGCTTCACTTACTTACATGAAAGTAAGAAATATTTACTAATTTTCCAAATATGGCATATCACATGACTCTTGGAAATACTTATCCACATGATGCATGAAGAAGAAAGTTGTTTTCAGCAGGTAAGAACAATATGGACAAAGAATTATTTTGCAATGCAAATAAAAAGGATGAAAGAACCAAACACTTCCATCAGACTGACTGTAAAATCAGAAGACTACAGAGTACAAGATGCATTAAGCATAATTATATACAAATGCATACTTTGAAAATGAACATCAAAAGTGTGTTTATATTACAGAGAAATTAAGCACATATTCCAGTTAATATTAATAACTTCCTTGTTACATGAGTGTGTTTTCATTTTGAGAGCATTTTATTGTGTGGTGTTTCGCATTGAGTTGGATTTTCTGTTAGAGTTACACCAAAACCACAAGAGTAGACCACTGCTGTGGGTCTGCTTCCTGGCTTGTCTGACACTGATGCTTCCAAGTGGAGTATTACAGAGTTATATATGTGGTCTTATTCAAAGTCCTCTTATATGCACTGTTCTAGGTCATGAGCACTTGTATAATTTGAAGAATATATGCATCAGAAAATGGAATAAAATAAATCAGTGGCTCAGTAAAACTGAAGTTAAAAGTACTGAGGAAAATGATGAAGGAAAGGTGTTCCATGATACAGAAAGCTTGGAGTTAAATGTTAACAAGTCATTCAAAGAGCAATTTTGTGTGTCTATTAATTGAAATTATAGATTTAAATTGGAAAAATAAACATGTAGGACTACACTGCCTAACCAATCAGACAAAAGTGACTTCCACCTTCTGAGAGGAGATCAGAGAAGCATCAAATGCAAGAAACATAATAGGAAAGAGAAAAGTCAGCTAATTCAAACTAGACTGGCTAAAAACTGCTCAGGGATGCTGAGACTGCATTTTTTGAAACAGCCAATGATTCATGGATAACTAATTACTCATGGGCCAAGGGATACAAAGAATCCCTGAGGAAAAATCATTCTCCTGGTCCTGAGTTAGTCCACAGGAAAGTGTCATAACATTATTGTCAAAGAGCTGCTCTGCCATGGTGGGTACAACATACTTCAGCTCAACAGTTTTGTGTGAATAACAAGAGGTGGAAAATCCTCTACTGTCATGTGAAATTTAAAAAGGGGATCAACATAAAAGTAAGAAAGCTACTTAAAAAGAAACTAAAAGTGGCAGCTAAAAAAGTAAAACCTTTACTGGAAGTTTGGGAATAATTTTTGAGCCCCATGTTGGAGGAGCAACACAAATGCATACATATTCAAAGAAGATTTTAGAAAGAACGAAAGAAAGTCAGCATGGGCAAACAGCAGAGTGAGGAAGTCTATTAAAAATAAAAAGTCATCCTTCAAAAACTCGGACGTTCAATCTGAATAAAGAAGCTAGAAAAAAGCATGAACTTTGGTAGTTTAAATGTAAAAACACAGTAAGGCCAGACAAAAAAAATCTAAAATCTTATCAGGAGCAGAAAGTCTGTCAGACAGTGTAAAGGTCCAATAAACAGTCAAGGCATAAAATGAGTGCTTGGATGAGACGACAACATGGTGACAACATAGCACAAGAATTAAATTGCTATTTCGAATCTCTCTGCATCAGGTAGGCTTTTGAAGATTTTTTTAAAGCCAGAACTGTTTCTCAGAGAGAACAAAAAAGAGGATACAAATATCAGATTTAAATGTCAGGAGTACAGCTTATAGGACAACTTGACAAAATGAATGATTTTTAGATAACTAAAGCCAAATGCGTGCTTCCAAGAGCACGGCAGAAATTCAGGGAAGAAGTGGCTGAACTATGGGCAAAGGTATGTAACTTTGCTCTTAAAATTGCCTTGCTACCAGACAGCCGGAAGGAGACTTCATCTGGAGATCTAGGGCACCACAGATCAGTATGCCTGGGGTCCATAATCTGAATGAAAATGAAAAAATATGATGAAGTCTGGAGCCTCTACAGAAGCTCTCGAGGAAACTAAGCAGCCATGGTATGAGAGGAAAGAGTCTAACCTGGATAAATAACTAGCAGTAAATTAGGAGGCAGTGGAAAAAATGGTTATTTTTCACAGAGAAAAAAAAAGTGACCAGTGGAGTTCTGAATAAACAGTGAGGAAAAGGAGATGAATAACTATGTGACAAAGTTTGCTGATCATGCTGAGTTATTTTGAATCTGAAAAAGGAGAGTTGGCTGCAGAGAATTGCAGAAGGACTACACAGCACTGAGAGACTGGATGATAAACTAGAAGACAGAATTTAATGCCAAGAAACGTGAAGTGATGCACATACAGAAAAACAAACCAAATTTTATCATGGATTCTATAATGATTAGGTCTAAGATGACCGTTACCACTTAGGAATGATATAATTGATTATAATAGATAGTTTTCAAAATGTTCACTTCAGTATTCAGTAAAAGGAAAAAAAATAATTAGAAATTAATAGGGAAAGAATAGAAAACAAGGCAGAAAACATAATTATGCTACTATATAAATACATCTCCAGCACACCTTCACTTGAACATTGTGTATGTCTGACCCTCCCATCCTGAAGGAGATACAACAGGAAGTTAGGAAAATATACAAAAAACCCCAGCAACAAATGATGACAGAGTAAAGTCTCTTCTAAAGTCTGGAACTGTTTCCAAGTGAGGAAATATTAAATAGACAAGGATGGTTCAAGATAGGGATCAAGAAGGATCCATGATGGCATCTCTAAATTCAGAAGTGACGCAGCGTAGGGACCACTTCCCCTTCTGTCCTAGAACTGTAGGCAATCAAACAAAACCAGCAGCTGACAGGTTCAAATCAAGAAAAAGAAGACTGATCTCCACACAATGTGTAAATTATCTGTGCTAATACCCAATGTGAAAGGCAGCGGGACTCAACTGTTTGTTTGGATTCAAAAAGCATTGCAAGAAGATACAAAAGAAAATGTCACTAAAGTTGGTAAGGAACAGAGATACCAACTCTACCTTCAAAAATTTTTGAAGTATGTAACTTTTGGGGTGTAGGTGTGAATGTCCAGAGGAATTTCACAATATACTTGTTACCTTCCTCCACTTTTTTCCAGGCATCTGCTTTTGCCTACTGTCAGAAACAGCATACAGGACCAGACAGGCTTTTGGTGTGATGTAACACAGCTGTTCACATGGGGTTTTTTCTTTGTTAAACTTTCCACATAATAGTCAAGATTGAATGCTAAACTTATTTGCAAGTGAGCTTGAAAGCCCTTCTCTTGATCATCATATACTGAATGGAAAAGAGTTTCTTGACTACACAGTGTTGCTATATCTTAATACTATTATAAGAGCTTGAAAGTGTGTTCATTGTGGAAATCATTAAAACTTACGAAAGATTTCTAATAGATTATAAAGTGTTTATCTTTTAATGTATTTGGAGATCTGTTTTGATGAACAGTCAGTATATTAAAAAAAAAGTGAAAAGAAATAAGCCAGCTACCTTTGTAGAAGCTTTATACTTAACTTTGCAGAAGACAGAAAAAGGTTTTTTATCTATTAACTCACTCGTTCATCTACATGAGGGTTAAGCAAGGTCAGACTTCTATAGTACAGGTGCCAATTATAAGTGATCAAGTTACTGCATCATAATTAGTTACAATTTATCTGTTCAACCTCAGTAATTGGCTGTATGTGTGCTCCTCATCTGGAACAATTGTAATGCCAAATGCTTTCACTTAGGTCTGCCTATGTAGGTTGTAGTTGTGTGACATTACCTACACACAGGTCAGAAAATACCTTTTTTTTATAGAAAGTTTCAGAAAAGAGAAAATTTCTGCAATCAAAAATAGCATGTGTTTCTGACATAATTCCTCATTTTAGTAACTCATGCTTCCTTTCATCTTTCCTGTTTGCTCAGACAACATTTACCTGATGCAGTATGGTAGCTCCCTTATTTTTAAGGAGAGGCAGTGCATCAGAAGATAAAAATTCAACTCATGAGGAAAATGTTTCAATGCAATAGAATTATTACTCATAGGAAGCTCCTCATATATACATACCAACATTTTCAATTTTTGAATTAATTTTCTACAATTTTCCAATTGTATAAAAATGTCTGCTTTTAAGCGACATCATTAAGGATGATTGTATATGTGAAAGAGACGACTGTAGTAAGGACAGAATCTGTGATAATGGAGGATTTTAATTACATATTTATTGATCGGAAAACAGCTATGCAAACCCCAAAGAAGATAGTGTGAAGTTATAGTGCAAGACTGGATACTACTGAGCTTGATGAACTGTCTCTATGGGAAGAAGGTATTCTGTCATAATTTCAGGGAATTAAATGGCACAGGAAATTTTACAGAAAATTTGTAAAATACATAAAAAATTTTGTATAGCATGGGAAGCCTTGGCAATTATTAAGATTGGGTGGGTGATATTATCCCAGAGAAAATACTAGCTGCCTGTCACAGGCTGATGTTTCCTGGAAAACTTCTTGACTTCATGATAACGCCTTTAATATCTTCAACAAATATGCCCAGTAAAGTTAATGGCTTTCAAGTAATACTCTTGGGGTGCTTGCAACATGGACAACAATGAAGTCCAGAAGTTTTGCTTTGACACCTAATGAGAAAGTAACTCAGAAAACTGCACTAGAAGGCAAACAATGTAAGCCTCTTGACCCATAGTCTCCGTTCTCCACCAAATCTCTTCTCAGCCATGGAAAACCTTACCGTCTATAGAAAACAAAGACATCTAAGATACTGGAAAGAAATATCAAATGGGAATATGCAACGGAAACATTAAGGGTTTCCAGATGTTATCTGGAAATCAAGATTACATTAAATAGCAGATTAGCATGAATGGCTACTCAAGACATCCTTACTACCAGCCACTGTCCATCACTGTAACCCCAGTTTACATTTGAGAGCAGGAGTTGCTTTTGATTCTGTCATCAGGAATGTGAGGGCAAGAATTGTCACAGAGATACAAGGGGTATAATCTCCAGCAGTGAAGGGGGAAGAGGAACAACTGCAAGTTGTAGGATAGGAAGTCTTTTGTGGCTTGCTGGAGTGTTTTAGGCTTGGCATGAATTCTGCCTAATTTTGTTTTGTATTTTATAGATTACATGCACCCAACACAGCCTGAAAATGGTAATCGTCTCACCATTGGGAATATATCTCTCCAAGTTTGGTTTCTCATAACCTGCATTGAAATAAACCTGCATGTTTCAGATGTTTCTGGATCGGCACATTCTTTTTGCTCTTAGAAAGTATAATGTTGTGTGACATTTCCAAAGAGATTTTGTTTGGGTGTTCTCCAATGCAGAGATGAGCACTACTGATGAGCACTGGGAAATAATTTGAGAAATGGCTGCAGAGTCTGCAACTGAAATTCATCTCAGCTAAATCTAAACACGGAGGAGGGTTACAGAGGTCAAATGTAGTTATGTAGTATGTAAAGAGTAGAATGAGCAAATAATTGCAAGGCTTTTGAAAAATATGTAAACAGTCTGGTAGAAAGACAGACTGAGGAGAGTTTATACAAATAAGCAGAAGAAAGTTAAAAGGATAATTAGAGGAGCAAAGAAATAATATTGAATGTCAAGTTGTATGGAATATTTCAATTAAGGGCTCTTCAACTATATCTGTAATAGAGACATAGGTTCAAAGGTTAAATTGTCCCATTAAAAACAACCATGGAGGATTGAAGACAGGGCACAAGGAAATGGCAATTTGTTAAATATTATTTAGTTTCTGTTATTACAGCTGAAGAAGATGGAAAACTGCTTGGGAGAAGAATTGCATATCTTAAAAAGACAGGTCAGCTCCTAATAAGGTGCAGGTAAAATGGGAAGTAAATGAGTCATTTGGCTGCAAATGTACATTTCCCTGGTGTCACAGATGGGGTGCAAATGGAAAAACACACAAATTGGCTTTAAATTAGGCAAGGTCTAATTTGTTGTCAATGGGGTTTTTGTATGTAACCTTTATGCCAGGTCTATATAGCACTGAGGCAGCATAAATACCTTTACAACAATTTTCCTCAGTGCAGCTCATCATTGACTTTTATAAAGTGAAGTAATAGAAATTATCTAGGTTAGTGGCAGATTAATACACCAAGACTTACTACCCAAATTCAGGGGAGGGAGCATGCAACAGAAGAGCAAAACCAGTCCAAGCCTGTACCGAAGAACTGTATGAAAATAAATGTCAGGAAATCCTTAGAAGATTCTTACAAAATACACAGAAATATATTTCCTCAGATCAGATACCAGCACTGCAATGAAATATTAAAGCTTTGAGCTGGAAAAGTATCACAGCATATAAATGAATACACTAACCAGCTCAATTTAGAAACTGAGTAAAATTGGAGTAGATTATCATACTCAAAAGAACCAAAAATGTTCGTAAGGCATAAGTTTTAAAATAAAACTACAGAACAAAAACAGAGTACACAGTGTAATGAGATGAATTAGAACATTTTTACAATAGAGACAAATAGGAATAATACACAATGCACAGTCACTATAAAGACTTAAATATGAGATGAGGTTTCTGTGATTAAATATTTCTTGAAAACACAAATTGAACATCTTTTATTTCCAAAATTCCCTGTTCACCATTCCCTTAAAGATGAGTGGACATCCAAAAGCATTTGGCATTTTCACTTTTTATTGCTTACAGGCAAGATTGGCTTTATCAGCCTCTTCTCTATGACAGCTATTACCAGCTAAAACAGTTTTCTTCAGTGCATCCCATCTCTTCTTTATGTTTTTGCACCAGCGGAAGCTATGAGCTAAACCACAGGAGGGAGGAGCCTTTAAGATGCAAAATAGAAAGTGGATGGCTAGAAAGCTGTCCAGAAACTAATCTTGCCCTAATTATAGGGGTTTAGACAGCTAAAATAGCACATACAGCTGTGAATTGGAGAAATAGTAGCAGTCCTTGTTGTAGACACTACAGAAAAACTTTACATTAGGGAGTTTTGGGCCTTTAGGGTAGCTCCAGAGGTCTCTGAAAATAGGAAGTTTTTTCATCATTTGATTTTTCTCTCTGTAAAAGACTGCAAAAAAGAGGAGAGACACATTAAGAATCTCAAGCCTCGTTCTTGACTAAAACTCTTCATGTCTCAGATGCAACACCAATAGATTTATTTCTGCTTCAGTCCACATAGACTATAAATCCCTTATATATTCTCTGTCAGCTCTACAGCAAAATATACCTGCTTCATCATGGGACTTGATTGTTGTAATTTACTCTTTTAAAAGCTCTCATCAGGTTAGTCTCATCACCTCTGAATATAAGAACTGCTATGCTATTCTGATAAATTGGAAGTATATTATGCTATTCCTCTCTTTTGTACAGTAACTGCTTCTTAAACAGCTGATTTACTGTAAAATGTCACTATTTTTTAAAGCTCTTACTAATGTGGGCCCTGGCTCTGTTCTTGAATCTAATTTTGACAGGTATCTGTGCTGTGTGCATCTCCTATTATTTAAATACCATATTGTCACCTCTTTGGAAGATAAATGCCTTTTGTATTGTTTGCTTCAAATTGAAGGTGATTCTAAATTATGTCACGAGGTGTATTTTTATATCTTTATATTGGTTTAAATTACAAATGTCCTGATGGAATGAGAGGAAAGATATTAATAAAGTGCTATTATTACCATGGTAGCAATCACATTTGTTATTTCAGTACTTTGGATGTGAAGAGAAAACATAATCACCAATAACTTGTTATATTTACTACACCTATACAAAAAGTTTCTGTATTTCAACAAAATTCTCAATATGAACAATAAATGCTGAAAGGTAGGACTTGAGGCTTAAATCAGATTAAAGCACAAATCTGCTTTTATCATAAAAGGAGAGGGAAAAAAGCCCTTGAATTATATTCCTTTTTCTTGCTACATATCTCAAGCCATTACTGCCAACCCATCAAATGAAAACTGCATCTTCTAGAAGCTAAAATTGTGAACACTACAAGTCATGTTGCAGTTGACATGAAAACAACCATTGCTGGCATATCTTGTATTTTTACAGCTGACTATTCTCTCCCTGACATTTTTAGTAAAGTTGAGCAATATCCAGATTCCAGCCTTGATACCAGTCGGCACAGCAACATTCATCTTAAGTTGACATCTGTTGAGAATTTTTCAATAACTTAATGGTTATAAAGCATGTGAGGAGGGGGATAATAGGGGGATTATGACATAAAAATGCTAAAGCTCTTGTGGGGGAACTGCTGCACATAAAGTTTTGATTTGGTAATTCAAACTAATGCAGTTTGTAGTCCTCTAGAGAGAGGGCAATAATGGCGCACAATATGCTCTTAAACACTGATGCATAACACATTGTGCTAGAGCCAAAAGGCACTGTACAATATCATTATGGTGCAGAGAGAACTAGCAACTCTGGGAGTTGCTTTCACAAAGATCTGAATGCACAGGTAACAAACAATAGTGTTGCTCTCCTTTCTGTGCTCCTTTGTCTATTCATTTGGGTATCCTCGGAATACATGTCATTTATTGTTAATATGTTAAAATGATAAAGCTAAAAGTACAAAGATCAGTGTCATGTAATACACATAGGCTTCATTTTTTTTTTTTTACAGAAAATGGATCGAGCAAGATTCAAATTTAGAGTTGTTTGCATCTGAAATCTAACGAAATAAGGAGTGTAAGGATTTGGACAAAGCTAGAAAACAGAAAAAATAAAAGATCTTTCTATGTATAATGGATTCAAATTTAGTATTACCGATATTTGACTGAGGATAAAAAGCATGTAAGGAGAAATTCTTAAAATGGAGTAGAGAATTATTATAGAATTTATAAAAATCTTCTACAACGTACAAAGGATACAGGTTTTTTTTTCCTTTTGCCTATTTTATTCTTGTTGCAACTGATTTATTTAATTTGCATTGTATGTGCTGCTGGATGTAATGTGGAACATAACATTTAAATGAGAACACAATTTTTTGATTACTTCTGCAGGACTTCTGGCAGTGTGAATTTAAGGTGACAAAACTAATCTGTTTGAATGATAAATTGTCCATAACAGGACAAAGCAAAATAAATAAATAAAAACTCTACCATATTAACTGATTTCAGAGAAAATATATATATAGATGATTTTTTGGTTCATAAGGACCCTGTCAAGTTTGGATGACTCCGTTATTCACTTCCTGTAAATACACAGAATTTTCTTTTTGGATTTTCTAATCTGAGTCAAAAGTTTAAGAAAAAAGGTCTTGTCATTTAAGAAATGTTTTCTCATGAAAAATCCTTTAAGACAAATACAAAATTTTGTGACTTTGTATAAATCGTGATTCATCTCACCTCCCTTTTGTCACCTGAAAATCAGTTTTCTGCTGCAAACTGATAGATTTTTTTTGCCATGCTTAATGGCACCAACATATGTAAAACAGCATAAACAAATGCATACTAATGTGCTTGTCCAGTTAGGTGGGACCAATCAGCCTCTCAGGGGCCTATTTCCCTCAACTGTCTCCTAAAGAAGCAGCCTAGAGAACTAGCTTACCTAGTTCTGATGGGCAAAGACAGGTGGAAATTCTGTCTTAATGACACAGTGGAGAAGCTGTGGGAAAAAATGGAGATAGAGATTCACACTCCTACATGGAGGTGTGTGCCATTTCAGATAGCAAGGTTAAATTTCTTGGCTTTCTGCTGCTGCTCCAGACAGCTGTGACTTTCCTGTAAGTCCCAGGTCATAGCTGCCAACCCTACACTGATGTGCCAGGCAGCTGAGGGCGTGTAAAATGGATGTAGATGCTGCTGCTGCTCCCTGTTTCACTCATCTCGGGTCTGTGGGTCCTCTGCAGTAAGGCGAAAACTGTCCTCAGCAGTAATCAGGCTCTGAGGCCCTGCCTGATTTTGAGGGTAATGTCTAGTGCATCAGAGAGAAGTCAGTGGGTCTGCTCCAGGTAGAGCCTTGCACTTCACTATGGTCTTCCAGATCTCTGCTGCATGAGAACCTGCTTCTCCTCCAGTGTACTCCTGACCTACATGGGTTTATGAAAAAGTTCCTCATGCCTCTTTGTGCTCAAGAGAATCACTCTTTGTGTACAGTGTTTGTGTCAACAGGTAGCTTTGCAAAGGGACTCAGATCTTCTCAGACAGAAGAGCTATTTATGTGCCATGTCATTGAACTTAATTTAAATTAATGTATTTTTGGTATTCCAGAGCATACAGTGGTCAACGTCTACTCTTTTGTCATTTGGCTGCAATCTGAAAATTTTTTTTATCACACATTGCTGGTGACAGTAGCAAGTTTTTAGGCTCCTTTCCTTTCCAGCTCCCTACATCTTTTTCATTAGGAGCCTGATCCAAAGGTTTGTTAAGCCAATTGAATATTTTTCATTTAAAGTCAAGGTCTTAAATCAAAATGTTAGGTTAGAATTTTCTTTTTTAGCTGAAGTGTTTTTAAGTTTAATCATGTCTTCAGGAACAAGAAGCTAGCAGACAGCATATCCCTAGAAATGGAGGCATTGCTTGTTAAGATAATATCCAACAATAGAACAAACAGAACTTTGGGGCTCCCAAAATCAACATTCTAAGGCAGTTCCATGATGCAAAGAGGGGCTGATCTGGAATAAATTCAGATTGGGTTCAAATGCATTGGTTTGAATGTGTCTCAGATAGCTTCTACCTGGCAGGGTTTATGTTGGATCAGCTACTGCCCATCGTAAACGATGTGCTTTGTGATCGTGTACTTATTTCACATCTAGAGCAAAACAGTGCTAACACATTTGTCTGGTGAAGCATAGATCTTTGTGATTGTGAAGTTATGACTTTAGCAACATTTGTCAAGGCGCAGTTCTCCTTCTGTTATCTTGAAACACCTGGAAAGGTATAGGAACATAGGATGTTGCAAACCTGCGAATGGTGGACAATTTTTCCTCACTTATGACTGATTCACAAGTAGCAAAGGTAAGTTTCATCCCTACTGTTCCCTCTTGCTCATGAGGACAGAATGTCAAGCAACGACTGTACTCCTCCTCTAGGCCATAGTCCATTTATAGTGTGCATGCAAACCAGGGGGTGGAGTTGGGAAAGTAGACATGCTACCCTAATCATTCTGCAAGATAAGTGGTTTAGCCCCAAAAGAATAGCTTCCCTTTTATCCATTTTTCCTAGCCTGCAGATTCTGGGATGTCTATCTGATGTGATGTATAGATGCATATTATCTTTGAAAATAAAATGTCATATAAATTATGATTTTTTAAAAAAAATATTTTGTGACACATCTAACAATTAAAAGACTCAAAGTCTGGTCCATGCTCAAAATATAATGGCAGAAATTACATGCAATATATGTAAATCTTTTCATGTTTTCTTTATATATAGTATTGTAATCCCTAGAATGAGAATCTGCTGCATTGTTCCATTGCCAAAGTGATGCCTACAAATGAGGGCTCAGGGAATTGCTGCAGGCTTTCTGATGAACTGAGCCAACAAGGCACTGTGCACACAAGCCTGAGTTTTTGAATGAAGAAAGAAGAAGATTTACACATGCAAAGATATTTGTCTCTCTTCCCTTTCAGATTTTCGACAAACAGCTCCTCCTTTCATTTACTGGCAATAAGCGGAAATAAAATGCAAAAACTAAAAACACTTGCATGCTCCAAGTCTTCTCCATCTTTTCCAGCTATGTAATTTGTCCTAGTAAAAGATGCTATTCTTCTTTATAGTTGTCACTCATTAGTTAATTAATAAAGTAACTTGAAAATTCACTATGTTAATCGCCTTCTGAACACTTCTAAAAGTACTTAAATGCCATTTTGCAGACAAAATAGTTGTGAAATTATCTATGTATATATCAGTGCAACTTTCAGTTAAATTTTTTTACAAATAAATATATTTTATATGTTATTTTTTTCAAAGAGTGTTTGATCTAATAGCTTCTAAAGATGGAATCTTGTTTGATTTCCTCATTTGATACCTAAAAGAGCAGACTGAAAATGATGAGAGATGTATTACTTTGCTTAGCTACTTAGCATTAGAAGACTCAGTATTTTGTGAATTACAGAACAAGATTCAGTTTTAAGGGTGAAATACTTTTTTTTTCACCGATTACCTCCCTGCTTGAGAATACTAAGTGGTCTTAAAGTGCCAAGGAGTTTTAAGAATTTTAAATTAATGTTAAATGTTTTAAGCCCTTTTTATGGAAAAAGTGAATATATTCAGTATACTCACACATTCAAAACCCAGCTACTTGATGATTTTTATAACAGATCTTGTATACATTATTGGTATATGATGATTTGAATTATGCAGGAAACCAACAAAGAAAGAAAAATAGGACTGTCTTTCTCCCTAGACCCCTTGTGTCTATGCATGGCCACCTCATGTGCTGGGATTTGAAGTATGTGACTCTGTGACACTTTGCACCCCTTAACTTTCCTTGTTGATTTGGATAGTATATATTTAGATGCTCGGATATCAACGCAGAGGAGAAAAATTTTCTGAATACATGTGTACAACTGTTTGTATATGTAAGGCCATAGTATCTACAGATTTTGGAAAATAATCATTAAATGTTAAGGCACAGCAGTCAGCAATAACTAGGGAACTTTCAAGGTCATGGGTGCTGAAATATTTTTTGGTACACTATAAACAGTATTTAGTCACTTCTGAAAGACTCAGAGATAAAACCTTTATTGCAGTTTTACATCACTTTCACGGTGTTTTTTGAAATTAAGGACTACCTACGCTCTAGACTCCTTCCAGTTGATCAGAATGCAGAATTCCTTTTCAGAAAAGCTTATTTTATTCTACAAGAAAGCCATATTCACTGCGAAATCATTTGTTACTATCAGTTGTGCCTTGCCAGTCCACTGTCTAAGGTGAATCCAAGATCAGTTATGGTTCGAACATAATCGTGAAATGTACAAATAACTTTTTAAAGGAAGTGTTCTTGCTGTAGTTTATGTTCAAGGTTTATAACTGAGGTGATATATTAAGAAAAGTTCGTAGTTAAAAATCTGCAACGGAAAATGTCCCCTACGTCCGAAGGCAGGACCCACTCTATCAAGTTTATAATTAAGCAATAATCCCAAGAAACACAGTCATTACCAGGATTTAATGACTACTTTGTTGGTTAACAGCTCAACGTGAAGTTGAGGATTGTTAACACTCTATCAAACTTCTTGTTAAGTGTGCTAAGTTTTTATTTAAACACACTTGGATCGCAGCTGGAAAGCTGTGGGGGGAATCGGGCATTCCCGGGTGGCTAATGACCAATTTTTTTCCATCACTCAGAACACTGGGCACATTCCTTTATGTTTATATAATAGCTGTTAACTACAGATGGCTGGTGCCACCCGATTTTGGTACTTTGTGTGACCTTAGCCATCTACTGATTCTGTAGCCAGTTTACGTCCTTTTGCTGCTGAGCTTTTGTGGAGTAACAGAAGTTTATCTTAGAGCCTTTTCCAGAATCCAGTGAAGAAGATATAATAATTACCATGGAAATCAATAGTAAGACAAAAAATGCAAGTACCTTTCCAAAAGTTATGACAATCTCTGCTGAAATCAAAATGAGCTGAAGCGTACACCACTTCTGAAAATTATGGAGGTATCATGCAGCTTCCTTGAACTGTATGAATCAAGCAGCAATATTTTACCTGAAAATGTTTCACTTAATCTCCCATTGGCAGTAATCAAGAGTAAGTACAATTTTAATCAGAATCAAACTTATTCTGATGGGCAAGAAAGGAAACTATTTTACCTTGTCAGGTGGGATGACTAGAAATTAATCTTACAAAGTCTACTGAGGTAATTCAGCCTAGGAACATTAGCTGAAAAGCAAAGTCATACCTCTGAATTAACGGCAATTTTTTTTCTGAACTGCCTGTGACAAGCAACCATTTTCCTTTGTTCCATGCGGTAGCGGAGGTGCTGCTATGTTTGTGGTTTACAAACACTTTCTGGACAGGTAGCAGCATTTTCACTGCGACTGAAGAACTCTTAAATCAGCAGCATGGGTCAGACTTGCTGAAAATCGACCAGGAGAGGGAGAGTGGGTAACAGAAGTGATGTCATGCATGGGTTTGTTGACTTTGTTGAAATATCCACAACAGTCGTGGAGTCAGACAAATTCCGCCTAATCAACCCGATAACTTATTATCAAAAGGATCTATTTCTTTGTCACGTCTGTCAGGGTAATCCGGAATTCATTATCATATTAATGTCCTGACTGGGCTCCTCTGGACCTCTGAGTTTTGTTTGTTGAAGAGCTTCCTGGGGCGTTTGGAGAAACAAAGCGCGCTCTCTGGAACATGAGGCATTCAGAGCGGCGTACAGATGGGCCTGGGCTCTTTGTTCCTCTCTGCCTGGGAGGCTGTTATGGGAAGCAGCCAACCTGCAGTCTGTCACAGTGAACATTGTCAAGTCATTGTGTACTTTTAATTGTTACTATGTACATGGAATCTGAAAGGTCGCTCTGGATATATAGTACAAGTGCACAGAGCCCTTTGCCAGACCAAACAGCTGTCCTGTGGTGTTCCCATATTCAGCTCCAGTCACCTTTCTCTCATTGAAGGATCCTTCTGACAGAGCAATTAAAACATACAATTTATTTACTAAACAGTCAATAAGGAAATCTTAGAAGTGTACTCTTTCGCCACTTCACTGTTTCCCATGTGGCTGTCTTAACAGGTCCTTTTATATTTAAGCAATTATTTCTGCCCTAATGATATTACAGACCCAGCAAGATTAATTAAAGAGCCGACAGCAAAGTACAATAACAACCTCAAAATACAATCAAAGAGGTCAAACTGTATACCAAATTCTGCTCTTAGACATTCCTAGATAATATAAAACTCACAAGTTTGGCTGGCCGGCGACAAACGAACTACATTCTTTTCTTTATTAAAGATATGGGACTATTTCTTTAGAAGACTTTGTATAGTTTCTCATTTGTATCTGCAGTATAAAAGAATCGGTCTTAAAGGAAAACTTAATTGTATATGGTGTGAATAATCCTTGGCTGTAGAAGCACAACTCACCAGGGAGTCTATAAGCCATGTTCAGTCTAGATATGTTAATATTTGTTTTCCCATCATGCATCTCAGCTTTTTTTTCAGAAAAATATGAATGCTTCTTAACCACAGCTGAACACTAATATGACGGTATTTCTAAATCTTTGCTAGGTAAATGTGGTTTAGCAATATTGTTATTTAAGCTAATTCAATAATTAATAAATACTTAAAAATGATTAGGTTTAAGACACAAATGCAAAGAGGTTTCCAGTTTCTGCCTGCTCTGCTTATCCCAGATGTGCAAAATACGAAGAAGCCATACAAAATGTGTTACAAAGAATATGGTCTTTCTCATTCAGCTGTGCTGTATTGAAACTTCATAATGAATAACTGCGTGCTCCATATATGTAAAAAGTAATAAGTATGTATATAAATTCATATTTAAACATGTCTGTATGTGGGAAAATATTTCATGTCTTTAAAAATAAAATTTAACAATCAAAAAATAAGAGATAATGAACATAGATAAACTTTAACCCAGTTTCTAAAGTATTACGTAGAGAGCTCTCCATGATTAACAGTACTGTACTGCTAGTTAGTTCTGAGCGCCTTGTATTGCTGAAAATGTACATCTAGTTGTATACTGAACCAAGTATTTTTTTATTTGGTACCAATTTCCAGCTCTTTTTGGAGGTGGGGTCCTTTTCCTTTTTTCTTTCCCTGTTTGTTTCCTCTACTGGTTTTCCCTGTTTGTTTTCTCTGATCCTTATCCTTACTCTTATCCATATCTTTACCTAACCCTTTTTTCTCACCTGGAATATAGAACACCAGAAATTCCGATTTAGTATTGTAGCAACATGTGATAATGAAAATAACCTTCAGAATTTTCCAATACTCATTTCAGAAATCCATTTACGACAATGAGATATATTTTTATGATATTATTGTTGTTGGTTTTGTTATTAGTATTATTGTTATTCTCCAGTGCTTTCTAATGATCCTGGTTATAGAAGTGAAAACAGGGAGACTTATACAATTAAATTTGTGAAATTTATTATGATGAAATCTTTTTCAGCTAATGTTACTAACATCCATTTAGCTAACTGCATTTCTCAGTCACTCTTTGTTTACACAAGTAGTTATATACACTCAGTGTTTAAGTATTAGTAGCAACTCAGTTTCATTGATCTCCTGCACCTGTTGGATGAAGATCACCTCAGCTCATAAACCTTTGTCGGTGNCTAACATCCATTTAGCTAACTGCATTTCTCAGTCACTCTTTGTTTACACAAGTAGTTATATACACTCAGTGTTTAAGTATTAGTAGCAACTCAGTTTCATTGATCTCCTGCACCTGTTGGATGAAGATCACCTCAGCTCGTAAACCTTTGTCGGTGTCATGGACAGTGGGATTGAATGCACCCTCAGCAAGTTTGCCAACAGCACCAAGCTGTGTGCTGTGGTTGACACACTGGTGGAAAGAGAGGCCATCCAGAGGGATCTTGACAGGCTCGAGAGCTGGACCTATGTGAACCACATGAAGTTCAACAAGGCCAAGTGCAAGATCCTGCACATGGGTTGGGGCAATGTGAAGCACAGGTACAGGCTGGGTGGAGAATGGACTGAAAGCAGCCCTGAGGAGAAGGACTTGATGAGTTGGTTGGTGAGAAGCTCTAACAAGAGCCAGCAATGCACGCAAACAGTCCAGAAGGCCAACCGTATCCTGAGCTGCCTCACAAGAAGTGTGACCAGCAGGTTGAGGAAGGTGATTCTCCCCCTCTACTCGACTCTCATGAGATCCCACCTGGAGTACTGCGTTCAGCTCTGGGACCACCAACATAAGAAGGACATGGACCTGTTGGAGCAAGTCCAGAGGAGGGCTACAAAGACAATCATGGGGCTGGAGCATCTCTCCTGTGAAGACAGGCTGAGGGAGCTGGGGTTGTTCAGCAGGCAGAAGAGAAGGTTCCAGGGAGACGTTACAGCAGCCTTCCAGTACCTGAAGAGGCCTACGAGAGAGCTGGAGAGGGACATTTTACAAAGGCATGTAGTGGTAGGACAAAGGGTAACAGTTTTAAACTGAAAGAGGGTAGATTTAGATTAGATATTAGGAAGAAATTCTTCACAATGAGGGTGGTGAGACAATGGAACGGGTTGCCCAGAGAAGCTGTGGATGCCCCCTCCCTGGAAGTGTTCAAGATCGGGTAGGATGGGGCTTTGAGCAATCTAGTCTACTCAAAGGTGTCCCTGCCAATGGCAGGGAGATTGGAACTAGATCATCTTGAAAGTCCCTTCCAACCCAAACCATTCTACGATTCTATGATTTCCCTGAAAAAATCTGAGAATGCTTGCTTTCCTGACTTAGGATTTAAACCAATTGGTCTGTGACTGAGATCACTGTGAGTGATTTACTAGTATCACAGAGAAAGAATGAAAAAACCTAAAGAAGCTCCAACACTAATTGCTACACCAATAATGTGTCAAAATGGGGCTTAGGCCTTAGTTTATACTTACTCTTACTCTAATTGCGTAAAAAAATGTTTCTGAATAAAGAAATAGTAGTGTACTCCTCAAACTGGGATTGTTTCTGAGTACTGTAAATAAGTCTTCAGGTGGCCATAAATAAACGTAAGTTCTCAGTGTTGATAAGAAACCTCTGCAGGCACAGAAGTCCACAAAGTCCAAGGCAAAGCAGGCCAAAGCAGAATCCTATGTAATGGCTGAGAGAGTGTTTTTTACTGATGCATTTGTACTCAATACTTTTTTTACAGCGTTTCACCTGGGACTATTTGCTTAACATTTTACTTTTTCCCAAAAGAGATACAGAGAGATGTTTGGCCAAGAGCAGTTACATACATCATGAGAAACAACTCCATGTTGTGGACTGTTTTTTCTACCTTAGCCTTCTCCTAGAAGAACTCTGCAGGGTGAAAATTCACAGTGAGGAAATCCATGTTGAGGCTGAAGAACATAGNCTCCTGTGAAGACAGGCTGAGGGAGCTGGGGTTGTTCAGCAGGCAGAAGAGAAGGTTCCAGGGAGACGTTACAGCAGCCTTCCAGTACCTGAAGAGGCCTACGAGAGAGCTGGAGAGGGACATTTTACAAAGGCATGTAGTGGTAGGACAAAGGGTAACAGTTTTAAACTGAAAGAGGGTAGATTTAGATTAGATATTAGGAAGAAATTCTTCACAATGAGGGTGGTGAGACAATGGAACGGGTTGCCCAGAGAAGCTGTGGATGCCCCCTCCCTGGAAGTGTTCAAGATCGGGTAGGATGGGGCTTTGAGCAATCTAGTCTACTCAAAGGTGTCCCTGCCAATGGCAGGGAGATTGGAACTGGAACTAGATCATCTTGAAAGTCCCTTCCAACCCAAACCATTCTACGATTCTATGATTTCCCTGAAAAAATCTGAGAATGCTTGCTTTCCTGACTTAGGATTTAAACCAATTGGTCTGTGACTGAGATCACTGTGAGTGATTTACTAGTATCACAGAGAAAGAATGAAAAAACCTAAAGAAGCTCCAACACTAATTGCTACACCAATAATGTGTCAAAATGGGGCTTAGGCCTTAGTTTATACTTACTCTTACTCTAATTGCGTAAAAAAATGTTTCTGAATAAAGAAATAGTAGTGTACTCCTCAAACTGGGATTGTTTCTGAGTACTGTAAATAAGTCTTCAGGTGGCCATAAATAAACGTAAGTTCTCAGTGTTGATAAGAAACCTCTGCAGGCACAGAAGTCCACAAAGTCCAAGGCAAAGCAGGCCAAAGCAGAACCCTATGTAATGGCTGAGAGAGTGTTTTTTACTGATGCATTTGTACTCAATACTTTTTTTACAGCGTTTCACCTGGGACTATTTGCTTAACATTTTACTTTTTCCCAAAAGAGATACAGAGAGATGTTTGGCCAAGAGCAGTTACATACATCATGAGAAACAACTCCATGTTGTGGACTGTTTTTTCTACCTTAGCCTTCTCCTAGAAGAACTCTGCAGGGTGAAAATTCACAGTGAGGAAATCCATGTTGAGGCTGAAGAACATAGGGCTCAGTCCACAGGATACCATACTCAGTGGAAATAAGACATTTCTCTTCTGTGAAAATGAAAAATAGGCCTAAAATGCTTTTTGCAATTTTTTGGAATATATTTTGTGGCAGTCTAGGACAATTCCAAATAATTTTCTTTGAGTTTTGATAAAAGTCAATAAAGAACACTTGTGCTGATCATATCTAAGATTATACCCAACACGATAGTCTGCTTATACCTTTCCATAGCCTTAAATCCATGTTGGGACTGCTCTGCTGTTGACAGCTCATAACTGTGTCTTCTTCAGCACTTTTTTATGTGTGGCTTTTTTTTTTTTTACATAACTGTGCAAATAGTGAACTGCATAAAACAGCTACCTCAAGGTCAGCAGCAGTACTGCTGATTTGCTGTACTGCTTCACAGGAGGGTGTAGGTACAGAGGAGGGATCCCAGGGTGCGTTGCCTACCACGGGGTGCCCCATGTGTCCCCCAATCCTCCCCTCCGCCTGTCCCCAGCGGGCACTGGTGCTCATCTGGCCCTCCACCAAGCCAGTCTGGGAGGCAGACAGGATGCCAAAAACAAAGAAGAAAGAGTTTTCTGTCAGTTTACTACACTGAGACATTCCTCTGGGAAGCTGGATGATCACCACTGCCAGGGGAGGAGAGGAGGCATGTGCACATGGCCAGGGATAGGAGAGAAGGCAGGGGAGAGGGAAGATCAGTCTGTCTAGTGGCAGTTAGCTGTCAGATCAGATTAGCTGTATCATAAACCAGTTTGTTATGGCACAGGTCCAGCATAAATCCAAGGCCTCAGCTCTTGAATGGGATGAGGAAGCTTATTTGTATGCTCTTGCATTCAGGACGTGATTCCACCATGCAGTGGATTAGTGAACTGATCTATGTAAAAAGCAACACAAAGCAAATGAAAACAAAGCTTGAAAAAAGGGTGGTTATTTTGAACACCTCATTTTTTTTGATCCATTTTGCACTGCCACCTGCAGTAGTAACGTCATGGCGCAAGGGAAGAGAAGATGGGGATAGAGATTGCTTCAACCAGTGTTGGCACCCAAACTCCATTACTGTAAAATTAAAGTCCAAGTTCATTGGCCCTTGTAACCAAACAATGGTTGGTTGGTTCACTGTTTAAGAACATCATTCACACAATTGTGAGTATATCTCTGTGGTGATTATTGCGTTAGGAATAGTTCGCTTTATCTAAAATTATACTGCACTTGAAAAACAATTCACTAAAAGGGCTGAATTTCTTAAAAAAAGAAAATAAGTTTTTAAATTATTTTAGTTGAGAAGAAATGATTTGCATGAACACTGTTGGACACAGTGAATTTTCTTAATTCACTGACTAAATGAGAGTCATCTGTATAGATATACTGCAATTCAAGAGAACAGACATAATTTTATAATGTATATTAATTTA
>VZSC01006307.1:306343-316945 GCA_013398225.1 Steatornis caripensis | reverse complement strand
AATTTATATTATGTGAAAGTCAATATGATGAGTTCTATTTAATAGTGTAAAATATTTTAGAACATAATCCAAAATAATACTTTTGTAAGAGTCTGCATAACTTTTTCCTTTCTGATTCTCACTCTGATTTTAATAAATAATGTCCCAAATTAATGTGAAATGAACTATTTCCCAAGTACATGAGAAGGTCATAAACATTGCGTTTGTCTCAAAAATGGAAGAATTGTGTCTTAAAATATATAAGAAATAGGCAAAAAATATGTTCGAATATGCTTGTATACTGATGCTCAAGTGGAATAGAAAAGGATTTAATGACCACTTTAGTGAAATGGGTTTTAAGACACCAAAATAACCCTACCAGCAAATAGTCCTTCCACAAACATTTCATGTCTGCTTGGAACAATGTCTAGAAGTTGTGAAATTGGTATTCTTGAGCTTATAAAATACACAGATTTTTTTTTTCTGTTCATGCTTAATCATTCCTCTTTGCAAGATCACCCAGCCTGCGTTGCTAGCTGTCCACTGATTTTCTCTCTAATTGTCTGTATCACAAATCTTCCTTTCCTCCTGTTCATTCTCCCCATAAAGCAGCATATTTGGTTTGCATGGCAAGGTTTTGGCAGTGAGGCTGCTCAGGGGTGTCTTCTAAGCCTAAGTGAGAAGCCGCTAAAATGTTAGAAGCTTCCCCCATGTCCAACAGAGTCAATGCCAGCTGGCTCCAAGATGGACCTGCTTCTGGCCAAGGCTGAGCCCATCAGAGATGGTGGTAGCGCCTCTGGGATAACATATTTAAGAAGGGGAAAAGTTGCTGTGCAATGGCAATTGCAGCCAGAGAGAGGAGTGAGAATGCGTGAGAAGCAGCCCTACAGACACCAAGGTCAGTGAAGAGGAGAGGGAGGAGGTTCTCCTGGGTGCCAAAGCAGAGATTTCCCTGCAACCTATGGTGAAGATCATGGTGAGGCAGGCTGTCCGCTTGCAGCCCGTGGAGGTCCATGGTGGAGCAGATACCCACCTGCAGCCCGTGGAAAGGACTTCACACTAGAGTAGTTTGTGAAGAACTGTAGCTCGTGGAAGGACTCAAGTTGGAGAAGTTGGTGGAGGACTGTCTGCCATGGGAGGGACCCCACACTGGAGCAGGGGCAGAGTGCGAGGAGCCCTCCCCATGAGGAGGAAGGAGCGGCAGAGACAAAGTGTGATGAACTGACCGCAAGCCCCGCTCCCTGCCCCCCTGTGCCGCTCAGGGGCAGGAGGTAGAGAAAACCAGGAGTAACGTTAAGCCTGGGAAGCAGCGAGGGGTGAGGTGAAGGTGTTTTTAAGATTTCGGTTCATTTCTCATTACTCTACTCTGATTTGATTGCTAATAAATTAAACTAATTTCCCCAAGTTGAGTCTGTGTTGCCCGTGATGGTAATTGCTGAGTGATCTCTCCCTGTCCTTATCTCAACTCTCGAGACTTCTGTTGTATTTTCTCTCCCCTGTCCAGCTGAGGAGGGGGAGTAATAGAGCAGCTTTGGTGGGCACCTGGCATCCAGCCAGAGTCAATCCACCACAAGCAATTTTTACTTTTTTTTACTTTACAAATAGCATACATCAAAAGCGGTCAACCCTCTGCTGTAGGTATTTCTCTTGTCACTTTGCTCCCTATAGGTGGAGCTGGACACAGCAAGGCCTTGGAGGGTCAGTGAAGCTCCTACCTGGAACCAGGAGAGGAGCAAAAGCCACAAAATGGGATGAAGAAGAAGAACTTCTGGGGCAAATTTCATTTTCAAGGGAGCAGAAGAGAGGGAGCTCTGTATCTTACTGTGCAAAGGAAAGGCAAAGAATTCAGTTTTGGCTATCTAAGAGTGAATGGCAAAGAGCAGACAACTAAGATGTATTTTCCTCATTAAATATTTCCCATGTAGATATTGAGGAGATAGATATGGAAAATCCCCAACCCATGAAAAGCACAATAAGATGCTCCAAAACTATATTCCTCATTTTTCATAATCCTTTTTTCAAAACAGCTTTTCAGATTTTTGTTTTATAGCAGTTTGGAATACAGTATATTAAAAATAAGGAAGAGTGGCATTATATAGTCATCATGCAGAGGGTTGTGTTTCATTCTAAAGCATGTTTTAGATTCACTGTGGTAAAATAATAATACATATACATATACATTTTTAACGAAGGATTAACAACCAGGATTAATAATCAGTGCATAAGATCTAAGGTCAATACACGGTATAGAAACAGATTAATCAAATGTTCATCAATTACAGCAAGTTACTTTTAAGAGGTGTGTTCTGAACAAGTATGAAAGATTCTGATATTCAAAACAGTTTGCGTTGAGTATCATTGAATCATATTCATTTACAAATATTTCTTACTAGGATTGCAGAGCTAAGATATATCATTGTGACCTCTTTCCAGAATACGTTCTAAGCTATTGTATAATATAAAATATTGTACCATCCTGAAAGTATAAATAAATAAGAGATTTGTTATGCTAGTCACAATGCTAATGCATAATAGTCCCCACTTTTCAATTTACTGATTATTACTTTTCCAATTTATCTAATCTTTAAAATCAAAGGTGAATTCTTTGCTGAGCATCCACCCTCTCATATTTTATTTAACTTCACCCTTGTTTCTGCTTTGTGTCCGCCAGCTACTGTAGTTTCATTTCACTCCAATCCATTTGCTGCCTCAAAAAAAAAAAAAAAAGAAGAAAAAGTAAATAGATATAAAGACAGAGAGAGAGAAAAAAAGAGAGAGAGGAAACTTGCAGTGGGCAAAATATATCAATTAAAAATTAGGGTAAAAATAGTCTTTCATGTGCAGTGCATGTCCCTGAGCTAGATTAACATTGCTGTGAGCATGCTACACTAGTCAGTTCATCGCCTGAGGAAAGTTTGCAGGCAAAATTCATCTGCACAGCTAGCACACTTGAAAGACTCAGGCACAGGGCTGTGTTCATGGCCTGACAACAACAAAACACCTGCTTGAAGTTGAGACAGAATAGCAAGCTGGATAGAGTTCAAAAGGATCGAATTATAATCACACCCTGATTAACAAAGAAGTGAATTACTGTAGTCCTTTGTCAATAGCTGGCCTATTTGCATACTATCTTGCAATGCCCAACAGGTTAGAACTTTTTAGTTACACATGGTCAAACATTAAAAAATGGCAGGAAAAAGCTTTACGCCTGTGTAACTTGGACACTTTGCATGCATATTGTGTGGGTTACATCTTCTTAATGCTTTCTAGTCTGGTGTCGGCAAGAGCAGGGAAAACTCCACCCACTGTCTTTCCTCCGTCTCCCATTCCCCACCTTCCAGAAACATACTAGGCAAACAACAAATACCGCATATAATTTTCTTTCTCACAAGTTTTTTAAATGTATTTGACAACAAATAACTGTATATTAAACCAATTTGTTTCAGCAGATGAAAGTGAGTAATTTTAGATTCAGTCCATTAGAGCTGCGCTTGGCTATGTGATTTTTTTGAGGTTTATCAGCAAAAAACCCTGTAACAATCTACAATGCCAGAACAAAAAACATGGAATGTACTACCTTAATTTCATACTGGATGCCTTTTGTTTCATAATTGAGTTTTCTGTGCATACCCTGGGTTTTATTTTAGATTAGTTTCAAAACTGAATGTAGTCATGATAAAATAAGCACTTCTGTATCCGTATCTTTACATTGATAGTAAGGTAGCGAGGCATGGAAAAGTGGACACAGAAAACATAATAAAGCCAAATTAATACTGCTGCTTGTTGTTTTCCTTTATATTGTAAATGTAATATCACTCCATAGGTATTCATTTAAAAAAAAATTCTTTTACTGCAGTATAAACTAAGTCCTGCTGGACCATATATTCCAGTTATTCAAAGAATAAGCAAAGCACAGTTTAGCAGTGGTGTATATTACGTCTTCACTTTCTCTGGCAACATCCCTCCTTTGTGGGAACGAGTATGACAGGAAGTGATCTCATGGGATCATTTCCCTACCGTAGTTGAGACCAAATATGTCAATGCAAATATATCATTTGTCTAGCTTGTTCTTAGAAACGTTCACAACCGAAAACTATAGCCACAGAAGATATTTTCAAAAAACCCTCCTGAATCTCCATTAATCCAATTTAAAAGTATGTATGCTCTCATTTGTGCCTATTACTTCTTATGCTCCTCATCTTGACCAAGGAAAAGAGATTATTCTGTTTCTCACTGCACTAACCTCCTACGTATTAGAAGATTGATGATTTGTCTCCATTTTCTTCTGCACCCTGATGAAGACTAGTAGCTTCAGTCTTCCTCTATAGATAATGCTTTTTAAACCTCTATATTCCATGTTTCTCTCCTGCATATGATTTCAGACTGGTCCTTTGAGGTCTTAGAAGGAATAGAGAAGAAAAATTACTTCGTGTGTTTTATGGGTTATCCTCCTATTCCCTTTTCTTGTTCAGAAATGATATAACATTGCAGTTCTGAACACAGACTAATATTTGTCTTGCCATCTACCGTGACACCAAATTTCCTTCTGCAAAATTTTTATATGACCAGTTTTCTCCCCTTATTGGTTTCACAATGGATAACTACCTCCGTTGTATAAATATGAATATATTCTTTTTTAGACAGTTTTTCTGGAGTTTCAAGACAATTTTACATTGTTTTCCTGTTATCTGAAGCTTTTGTAGTTGTGTTGCTTCCCACTCGCTTAATAAGCATTCCATCATCTATGTCACAGAAGGAAATCTTGAAGATGGCAACAACAGATGATCTGTTTGATTTTATCAGTGAACCATAATCTTTGATACCTTTTATTTTACTGACATTATTGCACTTTTTTTCTAAAATGTGTCTTTCTAACTGGCTTAGGAAAATGCCATGCACACAATGTTAGAAGATTTCTAATGTCACAAATACATCTACTGCTTCTGCTTTGTCCACAGGGCCTGCTATTCTATGATAGAAGGAAATTATTTGCTTTTCACAAATCCATGCATGCTGTTACTCAGTTTTCTGTTACCTTACTGGTTACAGACAGCTTGTTGGATCATTTGGTTTAGTAGTTTTCTGAGCACTGAAATGAAATTGATTGATCTATAGTTCTCTTGTTCCACCTTTTAGAATGTTTATCTCATTTTAGAGATGGGCAGTCCATCTGCACTGTTCCAGTCTTTAGTACCACTCCCATCCTTTATGTTCTTAGAGATCACTACTGACAGCTCTCATACTGCTGTAGCTGAACCTTTCAGTAATCTAGGATGAAGTACGTGGTTCACATGACCTAACGTATCTGATTTCCCCAAGTATTCTCTAGTCCTAGGTTGATATTGTACACTTTGTTTTTTATCAACTGTGCTTCATTAATTACCACTCTCTCATTTCAGATTACTTTTTTAAGGGAGACTGGAGTAGCTAAGGTTTATACATCACATAGTAACAGCATTCCTTCTTGGTCAACTGACATTTTAGGCAATCTTCCTATTATTGGTATACGTACACAACCGTCACAATCTTAAACGTAACTTACTATTTTTTCTTCTTCATGTTCTGAATTTTACACACTTGAGTTATCTTTTGTATTCATCCTTAGTAAAGTGACGTTTCTATTTTCTGCATACTACCTTACTATCTTTGAGGTCAAATACGTATTCATAATTTAGTCAGCTTAATCTCTTAATCATATTTCTAATTTTTCTCAGCACTAGAATAGTTTGTACTTGTGCAATTAGTATCAATAATAAAAAAAGTCTTCTTAAATGCTTTTTTTTCCTTATACGTATTTCCCATAAGAAATTTCCAAAAACCACTCTCTGAGTTTATAGAAACTTGCCTTCTTGCAGTCCCCTTTTTCTTATTATGCTGTTTTCCATTATACTGCATCTCTTTCCCTCTCTCCCTGCTACCCTCCCTCCTTTTCCTCAGGATCATGAGTGTATTAATTTTGTGGTTACTCTAGCTCAGGTTGCCTTCCATTTGCCTATTCTCAGTCATCTTGTTCTACTAGCTGGAATCAGATCTGAAATCTCCAGATGTTTTCTTTAAACTATCAAAATTTGACATAAAAATACCAAAAACTTTGTGAATATACACTAAGAACTGCTTTGGCAATCTGTGTTAAGATCCCCAAACAGCACATACATACTCACGCATTCTTCCTCCATCCAACAAAGATTAATCTACTCCAAAGTACAACAGCTTCAACACTATAACACCTTCAACAGGAGGCCACAGGAATCTTCCCCTGTGGGGTGGTGGTTCTGGTAAGTTCATAGGGAAGGATTTTGTCACCCTCAGGATGGGGAGAAAGCTGATGCAAGTTCTTTTTAATGCTCTAGTGAGTACTATAATCATCATACTATCAGATTGGTGATCAATCTCTTAAAAATCAGATGCTGCAATACTTAGCAGCGTAACTCTCATACCCTTTACAACTTTAGCCTAAGATGCATATTTTCACTATTAGATATGTAATTATTTATTGAGCCATGACCTTCCCTGACGTATATGCTTGTCTAGAATTTTATTAGTCTTTGAATGGAGTCATGGATCAAATCTTTAATTCTGGAAGTTGTCCTAGGAGGTAGACTTGCTTTCTATTCCCCTAGAGTGTTGGAACATGCCCATTTGATGAAGAATTCACAACTTTGTTTCTTCAGTTCAAAGGAACCTGTCAGCTTAATTTGAAAGCAGTCAGTGAGAAAGTAAAGTTTGAATTCTAATAGAAAAGTCTATGTTTTTGTGATTCTGACTAAAGATCAGAGATATTAGAGATAAATATCTATATCCAGTAGAGTAGTATTCCACCACTGTGCTTTCAAAAAGAATAAGATATTCAGGTGTGACTTGAAACAAGTAAGACATCTAAATACCTTTAAGTCTTGCCTTATTTACAATCATGGAGCATATCCTTTTCATTAACCTCTGTTCTATTAATCTAGTTGTTCTCATCTCTCAGCAACCACTCCATAGTTTCCACTGAATCAGCTGTACTTCATCTTGGTTTAGAATGGAAAAATCAAGAACTATCTATAGTGCATCACTTTCCAGTGCACTTAATATATATTTCAGTGTGACTGCTAAGTGTATCAGCTTTTTCAACTGCAGTAGTTAAATGAAAAAAAAAAAAAAAAGCCAACCAAACCACCTTTAAAACTATATATTAAAATCAGAAATCAGAAAGTCCAATTACTCTGAGATATGGCAGGAAATACTTGTCTACATTTTTTCAAATGTCTGAGATTTTCTCCATATTTTTTCCAGCCATACTTTTATTAGAGTTTAATAATGTGCTGTTACAAGGAAGGTAGAACCCATTATTTTTCATTTTTGTTTTGACAATATTTTTTTGATGATTGGTAAACGTCACATGTTATAGATCCATCTCATCAAAGAATAGCTCAGGCCTGAGTCTTTTTTTATTACTATTATTTATACTGCTCCACAGTACCAGTTTCAGAGCTCAACCAAAGCTTCTGAACAACAATTTAAATGGCTAATGTTCCTTGAGGACATGGACAAGTGAATATAGCACAAGGAGAGGAAGGCAAAGATGACAATGTCACACTTGCATGACTATCTAAACGCAGAGATTGCTCAGGCTTTATAAATTGGGGAAGTGAGTTGTTAAGGAGAGCTTGTGAGGAAGAGATATCAATAAAGTGTTAGCGCCTTCTTCCCCATAGCCATTATTGTCATGTAGCACTGACATTATTTAATGACATTTAATGTCGTTTAATGTATTTAATGTCATTTAATTTAATGTCATTTCTACAGTATTTAATAATGAGTTGGAGGAGAATCAAGATATATCTAGATATCTGTGTTGCTTCAGTGACAAGCTGATCACAGTAGAGGGTGTTTGGAAACACCTAGTAGACATGCCAGTAATGTTATATTGATTGCAGAGAACTGTGTTTTGAAACTTAGCATATTTTAAAAACAATGGTGTTGCACTGTGGCATAGGATTTCCAGACAGGATACATAGGCTCACCAGACATATCTGTTCCATATCACATCAGCTGTCAAACATGCAGCAAACTCATCAGATTTCCAGCTATTGTCTTCTTAGTGACATTCTAGATTAGATTTGTAAAATAAAATGTCATAATAGTTCACATTTTAAGATGAATACATCAAAAATAGTTTAAGCAAGAAGGAAAAAGTGATATAGCATTTACACTTTTTCTGGTTTTGTGTAACTCTCCCTAGCTCTTGACCTATGTAATTTAATTTTTAGGAACTGAAGTGACAATTTTCATTATCTGCTGGTGCTTTTTCTGCAAGTTTTCTGCAATTCTTTAAACAAAATAGGCTCTGAGAGTAAGACAAGGCTTGCATGGCTCTTCCTGATTAGCTTCATGGTAAGATTTTTCTCCTCACCGACTAATTCAGCTTATTAGTACCACTTTCCTTGACCTTGTTCTGGAGTTTGTGGAGCAACTAACTTAGTTGCAGCCAAATGTGTCTAAAATTGGTCTTTTTATGAAATGTGGTGCTGAAACACCTATGTGCAAAATATATGTCTCAGGTAAAGAGCAGCTCCTCTTTCTGTAGGAGCTCTTTCAGGAGCTGAACCGCTCCTACAGCAATACACCCGTGTTCTCCAAATGCTATATATCTTTTATAACTCCTGATAGCTCTAGAAAACCATGATAGCAGAAAATTCTGGAGCAAAGATGGCTACTGCAGGGCTACTAAGTGATTGTACTGTACTGTCAGTATTACAACAGGCAGTACTACTGAATGAGCATTGCAAGCCTTAGAGAAAAAGAAGATACCTGTACACACTCTGGTATACACTTTTTCAAATAGTCGTCTCACAGAATTATTTCCAGTTTGCTTTCCTGGCCTGTTTTATTTCCAGTAAATATCAAAGGCTTGATATTGCTGTTGCTTTGCAACATCTATTATTGGACTTTACTTGGAGCAGTAGCAGTGTTTATTCAAATAGGTTGAAATTATTCTAATGGATGTGACCTCTACTACCAGCATTATCAGATTCCTGTGTACACTATTTTTCCATCACTTGAAGCAAGGTTATCCTTGTTTCCACCACCTGACAAAGGTTTTGATTTACAACTAGGCAGGCTTTTGCAGACATGATGGGTTTGCAATAAAATACCTGGATAATGTCATTTTCTACTAAACAGCTTGACTGAGAGCTGGCTGGAATGATTCAAGTAGGGCAAGCTGAAGATGAAGCTTTCAACTGGTCAGCTTTTCCTTAGTTTCATCAGAGTCTGTCAAATCGTCGACATTTCCAGTATGTAGATGTTTGGGTCATACAGTGCATTGCCTTCTGCCTGTTAATTTAAAACTGTTGCTGCTTATTCCAGATTTCACCTGCATTCTGCAGTTTAACTTCCGCATTTTAAATAATTTGGCTTGGGGAGAGAGACATAGTCTAACCATGAAAACCCAGGCACTCAAGGCACTGGTAATGGATATTGTTCAGACTGCACAGCTGTTAGGATCACTTTTGTATCTGAATGGTATCTACTATTAGTTTCTTCTCTTTTAGACACCCTAATCGCTATGACCTTCCTTCTTTTCCCATGAATCTGTCCCTTGTGTAACAATAGCCACGGTACAAAGCAAATAGCTTCTCAGAAGACCTTGATTCAGCCTGAGCCCGTAGGCACGTGTGCACTGCCTTATAGTCATGCTGAAGTTCAAGATCAATTTTTTAGAGTCCCAAGTGAGTTTTGTCCACACTGTTGAAGTGTCAGTACCATTTTCTGCAATGGTCCTTGCCCACAGATCCAGATGGAGAGCCATGTAAAGGTAACAGAATATCAAGAGCTGCTTCAGAAGAGGCTGTGCTGCGAATGCAAGGTCTGACTGGGAAATTAAATTCTACTTTCTTCTGCAACAGGCCAGAGGCTGCAGCACGAACCTCCTGCTGCCATAGCAAATATTCCACCATATTAACTATATGTCTTATATGTGAACTCTGGACTACTGTAGCCACATAAACACTGAGCCTGAATTTCCTTGGCATAATGTGAACACCCATCTCATCTAAGTCCAGCCTGAGAACTCATTTATTTAGTGTCCCAGCTGTGCTCCCTAACATGGAAAGACTTGAAATGCTCTTATCAGTTATTTTGGAATCACATCAGAAGAGAATAAATGAATAGCTGCACTTCTAAGTGACCCATAAGTCTATACTATTACCATTAATTTCTTAAAATCTGTGAAACAATCTTCTTCTCAGCAGATATTAAATGTAACTAGTATTCAAATCTGTATACCAGTCTCTAGTTGGTTCATTAGCCACAAATCAATGTATTTTGTTGATATCTTAGCATGCATAATAGGCTCAGAATTATGACTGTGACATCCCGATGGGATGCATCCACGCGTGCTGAGGGAGCTGGCGGAGGTAATTGCTAGGCCACTCTCTATCATCTTTGAAAAGTCGTGGAGAACAGGAGAGGTGCCTGAGGATTGGAGGAAAGCCAATGTCAGTCCAATCTTCAAAAAGGGCAAGAAGGAGGACCCGGGAAACTACAGGCCAGTCAGTCTCACCTCCATCCCTGGAAAGGTGATGGAACGGCTTGTTCTGGAAGTCATCTCTAAGCACATGGAGGAGGAGAAGACTATCC
>VZSC01006307.1:275306-305796 GCA_013398225.1 Steatornis caripensis | reverse complement strand
CAAGAGAGACAGGGAACTACTGGAGAGAGTCCAGCAGAGGGCCACGAAGTTGATTAGGGGAGTGGAGCATCTCTCTTATAAGGAAAGGCTGAGAGAGCTGGGTCTGTTCAGCCTGGAAAAGAGAAGGCTGAGAGGAGATCTGATCAATGCTCACAAATATCTAAAGGGTGGACGTCAAGAGGATGGGGTCAGACTCTTCTCAGTGGTGCCCAGCGACAGGACAAGGGGCAATGGGCACAAACTGGAATTCAGGAAGTTCCACCTGAACATGAGGAGGAACTTCTTTACTGTGAGGCTGACAGAGCACTGGAACAGGCTGCCCAGAGAGGTTGTGGAGTCTCCTTCTCTGGAGATATTCAAAACTCACCTGGATGCATTCCTGTGCAATCTGCTCTAGGCTAACCTGCTTTAGCAGGGGGGTTGGACTAGATGATCTCTAGAGGTCCCTTCCAACCCCTACCATTCTATGATTCTATGATTCTATGATCTACGAAAATGCATACAGGTGTTTAGGCAGCCTAAAGACAATCTGCTTAAAGACAATCCCCACCCAGATTTCTGTAATTCAGAAAAGTATCTGGAAAATCAAATGTGAGTTTTAAGGAGATCTAGTTGTTCAGCAAAGATGGTAGTCAGGATTTTCTAACCTGTTACATACTTTCTGGATTAATTTCTCTATTATAATTGTAAGCAAGGCATTTCCAGCTACATTAGAATGACTATCATATGCTTTCTGGTCCTAATACCCTTTCTGGAAACAGAGTTATGCCTACAATGGAGAAAGGCATGACAAATTCATGTATTCAGCGTAAATTACTGTGTGAGAATTATTCACTTGAATGAAGAAAATACACTCATTTTCTTTATTCAGTTATATTCAGACTAAATTTACATTGTGCGCTTTCGCCTATTCATGCCACGACTGATTTTTGACCTTTGCATGTGAAAACATCTCAAGCAGCCCAAGAAACTGTAAGAATTTCCTGTCATCACATAGCAATCAAGTCCAAATAGCGCCAGTGCTGTAGAAATTTCTTCTTAGTATGACCATATTTACATGAATGCAAGAGTCCAAAATCTGTCACTACACCTCCTTACTAACTTTTTAGTTATATCTTGACATGTGAGCCAAGAATAGACTGTTTTAGCTAACCAATTAGCAAGCCCCACTCTTTTCTGACCGACATAGTACGTGGAAGCTATGCATATAGTTTCTCAGTTGTAGAAGACTCTGCAAAGTGATTTCATTCTTGATGTTTGTTACTCTAGACATGCAAAAGCTCTTAAGTTAAAAACAAACATGAATCAAGGTAGGATGATTGCACTGGCCGACAGATGTAATATTTCATAAGGAAGCTAATTGGTTTTCATTCTAATTTCTGGAGAAGAAACAGACTTAAGAAATGCAGGCAGATTAAGAAATGCAGGCAGATTAAGAAATGCACCAGATGACCACAAAAAATGAATCAAATGAAAAAAACTGTTTTCCTTCAGATCAATTCTAATAGCCTATACATCAATAAACAAGAAAAGTTGTAAAGAAGAATAGAAATCAATCCTGCCACATAAAGTAGTGCTTTCACACAATTTCCTTGTTGTTAGTACTGAAGAAGAGGGAATTTTACATTAATTTGTATCACAGTTAATATTCAGACAGTTGCAAAAGACGCTGCTTAACCACCAGTACATACGTTTCGCTTAAAAGGAAAGCATTCAAAAGGAAAATGAATTAGTCAACATTTTTCCTAAAGGAACTAAATTAAACAACAACAAAAATAGAAGTTAACCAATGTGATTCTTCTGGGATTGATAGATATAATGACTTAAACAACTTTTTTTTTTTCAAATGCTTCCTAGCTATTTCCTTAAGAGTTTTCCACATCCAGTACTCTATTTTCAGTTCCATTTTATTTGACCTTAGGAAGTACTAACCAATCTAGGAAGAAAACATTTAAAAAGAGTTATTTATACTAAAACTTCAGAGGATAAAGACAATGGAAAGTGCAAAAATCAACTCAAATATCTTCAGAAATAATTTAACTCTCACGTCACTGTTGACTGACAGCTCTAATAAATTCCTACATTTTAAGCAGATTTACATTTCACATGCATTTTCTCTCCGCTCCTGAGCAGAGTGGAACATCTATTGTCAAATGCATAAAATAATATTAGAAATGCAAACTTAATGTAGCCAATGGTAATGTGTTATTTAAAACTTATGAGCCTGAATAAGGGCTTATTTTCTCCAAATTGAAATTTATAGTTTCATTTTAAAGTGCTAACTTGAATACTGATGGGCTTTAGGCATACTGTTATAAAATGGGAATGAAAAACAGAGCAAGTAACTACCAGGCGTAAAGCTGCTATTATGGTAATATATGGAAACTTATATAAAAAGTGGATCCTAGTTACCTGTACTAATAGCAAAAAACATACAGTAAAATTTGTGCAACTGGTATAGGGAAGTCATACTTTCCTGCAATATATGTCAAATCATTAAATATTCTGGTTTTAGAATCACAATGTTTAAACATCGATGGCTGGAGAGCAATTTTGAAAATGCAATTGCACCAGAAAGCAGATGATAGTTTCATCTCTCTTCCCTTTTGAAGCTGTTTTTGGATATTTTTTCTCCAGTTCCACTCTGATCAGTGAAAATAAAGAACAGAGACTGGGTTTTTCAGTTGCTTTCTGGCATCAAATTTTCTTGATGCTGGATGGTTATACCATACACGACTATAGGAAAACTAATTCAATTTACATTAAACACAAATCTTCAATTTCATAAAAAAAAATACCTCTCTACCATATCTTGATTTTACAGATAGTGTAAACCACCAAAGTTTGCTTCTACTAAATCTATTCAAACATTTTTGTGTCATACATGCGTACTTCAGGAATAATGCAGTACAGCTCAGGGCACACAGAAATAACATAGTTGTTGTAGTACTTGTCATCTTTCAATGCAAATGTTTTACAAAGTCGTAAAATAGCTCATAAAATGCCCTGATGGAAGTATTTATGATGGAAAACTCTTATGATCATTAAGAAAAGTATGCTTAGGTGCCACCTAATTTTTCAAAAAAATAAAGATTTTGATCAGTTGCTAAATTAAGAACAAAATTTAGCCTCCCAAATTCAATGCATGCAATTCAGTTCTGCAGGTGTGATTCTTCATCCTAAAAAAGCTGACCTCCATAGACTGATGGCGTAGTTTGATCCCAGCTGGCAACAAAGCACGCGGCCGCTCTCTCACTCCTCCCCCCACACTGGGTTGAGGAGAAAATGTAATGAAACCTGCTGGGTTCAGACAAGGACAGGGAGGGTTCGCTCACCAATTATGGTTACAGGCACAAACAGACTCAACTTGGGGAAAAAAAATAATTTAATCTGTTATTGATCAAAGCAGAGCGGGACAAGGAGACACGATAAGCCAGATCTTAAAACACAAATAAATACCCTTCCCCCCCCTCAGCCCCTCCCCCGTTCCCGGGCTCGAGTCCCCTCACTCCCCATGTCTCTCCCTCCTCCCCCTCAGCAGCGCAGGGGGACAGGGAATGGGGGTGCAGTCAGCTCACCAGAGATTGTCTCTGCCGCTCCTTCCTCCTCAGGCGGGGAGGGCTCCTCACACGCTTCCCCTGCTCCAGCACGGGGTTTCTCCTGCGGCAGACAGTCCCTCACGAACCCCTCCGACGTGAGTCTTTCCCACACGGTGCAGTCCCTCAGGAACTCACTGATTCAGCATGCATTGCCCACAGAGTCATGGCCTTCTTTGGGAACAGGCACCTCCTCCCCTGCCGAGGTGTCCTCCTGCTCCACCGTGGTCCCTCAAGGGCTGCAGGTCCATCTCTGCCTTGCCACGGTCCTTCATGGGTTTCTCCACCATGGTCCTCCGTGGGCTGCAAGGGCACAGCCTGCCCTCTCCCCACGGACAGGGGAATCTCTGCTCCAGTCGCCTGCTGCCCCTCCTTCCTCACTGACTCCCAGTATCTGCATAGGTGTTTCTCTCACCACCCCCTCCTTCCTCCCACTCTTTTGTCCTCAGATATATTATTATGACAGAGGCGCATCTATTGTCTCTAAATGGCCCAGTCTCAGCCCAAGGCGGGGTTGACTTGGAGCTGGGGGATCTTCCAACAGCTTCTGACAGGGGTCACCTGCCCGTGTAGCCCCTTCCCCTGCCACCAAAGCCCCGCCACACAGACCCGATACAATTGAAAACTTAGTCCAATCCTGCTTAACGTAGGCATTAGGGGAAGATACAGCAGGGCTAGTCAGGGTGTACTTAATACTCTTCTCTCACCATCTAAAATGTTGCTGGAAATACAAACGAGCAAAATTGTCCCACTGCTTCAGAAACAGCAGAAACATCTCCACCATACTTAGATTTCACAAACACACCCCGAACGTCTCTTCTACCCAACAGCAAGGATCATTAGCTCAAAGACTTTGCTTTCCATTTCTTTTCTTTTTATCTCTGTACAAGAAATACCTTATGACAGTCTTTTCCCCTTTTGTTTATGGATTTTCCTAACACTTTTCCAAGTTTCTTAAATGGGCCTGTTTTCAGCTTCACAGGTCATTCCTGTGTGCTTTCTGAAGTGTACCTCAGCTCTGCTCCATAGCCATGCTCCTTGCTAGGAATACACTTCTACTTCTAGCAGGTGCCACCTGTGACAAACTACTGCCACGTTATTTTGGGCAGTGTAACTTTCTCCTTTCTCTGAGCTTGGCCACTGCTCTAGTATTTTTTCTCTTTAAGCAGACAGATTTAATGAAACAGCCCAACCCAAACAAAAGTAATCTTAGTGAGTCAGGAGCTACAGGACTTAAGTTATAAGTGAGATTGAAGTATGAAAATTAAGTTCGTACTTTGGTTATAATTTGGATGTAGCTGAGTATCAGGGCTGCATCTGTATGCCCACTCAATTCACTTGAATAATTGATTCAGTCACCCGTACAGGTGAGATATCAGTCACCCGCATGGATGAGATGATTGGTCTTGGACTGGGGATCAGCTTGAAACTTGGAGATAGGCAGAACATTCACAATTAAGTATTCAACCATTACAGAAACCCAAACAGTAATTTTGGGTCAGTTCTAGAAGTTCCTCAAGGCAGCTCCTGCTGTGTCATATCTGATTAGGATGCTTAAATGTGTTGATTAACACCATGGGTGGAGTGTCCCAAAGGCTGCTATCTGTGATTCCTGCTGCAGAATTGATCAGATTGTTCACAGATAAGACATAAGAAACTAAACATTCAAGAGAAGCTGTTGCTGTATGAATGGCATCTAGAACAGTCCTTTCTGTGTAGTTAAGATGTTTAACAGATGTTTTGCATGTAAAGAGAGGGAGAGTCAAGCAGGACCACAGCCAACCGAGCAAAAACAATAGTTTGAGGAAATGTCCCAACCCAGCTAAAGATGTTGCTGCAAGAACCCATGCAATGGAGACCCCTTTGCCATGGGACAGCTGTCAAACACCCTATTCAGGAGATTTGATTCCCCATACGAACATAACTCTATATCAGAGCTTATTATCTACATTACTTGTCATCTGTTATGCTAGTAACATGTGTTCAGAAAGAAGATATATTAATATTAAAAAAATTATTATACATTATTGGTGTACACAAATGCCTTAACTATTATAACTTTAACAGAACACCAGTTGTCTTATGTTTCCTTAGTACACAGCATGGATTCAAAGTGTTTTTCTGGTTTAGGAGAAGAATCTCCAAACATGAACACACCCATGTTTGCCTCATTACTGGTCACATGTATTCCATCTAGTGATGATTTGAATTGTTTCTTATCGTTAAACTGTTTCTGCAACAAGTGGGTCTCAAATTACATTAGAAGTGGTTTACTGAAGGGAAAACTTGTGTAATAATTTTATGATTGTTAAAATGCTGAAAATGCCTAATTTACAAACATATCCTTTATTAACAAGCCAGATGTCAAATCTATTAAGGTCTGCTCAAAATATGCATTTACTCACAGTGATCATTCAGAACAAGAGGAAAATACAAGCAGAAGGATACTCCAAGTAAAGACATCATGTTCAGGAAGGTAGTGATGAATGGCTGTATTTTGTTCATGTCTTAGACCTGCTCTAAGAATTGCAGACTCTATCCAGTCTCCTACCTTGATTTCTTAGTGTTGCCAGCTGAACTGAGCACCTTATAGTAAATTATCAGATAGTTGTTAAATTATTTTACTGTATTAATTTCTTGGCCTCCAAATCAATCAATTAGTTTAGTATCTGTGCATTTTATGAGAACATATTTTTTTCATTTCTTTTTCTCTTAAATTTTCTCCTGGAAAAGAGAAGGCTCTAGGGAGACCTTGTTGCTGCCTTTCGATATACAAAGAGGATCTGTAAGAAAGATGGAGAGAGACTTTCTACCAAAGCCTTCTTTCTACCAAGGATGGGAAAAGGGGCAACAGTTTTAAATTGAAAGAGGGTAGATTTAGGTTGTACACAAGGCAGAAAATTTTTATGATGAGTGTAGTGAGACAATGGAACAGGTTGCCGGGAGAAGTTGTGGATGACCCATCATTGGAAGTGTTCAAAGTCAGGTTGGATGGGGCTTTGAGCAACCTGATCTAGTGAAAAATGTCCTTGCCCATGGCAGAGAAGTTGGACTAGATGATTTTTAAAGGTCCCTTCCAATACAAACCATTCTATGATTCTATGAAATTTTTGTATGATGTTAAAACCTCAAAAATTGCATGGGATGACCAGGTCCTCCATTCACAAAGTGCAAACGTAACTGCTCAGCTTACCTCTCATTATTCCATAGAGTCTTCACAGATTTAGAAGGCTCCAGAGCTCTGAAGGGATAGTCTAATAAGCTGACAGAGCCTGATTGTGTTAGGCTGTGGAAAGAAAAACTTCCTGTTAAGTGTTCGCCAGAGTGTGGTAGACAACAGCAGGAAATTGTTGAAAGGGGCTAAAAGTTAGATTGAATAATTAGTTTATTGTTACTTTTCCATGGAAGCATTTTAACCACCATGTTATGTGTACTTTCTGGTCTGCTGAAACCTAAATTAGATAGCAATGACAATGTCATCACTTGATTTAGGTTAGCATTGATCTGACTGCTGTTTGTGGGAAAGCTTCATCACTTGGTCTGTGTCTGATAGAACCCAGTGGAGAAGACTTCTCTAGAGTTTATTTTCAGATGAGTGGTCTAACATTTCTGTTTCTCTCTACCCCTTCTAGATTGTTATCTTTTATTAATACTGCACAAGCACTCTCAGAAACTCTGAACTTCTGCAGTGATCTATAGAAGCACAGGGAAATGTCTTCTATCATCTTGGCTTGGTCCCTGCTTGCCATAGTTCCAAAAACCAGAATTCAGTCTTGTGTCAGAGCCAATAGGTCTTCCATTTTTGATACAGAACGTTGCTTAAACTACCACTAAGCTAACAGCCTGAATCTTAGATCTTGAAGAGCATGGCTCACTTGTACTGCAGTATGTAGGAAATGTTTGCTTTTAACACAGACAGAGACAGATGTTATAAATAAGAACAGGTCCTAAGTGGGATTACGAATCTCACTGAAGTTTGTTGCATTTCCAATTTCTAATTCTAGTTTATGACAAAAAATAAAATCCTCTTGATAAAGCCTTTTGAAAAATATGTTATTTAAATAACTAAAATACATGTAATACATACTTCGTAACAGTGAATTTTAAAAAAGTATTGGCCTATTCTAAGCCAATGGAAAGCAAGCTAACTCCCTACATTATAATTGTGGATTGTGTAGCTGGCTTCTTTTGTGACCTACTGAAATATTTATAGTGGACAGAGAAAAGAGGCAGTCACAACTGCAAATTCCTGCAGCTGGGGACATCTCTGTCACTGTGGGCTTCACTGAGACAGCTCTGCCCTAATTTCATCTGACTTTGAATATGTGTAAATCACAAGGAAATGTAAACTTGGAAAACCATCAAAGACAGAAAATCATTTCCGATCGTGGTGTTATCAATATTTTACTTAGTCAGGATTAGATAACTTCTCCAGAAATTTATAACCCTAGTCTCAAGAAATTTATACAATTTCTTTAAAAAAAAGATGAATATGAAAAAATCTGTGTGGAATGTAAGCACGCTGGTTGTTCATATTGATTCATATGACATAAAAGAAACAAATGTTTGAATTTACCATGGGTGGACAACATGAAGCTTTATTATGGGTTGTTTAAAATAATGTCTAAACGCATTTATAATATGCATTGCTTCCTATCCGCTGTATACTAATATTTTTTGGAATCATACTTGGAATTTGTTAACACTGATATGACTCTGACCTTGAATTCAATGATCAATGTCACGATACCATTAAAGTCCTTCCTGATACCCAGAAGCAAAAAAGTATGCTTTGTTCCAACCTCAATCATCTTCTGAAATCCCCATGGTGATGGCTTACAAGTTTGGGATGTTTTTATGTTTCTTTCAGTTTTAAAGGAAACAGGAAGTAGTCTACAACCTTGACCTTTGACAGACTGAGTTCCCAGTTTGATTAGCTCGAGGCCAAATAAGGCCTCTTCATATCGAACTCTTTTCTGGATATATTGTTCTGTAATAAATTTTCACTTGACTGGAAGAAAGCAAAATATCGAAAGCAAACAAACAAAAAAATCAGTTATCGGTTATGTTGAATGGGCTGGGCCAACTGAGTGAGTACTTATCATAGAATCATAGAATGGTAGAGGTTGGAAGGCACCTCTAGAGATCATCTAGTCCAACCCCCCTGCTAAAGCAGGTTAGCCTAGAGCAGGTTGCACAGGAATGCATCCAGGTGAGTTTTGAATATCTCCAGAGAAGGAGACTCCAGAGCCTCACAGGGCAGCCTGTTCCAGTGCTCTGTTACCCTCACAGTAAAGAAGTTCCTCCTCATGTTCAGGTGGAACTTCCTGTGTTCCAGTTTGTGCCCATTGCCCCTTGTCCTGTCGCTGGGCACCACTGAGAAGAGTCTGACCCCATCCTCTTGACATCCACCCTTTAGATATTTGTGAGCATTGATCAGATCTCCTCTCAGCCTTCTCTTTTCCAGGCTGAACAGACCCAGCTCTCTCAGCCTTTCCTCATAAGAGAGATGCTCCACTCCCCTAATCAACTTCGTGGCCCTCCGCTGGACTCTCTCCAGTAGTTCCCTGTCTCTCTTGAACTGGGGAGCCCAGAACTGCACACAGTACTCCAGATGCAGCCTCACCAGGGCAGAGTAGAGGGGGAGGATCACCTCCCTCGACCTGCTGGCCACGCTCTTCTTAATGCACCCCAGGATGCCATTGGCCTTCCTGGCCGCAAGGGCACACTGCTGGCTCATGGTGAGCCTGTTGTCCACCAGCACTGCCAGGTCCTTCTCCGCAGAGCTGCTCTCCAGCAAGTCAACCCCCAGGCTGTACTGGCACATGGGGTTGTTCCTCCCCATTGTGCTGAATCACTTTCATTGTGGATGTTAGCAAAAGCTGAGATGGCAGGGGCAATACAGGAAAATATGTTTAAGACATATCGTAAGGTTTTGATCAAATTAAAATGTCTAAGGCATACTCAAGGCAATCAGCCTCAACACAGAAGTTCAAAATGAAAAAGAGGAACATGCTGGAAGGTGGAGGGTTTTTTTTTGTTGTTTTGGGGTTTTTTTCTAAGGAGGATAGCATACCTACTTAGCAAAAACTCTCATTCTTTATCTTGTCGTCTCTGCACACAAGGTGTGCTGAATCTCCTAATAAAAAAATTCATAAATTAATAGGAAATTTTGCCATTAGTCTTAGCCATCTGTCAGTTTTTATTTATTTTTCAGAAGAGGTTGCATAGTTTTTCTCTCACAGCTTACTCTTGCCAGTGAATTTTTATTCTGTGGTAATACTTAATCTTTTCAATATTCTCTGTAAAAAGGCCAAAGAAATCCATCGGTGTTTGTCAAGGTGTGAGTGCTAAGGCAATGCTATGTGTACCTCTGTATTACCTTTGTTCTGTCTGTGGCTCAGCAAAAATCTCTGTGAAAGGATACACAGAAATTTTGCTTAAAGAAAGCATTAGCTGTTTCCAGAAAACACTGCTGGGTTAAACTTTACATTAACTGTATGGAAAATTTTGATAAGTCAGAATCAATAGTTTTCAGTCAACTTTCAAAGAGATAGTACTACATAAGTCCTCCAATTAAAAAGAAAATTAATGCACACAGAAACCATTATAAATAGCATCAAATATAGCAAACCATATTTGAAATACTTTGATTAAATTTTAAACAAAACCTGTTGGTAGGAATTACTGATGATAATATGTCCCTCAAAGTTCCTCTCTTCATAGTGATTACATATATTCAAATATAAAATATTAACATAATATTTACATTGCCATGTTTTAAGTACATTACACTTAAGCACATTCTCTTCTGATCTTGTCCAGGAGCTGAAGTCTCAGGCTCTGTATACGGTATATCACTATTGCTTTAGAAATTGAGACAAAATCTCCTCTGAAAAACTCAAAAATCTCTCACCAAACAGCCAGACAGCAGTCTCCTCTACTATCAGAGATCTCAAGTTTGCCCAGCTGGACTTCACTTGCAGGCAAAAGCCTGAATTGTATGTTACGCAATGGAGGCCCAGTGCTCACAACAGGCACCTCTTTTGGTCCTGCATGGAGCCATAGACAAGTCTACAGATCTGCCTTTTGCTGCCGTAATTAAAACCTTTCCTTCTTGCTCGGAGTTTGGTGGTAACTAGGCATGTCCTGTCAGATGGTTCAGCTGCAATGAAATCTTAGTCTCAGAAGCAGCTACTGAGCCAGTCCAGTAACTGTCATACAGCTATTTCTGGATCTGCCTGGGTCCTCCTTGTAGAGCAGAGCAGAGCAGAGCAGCACTGCACACCACATGTGTGCAGAGACACAGAACATCCCAGCTGAACGCTGTGTCTCTGCCCATTGCTTTGCACACTCTCTTTGGGCTCAGGCATATGGCTTACATTTCCATACAGTACCTTTCCTTATAATAATGCTGCAAAGCAAATAACAATGCCAGTGATGGGGATTCCTTTTGAAATGCAAGAAGCAATCTTTAACCAACAGCTTAAGCCAATTTAAAAACTCTCACACTTCTTGCTCTTAAAGCAAACAAACAACAGAACAGATTATTTCCAGACCATTTTATTACTTCTGTGAGAGTCTGACTTCCATCGTCACCCATTTTTTTTTAATTTGTGACTTTGCTATTTAAAAAATTTCTACTTTTTTTTTTTGAGAAAGACCCTTCTTTATGGGGTTAAGAGTCATAGTTGATGTAAAAAGAATTGGTGCTGGAATGTCGATTAACACAAGTATAACTATTGGTTCAGCCACAGCACTGCAAACCTACTTCATACCCAGAAGCAAGAGGTACTGCAAACAATATATTTGTTACAAATACTGCCATGTGGAAAAGCAACCTAGCCTCTGACTTGCCTCAGCAGTAAACGATATTTTTCCCAAATCAATGCACCCTGTGGCATTCTCTCTGTATTCCATGTTGATTTGTTCAGCTTACACTGTTTGAATTTCCTAATAATGACTGAATAGCGGATGAGTGTTTTCAATAACTTCCTTGAGAGTTATCTTGGCTGCACTGGTTAGAAGTGTAACAACCTTCTGTGCTGCACAACTTCTGAGTTCTGCACAATGAGATTTAGGATGATTATTGTGATGGTGACTGTTTCTCAGCTAATCTTTTAAATTTTTCTCTGAAAAACCCCACAGAAATTAAGAAAATAAAATCATAATAAATAAATGAATAGTGGGAGGGAGGTGGGAAAAATAACAGCGGTGTTCCGGCCTGTAATCACAGCAGTGGCCGCCCCTGTCCGTGTCTAATGTAAGGGTTATGGAATATCATAATCCCTTCTCTGAGCTCCTTTACAGCAGCAATGATGACTAAATTTCTTGTGTCTTATCACACTGTCACAGACTGGAACTAGGAGAAGGAACTCTGAAGAAAACACAGCATGAAAACTAGAGAGCAGATGATCAGATTAGCTGCTATTGGATTTGTTAGCAGGGCCACAATCTGACTGAAACAGGCTCGATTCCGAGGCCCACAGAGATTTAAACCATCAGCTCCCCCCGCCCCTTATCCCTATCACACCATTATTTATTTTTTTAATGTATATCCCCCTTCTCCACATGACACACATGCTTTTACCCATTTTAAGTCATCTTCCAAAAGGATGAGGTTAAGAGTTAACACTTCACAGGTTCCGGTGGTATCAGATGAGTTGATGGATTTTGAGTAAGAGGATCCATCAAAAATACCACACCAAAAATTCCCCAAATAAGACGGAAAAGCAGCATTCCTTTATTACTTAGATTTTCTCAATTTTACAGGGCTTCTGTGATGGCACTTTACAGAGATCTGTTATGTGTCTACTTGCGCTGCCTGCATGATCCTTAATGTAGATCTCATACCACTCACAGTTGTACAGTGGGACAAACACAGCGAGTGTAGACCAGTCGTGATGGGCTAGACCCAGTCCTAGTGATAGTGGGTACAAATCCCACAGCATCAGGTAAAAATTTAGTCTGATGATGTGTGACAGTTACCAGGTTATAAAACCAATTTGAATGTTATATTGCTTACAATAACAGTTCTTATGTTCATGATGCATAGTAAATACAATACACATTTCAAATTTTGATATCGAGTCAAGTTACAAAGGAAATTGACTAGACTATTGTAGAGCATCCACTACAACATAAGAAATATGACCTAAAAATAAGAGTTTAAGGAAACCTGCTAGAGAATGCACTTTCATAAAAGGTATGAAAACTTGTACGAAAGAAGCTCAGCTGTACATTCAAAGTGAAAAGTTTTGTGTGCAACAACAACAAAAAAAGTAAGTGGAGTATTCAAGTCTTGAATTCTGCAAAGAGATATTCATAATGCACAAAAATGAACATCTGCCTAAGTGTTTGCACGGCTGGGATTTTAGTTTTCAGTTTAAGATGCAAAGCATGTTTCTATTCTTCCCATTGCCAAATACAATATTTTCCAAATAAATCATCACAAAGAAACAAAGACATATTGAAGTCCAGCTCTGTAACTATCTTGATGAAATGCTGCATTCACTACAGTGGTAGTTAGATACATAAAAGAACTGCAGGGCCAGGATAATATTATAGTTGAGTGATAACTCCACTGTGTTTTGAATTAAGAATATTTGAGCACCCATAACTCTGAAACCTGTATTTCACTCTCCTTTGAAAATCAGTGTGCTTCCTCAGCAGAATCTGTGGTTCCAATTTAAGGTGATTTCAGTGAGGGTTCTCAAGTTACAATGATTCTATAAACTTCATGAGATACTCATTTATATAGATACGGATTTATTGAGAAGGTGTTTCAGGAGTTTTGTTCTTTGAAGATGTGACAGAAATAGATCCTTCATTTGCTTCCTGTCCTCTACAAAATATTCTTCACACCTAACAGTCAAAACACCAAGGAACTTTATCTGCATAACCTGCAGCTTAGACCATTCTTGCTATCCATGTTGATCCATGCAAAACTATTTATTAATTCATTCAAGATGATGCAATATTTCTTTCTTTTTCAAGACAATTACTTGCTGTGCTGGTAAGACCTCATCTAAAGTCATTGTCTTGGTCATGATCCATCCTTGTGTATACAGCCAACACTTGCAGATACCGTGCCCCCATTAAACATTATTTACCCAATCACAAATAGATAGGATTGAAACATTTTTAGATACCATAATGTTGAATATCCTAGCTGCAGTTCTTTTGAATAGCTAAGTTCTATTCTGGAAAGCCACATCACACTTATTGTTTTGCATTTCTGTGACAGTTGATATCCTTTTTATAAATGAAAACTTTTGGTTTGGGGGTTTTTGAGCTCAGGTAATATTCATGTGATCTTACACTTCAAGATAGTTTGAGGAAATAGTTAGAGCCAATCACTCAGAAGCTTTTCTGGAACAGCATGGACTCACCATATTGACTGAGATAAAAATTTTGCTTTTTTTCCTAGATGTTTGTCTTATTCTGGTATATTCTTTAGCTAAGCAACAATGTCAGCAGAGGATCTGAAGGACTTGATTTTTTTTCTTTTTTTGCTTTTTTTTTTTAAATTTAGATCTCTTCACAAACTCTCATGCCATTCTTACAAAAGCCAACCTTATTCCTAGATACAAATTGCATTTGTAAAAAATTCTTCCATAGTCCATTTGAAAACTGAAGCACTGCATCACAGCAAAGCTGTCCATGGCCCAAAGATCTACATTTATAGGTTGTTGAGTCTAAATAAAAACTTTCTGAGAGCTATGGTAAGACCTATATCTAGAAATTCCCAAATCTTGCCACATGCTATCATGTTTTAAAGCCTTATATTACCCACAGCGCTCACTGAAATTTACAGTTAAACAATCTAGTTCTCAATCATGACAAACTTCTTCAATTTACATAGCTGTTAATTTTATTTTTCTTTTTCCCCCAGGAAGTATCTTCCGTGTTTACCATTGCCTCAGCTAGATTAAAAAGCAAGGAACTGAAGGCTTGGATTTTAACAAGAGTAATCAAACATTTGGAGAAGGGGGAAAAAGAGAAATCTTTTTGAGCTCTTCGTGTTAAGTTATTAATTTAAAAATTCTAAGATTCTTCAGGCTTAATTCTGTACTGAAAACAATATTTGATCACAAATTGTACTGGTTATATTAGTCTGCAGTACTGTAAGGAACAGTCGTTTGATTTCTGCAGAACTCTTTTTACTTATGTGATGAATGTAATAAAGAATACATGGTTGCCCAAAAGAACACATAAAATATAAAGAGAAGCCCTTTAAAATTTGAAGGCAAAGGGGCATCACAGCAGAAACTAATAACCTAAAGAGCTTTAAACACCATACCTTCACATATTTTAATTTAGAAGACCATTAAAAAAATCCCAAACACTAATTGCATAGAGAAAATAAGATAGTAATGTCCTTTAAAACACTGTCTTTATAATTAATCTACCCATCTCCTTTTAATCAGGATTAGATAATTTCAAGCATAATAAGAAACTTTGACCTTAGTATCTGTCACCCTGACAAAAATATATGCAAAGCAAGGAAGCGCATGTGCAAGGTACTCCTATTCTAATATGGTAAAATACATATGGTTTATATGGAGCTGTCTTCAATCAAAAGAGTAAATTAATTCATTATGAAAAATAAATAGATGAAGTTGTTTAGCTCTATCCAATTTTTCATCCAAACTGCGTAAGCCTAATATTTTCAGACCTGATATTTTCACAGTATATGTATTTTGGAAAACAGTACAAATTAAATATCACATATTAAAAAAGTATTCACATACCATCTTATAAAAAGTAGTCATAGGAAATATCCACACCTATTTTTCCTAACACAAACGTAGTGAAGTCAAGCCCAGTTTAAACCATTGTAAATATATACAAAGAGTTCTGTAAGCTAAAATTCAGAATATGTAGTGTTTTCATTACTCCAAGAATGAACAGTGTTATTACTCTATCATCACGCTTATTTTCCCTCTCATTAGGAAGCAGGTTGGAATTAGTTACAGGTCACAGAGCTATTTGAATTTGGTAGTACAATCTCCCACATCTGAAAAATAAGAACACTCTCACTACAGAACTATTGAGTCAACTTTCTAAGATTCACTTTATCTTGAATAAATAAATAATATTTAATTACTTATAGAGAGTGGAAATTAAATTATTTATAGAAATTGTTTCTCTAACAGTACAAGTGAGAAACATCTTGCATGTCTTTCAGTGTAATGAAAGGGCTATGGAGACTGGAGCAGGCATTGCTGGCAGCATATCACAGTCACCGTCAGTCAGTAGGCTAATTTCACATTGGACTTCTTGGACATCTCCGAGTACGGTCCTTCTTGGACCAGTTTTTAGCTGTTCCTTCTGCCTCAGTAGAGGAGTATATAATTCCTCCCTTTCCAGGCTGAGCCTTGGACGTCAAATCAGATAGATCAGTCAGAGTTTACCTTAGGAGGTTTGGCTGTGATTTTATGGGAGTAACGCCAGTGAACAGATGACTTTGTAAGACTGTATTTTTATTAGGTGAGGAGAAAAAGTTTTGAGAGGAGATCAGCCTTTAAACAATGGATGAAGCGGTATTCCTTTTTAGCTCATGCCATACTAGCCTGCATGCTGGACACCTGCCATCAGCTGGTAAGGTGCTTTCAAATGCCCTATCCTCACCAAAAACTTTCTCAGAAGCACATCTCAGCTGATCAGTCTCCTTTGGTCTCTAGGACTTCACCTTTGATAAGGTAAAGCTTCTAAGCACCTACAGATAGAGTAAAAGAGCCTGCACCTAGTAAACTGGTCTTCTGCCTTTTAAATACACTGATATTTTTCTTAGAGGATCCATCACACCTTTTTATTTTTAATTTTTCGATACATATTTTCATATAGAAAATTCTTTTATCCCACAGAAAGATAATTTTACAGTAAAACCCCCTACACTTCTATCACTATGGCAAAGTAACAACATGAGACAGAGTGAAAGCAAAGGCGCACCTAGCCCACTAACCTGTCCTTGCCAATGGCAATAACTGAGTGGTTGGGGAGAAGCAAGAAAACAAAATAAGTTTTTAAAGATACATTGACAAAGACTCTCTCAACCTTTAAAAACTTACATTTTAGAGATGTCCTGAACCAGAAGTGGTGTCCATGTATTTACTAATCCTCCAAGGATTTCTCTTTTATTAATTTCTCTGGTGAGTCCTTGCGTTCCACTAAACTTCCAGCACCCATGACGTCTAATTTATTCTCAGAAAGCATTACCTTTAGACTCCTGTAGACATCTATATTGAAAGCAGTAGTTTAAATTCTCTTTATGGTTTGTAAAGAACTGACTTAAAGGAAGTCTGGACAACTCAGAGTCAAAGTCTATGCTGTGAACATCTAAGTTAGCTAAGATGAATGCCAACCTTTCTCCCAGTTACATTTCTTCTGAGGCAGTGTCAGATATAGCAAAATTAATCAATCTTCACAACTGCTCCCGGTTCCCCATAAAATACAAGCTAAACTTCTAGAAAAGTCAATATGGATTTTCAAAGAGAATTGTAACTTTATAAATTCCATTGATTCAAAAACATAAAAGTCCCTCTTCTCTGAAATTATTGTCACTACATTAACAAGATGGTATCAATGTTCACAAAATAAAATCATCCTACAAGAAAATTCTAATTGAATTGTCAAAGCACATGCCTCAATGTTCAGTAATTTCTCATACATTTTTATTTCCTTATATAAAAAGTACCCCAGCCTATTTTATTTTGTATTCCGTTCAAATGACTGCAACAGGACAATACTTAAAATCAGTTACACAATAGGAGCTCTAATAGCATGTTCCCAAAGTTTGGCTAGATTTACAGAACCAGTATACAGTTGATAACATTGCGTGGATGTTCATAAATTTTATTTTAAAAGTGTATCTCTTCTAAAAATAAGAAAATAAAATGTTGATGTTGTTTCTCCTGTAATATTTGTCTATGTAAAGTGTTTTACTTTCATATTCATTCTTCACTCCAGCAATAAAAATATAGTCTCCTAATATCACAGAATTATTCTACTTTTTCAATTACTAGACAAGGATAGCCAGATTCACCAGTGTCTGGAAACGAAGTTAGTTTTTAAGTGGTGAACAGAGTTTATGTTTTCCACATTTTCAATTATAACTCTAGCTGAGGAGGGCATTTTTACTTAAATACTTTTTATTGAAAAATGCTCAAACAAATAAAAAATCGCAGTACTACTGTCCTGGTTTCTGTGAAAAATTTCTTAGGATTGACTTCTGCTTAGTGAGAGCATGCAATATCCTGGTTATTATTGTCAGGGCTGTGGGGAAACCACCAGCCCTTACTGCCCAGTCCCCTGGGGCTTCCCCCACCCTGCCCACCACCCAGGACTCCATGTCAGCCCCCTGGATCCATCAGCCCCACTGACACTGCAGCAGGACCAGTCTCCAGCTCCCCCAAGTCCTGCCTGGACCGGTTATGGGCCCTGCTTAGTTGAGCCCACCCGTGGGCTTATGTCCCAGCCTGGCCTTGGTTTGTCCTGGTTCCCAAGGAGGAGTTGAATGCCTGGGGCCAGGGCAGTGGGACAGGCCCTGGCTGCCAGGCCCTGCCCTGACAGACCCTACGGACAGCACCCAGCCCCTACAGGGCCCTGGCAATTATAAGAGCTAGATTCAAGATTCTTCCACAGCCATATCCTTTAGCCCCTTTGAAGTATATTTGCAGGGAATGGGACAGCTTGGCGAAGCAAAGTCTTTAATCTTACTCCATGCTTCCCTTGTTAATCTACTCAGAAGATATGTTTAACTAACTGCATATGGAGCTACTATCTCAGGAGATGATAACCCAAAAATGCTCTAAAACAGGTGCTATGCCCTAAAAGATCTATAAAGATCATCAATATATATTTTTGCCCCCAAATTATAACACTCCCACTGTTGAGTTGGTTCAACTCCTGAAATTTGGCTTTGTAACACCTTCAAGACTGTAGGTGTTACCCAACAGACATGGTCCGGAGAGCTTCCCAAAAGCCACATGCCCTTTTCCAGGTAGTTTAAACTGGCATGACCCACCACTGTCCTGGAAGGAAGCAAACCCATGTCTGGTTGTTTATTTTCTCCCCTTCTTTACTTTACCCAGCAGAAGCAGGTTCATGCAACTACAGGGTGAATCAGATAAAATAATGTAAAGGAAGTGGGGTGGCGGGAGAGACAGAGCAAAACAGAGAGAGAGAAAGTGAGACTGAAACTGAGAATCATAGGGAGAGAGTAAGAGAGAACAAGAAGGAGAGAGAAAGACAAAAGAGAAAAGAAGTAACAAGATAAAAAGGTGAGAAAGAAAAAGAAAGTGGGGGGAGGAGGAGAGAGGGAGAGAATGAAACAGAGAAAGGCAGAAAGAGAGAGAATGAAAGTGGGATAAAGGGGGATAGTCAGAGAGAGGAAAAAAGATCAAAAAAAAAAATGTAATCAAGAGGCTACAGCAATAGTGCCAAAATTCAGGGAAAGATTCTGCAAAATATGAACAAGTAGAAAATATAAAGAAGACAGTGTTAGTGGAAAAATATTTAGGTGTCATCTTCAATGTATTTATCACTGTTCATCCATCTATCTGTATTCCTTATGTGCTTTAGAGAGACTTGCCTGCAAGGAAGAAGCCGTAGCTAGCCCTTTGAGCAAAACATTTATTGTTGCTCTTTGCTCTGCTCCAAACCAGGTTGCTCAGTTTCTTTTTAACAACACGAGGACAAGAGGGTTAGGGCCAGTGTCCATTTTTCACCTCTCAACCTACTGGCTGCAAAGACGGTTTTATAAATTTTCAGCAAAAGGCATTTCTGAGCAACTAGCATATACGATACACTTTATGATTGTAGTATTGCTGTGCACATCTGTCGATTTTACAAGTTGACCTTTCTGTTGCTTTTAACATGTTGTAATAAGTACATTAACAAGAAAAACAGTAAATAGTAACAACTAATAAAAATTAGAGCTGATCAAGCTACTGGTAGTTATCTTGAGAGGCCATAGAAAGAAAAATAATTGTGAGAATTTAATAACGAAAACATCCCAGACCTTACTCACAGACAAAAAATAATCTCCTATAGAAGGAGCAATAGGACAAAGAGTTCTCCACAGAAACTTTATAAATGGAAGTCCTTGCAATGAAGTCTTGCTTTTCCCCTGAAATCTTATCATATCTCTTGAGTACTCTCACTTCAGAAATGTTTTGTTCTCATTTTTCTCACATAAACTTGTTTCTGTGAAAACTTAAATAAGAACATATGAAGTAAGCTTAGGCAAGCAAGCTTCACAGACTTCTCTTACTAGGGCTTTCTCTTGTCCATCAGAATTAGTCCATCTCTGCCTGAGAGGACTATCCTGCACAGCCCGCAGATCAGGCTGTCCTGCAGATAGTATAAAATATCCCTGTGTGCCCAAAATGCTAAAATCAGACAAATAGCAAACACTTTATCCATTGTCAAAGGATTCTCAGTTGTTTTTTTCCTTACTATATTCTGTGAGCCTCTGAGTAAGCATTTTCTCATATTTTCTCCTTTTTAGCTGAACTTTGTGGCAGAACATAAGGTCTTGTCTAGACGTAATTCAAACACCAAATTAGCTAAATGGATTAGAAAGCATTCTAATGAGAACTGCTTTCCATATTCACTCTTACTTCAGATTGTAGAGGAAAATCCACCAACTAGCTAAATTAATTTTGATTGGTTCTTGTCAGGATTTCGCCCGTTCTAAAAACAACCTGGAAAATGTGAATTAGCATCATTTGACCAAATCTTGTCTTAATTTGTTTGCAGACTAACTAAAATAATGGACAAATACTGGTCCCATTGAAATCTACAGTAAGTCCCCAAAACTTCACCTGAAAGTTCTGACAAGGATTTCTCAATGCCTCATGCACCTATCCTAGAATTTATGCTAAAGATTTAACTCAAGTAGGAGAAAGGAGTTTAGGTCAGATCTAGCTCTCATCCTAGCCAAGGAAAAGCCAAACTATTTAACTCCTGATCATTTCAGCCACAATATTCAGCTGATTTCTTATCACATAATCCTAAACATCTCTTTTTTGTTTTTTGGGAGGCAAATTATTTCAAAGAAAACAACAAGTAAACAGATGTCCTACTGATAATGTCTGGACATAAATGCAATTTTGATGCAACTTGCAGAATACAGTATACCTCTGGCTACTTAGTTATTACTGAGTTAGTGTTTCTAAGGTGTATTCTTCTACAAGGAGGTTATACTTATTTTTGTTACAGAAAAGTGCATGATAAATTCTGTCTGTCCCACACCATATATACCAAATGCCATGAATTTCACAGGCTGCTCATGTTTTTGAAACTGTTTGAATTTTATCTGTGCTCTCACCCATTCTTTGATCAGGTGGCCAAAAAGCAGACCACTTCCAAGTGTTACATGCTCTGTGGCTTCTCCAATTCACTTCTCCTTGCATTACTTGCTAGCTCCCAGCCATGAAGGTGCAGAACATAGGTTTACAGGGGTAGGAAGAGGCTTATGGATTCCCAACCCCATGGAAGCTGCACAAGGCAGAATCAGCACAACTTCCAGCTAACTTATAGGCCTCAGAGGCTCAGGCACTTCAGCCTGGTTTTAGGTATTGCTGCTTCTGGACAGAGATCGTTGTAGATACTGATCGATCATGGCCAGGATAGGGATCTCCAAGTGAATATATATTTTAAAAGGAAATTAGAGTTCTGAGAAATACAGGGCATATTTTTCCCTGTTTTACTGATATAGCTCCATGAATATTCATGTGGTTAGATGTGGCTGCTGTGGAAGCTCTCAAGGGAGAGCACATTATTGGTGAAAGCCATATCCTGTACAAATGCAGGTTGTCTTATTCAAAGCCACACAAGGTCAGTTCTAGCTTACATGTCTGATTTTTTCACTTGGTCACACTTCTTTTCCATAGTATTAAGCCACCTCACCCTGCTTTTACATGTTCTTTGTCCCTTGCTCACTGTAAACAATTTGACAATTAATATTAACATCTTGCTTCCACCTCAGTTTCCTCAGGAAAAGCCGGTCATCAGTATTTTCCCACCTGTGAGACATCATGAGATGAACGTTGGTTTTGGGAAGGTCATAATTTTATTTTCTGAAGATTATATGGTACAGATGACTAATTTGTCCGAGTCATGCAAAATAGGAACAAGTTCAAATCTGGTGCTCAATAAATCAAAAAAGAATAGGGATCTTAATGCAAACCAGCACCCATTCCATATTTTATTTCTAGCAAACTCCAAAGAGAGAAACACTGTTACTCCTGAACTGTTCTACTATGTCTTACAATTTGTCTTGCTGAAGCAGATTTGAAAGAGAATGTCCAGGCTACAATGGCCTGTCAGCAATGACTTGTGCCTCCTGTGAGTTTAGAGTATATAATTCTCCTCTATCCTTGAGAAGGTGCTATACTTTTTAAAGCAGCATCTGCAGTCCCAAGTCGCATTCAGTCACAAAAAGTAAGTTCAGTTCAAATGCTAGTTTCCCAAGAAACATGAGGAATTGTTTTATTATTAGTAGTATTAATTTTAATACATTTGTTTGTGAGGAAATCATCAGCTCCTGAACCTCCTCTTTGATAGTGTTTCCTGTCAATAATATTTTTACTCACTGCTATTGTCATCATAGCTCCCAAATTCCCACACATCTGTCCCAGTAGTCCATCCACCACTGTGCTACTTTGTCCTTCTTTTCCCCAACAAACTGTTCAGTTCAGCCATTTCTTGGCTGGTCACCTTTAATATGATTTAAAAGTATTTTGGTGAGGTCAAAACATCCCCCAAAGGTTACGTATTAGGCATAACTCTTTAATGAGTGCCATGTGCCTGTCCCTAGGCTGTCAGGTAAACAGGGATAGACATACCAGCTCACTGTTGCTCTGTTCCTTCTTGCTTGTCTTGAGCTGTTGAACCTCCCAAAAATATTTATAAAACTATTGCACTTCCCTGCAGTTCTAGCAAGACATCATGAAGTCTATGTGAGACAGAGAAGAACTTAGGTCTAAATAATTTCACTGAATAAATCTTCATCTGTGAATTTTGCCTAAGCCATTCATAACTATTTGAAATTTATGCAACACCAACTACTTGACTAAGAAGATAGAGATGATATAGTTTGATTTTCTTTCTGCCCAAGTCAAGTTTCTACTACAAGTATTTGACTTTACACTCTGGGTATCTGTATGAAACTCTATATCAATGAACATACTGATCAATAAACCTGTTAGCTACAGTATTTATGACAAACTAGCATAAAGGGACCATGCAAGGAGATGAAATATGAAGAATTAAAATTAAATAGTTGTAGAACTTTCCTTTTTCAACTTTTATGTAGCTTTAACCTCACTCTGTCTTGATTGTCACGTTTTTTACCAACTATTTGATTAAGTGAGTCATCAGTTACTTTTAGTTAATTCCTAAATATATATCACATTTCAGTTTAAATTTTCTCATTTAGTTCCTGGTTATTAGCCATTAACATACAGGGATTGGATACAGCATATGCCCCATGGCTATAATATTTTCTGCATGTTGTTTTCAGACTAGTTAGCTTTTCAGCAAGGTTTGACAACGTATTAAATATTCTTTCTTTTTTGGCATGTTTTCAAAGTTCTGAGATGGCAAAAACCTATACTTTTGGGTTTTTTTATTTTTTTCTTACCCCAGGAAAGCCTCCTTGTATTGTAAGGCAGTGCCAAAGCTGAGTGAGCTCCAGTTTTCCCATTAGGTGCCAAGAAGATGTTTGTAGTGCACCAGCATCGTGAACTGAAAGAGATACCCACTCAGCAAAAACTACCAGCTCAGCATAATCAAGCTGATCAATAAGTTAATGGCATGAATCAATGAGAAAGATTTGGGAGAGATCTTAATTAAAGAAACAACTGCTGATACAAATTATGTTTCCGATGTATTGATGTAGCAGAGGGCACGAGGTTGAACGGAGATGACTGCTGATCAATGCCTTTAACATTCGCATTCCTTTTCTTCAGAAACCAGCTCTCTTCATCCGTACACGTACAGGCACGCACACATGCAGACACACATCACTACCACCAGCACCTCAGAAGGGCTTTGGTTTCTTTGTGTTTATTGATTCCTGTAGCACTCCTCTGGAGGCTATTATGGTTGCTTCACTTTACAAGGTGAAATGAAGGTCTCCACAGACAAGATGATTCTCATTCCTTTAGACCTTCCTGGATACTACTATCTCAGTACTTTAAATCAGTAAGAAGAGCTTTGCCTTACTATGAACATCGCAACCTACATGTTGTAACATACAGATATAGTAAGGAAGCATAAGTGTACCTTTGGCAACTTATAGTTACATGAAAAATAAAGACAGTGCTCCCTAATACAAAAGGACAAGCATGCATGTTTGTGTGTGTGTGTGCACGTGCAGGTATTCAAGAGAGGCACAGACAGACAGAGGGAGAGAGGAATAGAAAAAGAGCATTCTCCAGTGGCTGAATGGCATAAACATCCAAAGTCAATAGCTGGTTTCCCCAAGTGATTCAATCTGAAACACAGTTTAAAGAGACATCAATCTGTGATGTCAGCAATGCTCAGCATATAGCTAATGGAGCTTCAGAAGATCAATATTCAAACATGCCTTCGTTTCACACTGGAAACTCACACCACTGTGACATCTCCTACTAGATGCAAAGTATACTTTATTTTACCTACTTTTATCACTGCTATTCACATTTTTGTTAGATCAGATATTGGTGTGTTTGTTTTGCCTTTTTTTTTTTTTTAATTTGGGAGGGGAAGCAGCTTTATTCCCCAGGATGCAGAACAGTAATTTAAACTTTAGCTCAGCTGGTAGCTATGTAATCCATCTTATTTTCCTGTCAGATTTTATAATGAAGTCAAAAGCAATCCTAAACTGGTGACATAATAATCTAATGCTGTGTAGGGGTGATTATGTTGGATCCAAAAATATGTTTTTATTCATACACAAATTGAAGAAATAGAACAATTTCAATTATCATCATCATAGTAGTAACCCAGAGCAACAATAATAAAAATATCTGATAGGAGGAGAAAGACATTTTTAGCTGCTTAAATCATAACCAAGACTCAGTGAAAAGGCTGAAAAAGAGAAAAGACTGAAATGTATCTTTCAATAAAATACCAATTTCCTCTTGTATAGTTGCTGGGTGTTTCATTAGTTGGTTTTAAGAGGCAACAGGAAAGATAGGGGAACCTAAAAGATTGAAGTCATTAGCAATACTAATATTAGCACTATTCTAAAGTAACATCATATCTACAGCTAAACTGTAGCATGCATCACATCTATTAGAGAACGGTTCTATTGACACAGTACAGTATACGTAAACTTGCTGAATATATAGCAAAATAATGTAATTATTAAGTGAGCCCACACTTCCAAATGCTAGTTCAAAGACTGGTAGTATAGGAACCCCACTCTCATCAGACTTCCCTGTTTCATTCTCCTACAAGAAATAAAAGAAAAACAAAACCAAGTCAAATTAAGTTGTTAAATGGTTTAAGGATTTGATATCTTTTGCTGTTAATTTAAAGGGCTGAGCTGCAGCTCATTTCTTTTCATCTTTATAGCAAAGCACAGGGTGACCCCAAGGGTCACTGAGGATTATCTCTGTGTCTTTCCATTCCATCTTACATTATTAGTTTACACTGCAAATGAGAAACTGATGTCAGAAATATGCCAAACATTATTTATAAATATAGAAAAAGCCAGGGTGAAGTCTGATAGGTCTGTGGCTTAGCATGTAAAGGTCTGAACAGCAATTAGTAATTGAGATACATCCTCTGTAAGGTGAAAACTGTCATCTGAAGAGCAGGAAGTATTTTGTTAGTATGTTGATAATTCACATGAAATACATTTCTGAAATGTCAAACACTAACTAAGCATGAAATGGATCCGTGAACCTATCAAAAAAAATCAAATTACTTGAGCAATATCTTAAGGTAAAAAGAAGTACTGGAGTCATTATTACTCTTAAGTTGACTCAAATTCAGTATGAAGTTACTTTACATTTTTCCACATACTTTCTTTGATTTACCTTAAAATACTCCTTTTCAGCAGCTTTTATAATTAAGAGCTGTAATTGTGCCAAAGTACTGTAAATAGTGTATACAAGAAGATGTGAACTTTCCCCATTAATGAAAAGCCATACTAGTCATACAAGGGCTTTTAGTTAACTAGCGTTCAGGAAAAATACCATATGATACAACATTGTATCTGTACATTATCAGAGGAGGGGAAACTATTTTCGTTGTATTCGTCATTGTAAGAACAGCCCAAAAATAGCCAAGGCAGAAATTAACATTCAAAATTGACCATTAAGAAAGTGAGAGGGTGAAATAGTCAATAAGCAATGATTTGGGAAGAAGGAATTGCTCTGGCATAGCAAAATCCACTGTACCTTTAAAGTTAATGCCGTGGTATCAGAGGCTTTATGTGAAAGATACGCATTCAATTTTTTTATGCTCATCACAAGTTACTGGAAAGATGTGTTTGTTAAATACGTTATGTTTATGTGATATTGCCTTATACCATATTATGCTAATAAATCAGAAAGCATGAAGGTCACACATTTAAATAAAGATGCTGCCTTTGTAGCATGTCTCTCTTTTTAACCTAGTCTGTAATGAAGTTAGAAGTTAACAAAGTGCTGTGACACACCAAGGATACATGCACACACACGCACTCGCACGGGGGCTGATCATTACGGCAAATGCAGCAAATGAGAGATGTCATATATACCCCACTTTTATTAATGCAAAGAAATGCGATGTTCTGATCATTACCACCAGAAAATAAAAAATTAAAAAAAAACCCTAGAAGTTTTGTTTATGCAAAAAAAAAAAAAGAAAAGAAAAGATATCTCTGGCCAATCATCTGACCAGGTACTGCATTCAAATTTGATTCCAGTGTTTTTCTCATCATCATCATCTCTAGCCTAGATCAGTCTGCACACAAAGAGAGTAACAGGAGCCTCTAGTATAATTGTCTAGGACTTTCTAAGAAATCTTTGTTATGTTTTGGATCCCGTCTTGTAGAGCACTTAGGGTGTTGCGTACAGAAATATTGTCCAAGTTTGTAGATTTGTAAATTCATTTTGCTTTTTGTTTGTTATAATGATTCATTCTTTTTCATTTCCCATCATAATTTGTTGTCTTTATATTCCTAAATTGTAAATAAAGGAAAATCAATTATTTCCGGTTCAGAGTAAGTTCCAGGAGTAAGCTCCAGGGGTGGAAATGAGCAACTGAGAATGGAGGCAGAGAAAACCAGAACTTCACTTAGTTGTGCTGCCATAGCCAATGGCCCATGGCAATACTGAAGCTCAAGTATTCCTCAGTGCTTAACTGCACATTGGTTTCTCCAGCAGGGTCGCAGTTATTCCCCTGGACTGTTAAGATAATTTTACAAAACCTAACTGTCCAGTTTTATTTGACACCATTACTAAAGAGAAGTCAAAGAAGATCTAAGGCATTGAACTAAAAACAAAAGTGTTGTTTTGGTTTGTTTTTTGTTTTGTTTTTGTAATGAAATTATCAGGGAACAGGTAATGAGAGAAAAAAAGACCAGTGTGTTTGAAATGAAAAGATTTTGTGAAATCCTCTAGAACTTCATGAGGTAATTTCATTTGAGGAGTGTGACAATAAGCAAAGATGAACTCTATTCAGGTCCTATCATTTTAGCCTGAGATACTGCAGACTTAATTGGCAGAAAGACAAAAGTGGGTGGGCAGAAGGAGACAGCAGGTCATCGGTGAGTCATACTGACACCGAGTCTGCTGCATGGGTACTTTTAGGTGTCTCTTCCCAAAGGGACAAATGTGTGTATTAAACACAACGGTCATATTGTGTGAGAGAAAATGTGACTAAAAACATCTAGCATGCAGTCTACAGCTAGATAAAAGTTCATTGTAGGGATAGAGAAGTTTTCTAAGTCCTGTTTACCTATTCAGAAACTCAGTTTGCACATTATTCTCAGGGTAACTATTCAGAGCAAAGCAAAATTATGAAGAGAACAGCAGCAATAATACCACCAGATTAAAAAAAGGAAAAAAGAAAAAAGGCAGCAACAAGCTGCTGGAAAACAGTGGTGCTTAGTTTAGATATCACTCTGAGGAACACTTAAGATAAAAAAAGTATCTTCAATACACACCCAAATGTCTCCCAATGTTACTTTTCGATTCACACAATTATTCAGCTTTTGCCATAGTTTCTCCTTAAGCTAACATTCCCAGAACACAAACTTGATGCACTGTGAGATGAAATCCCATTTATTTCAACTGAGTTTACACAAGACAAACAATTATAGGTGATACTTTCAAGACGCTGGGAGAAGATAGAGGAGAATTTCTTTGCCTGATATAATCATAACAGTAAACACCAAAAGAAAAGAGCAAGTGCCTAGATACAGGGAAGCAGAAAATTCAGTTCCTGTTGTTTATGTCTAAATGAAGTCAGCCTTCACTCACAGAGCTGAAGTGGAACAGGCCCTTCCCTATCCCTCATGACTTAAGTGAGGTCACGAGGAGCAGATATTAGCAATATACAGGACCATATTTGTAACAACAAAGTAAACCAAGAACTGCTAATCAGTAGAATACAAATTGCCATCCTACAAGTGAGGCTGAGGAGCACTCCCAGAGGAGATGCTGTTTTCATGTAACATCTTATTACCTGTTACTTGCATTGGCTTATGCAGTATCTCTCTATATGCTCTTCAGGTCACCATAGTGAAGAGATGGCTCTTTACACCAGCAAACTGCACTAAAAGTTCACCAAAGCATTGATGGGCTCACTGAGACTAAATCAGAGGCTTGATGTTTTTAAGAGACTAAGTCTTCATAGCTCCAATACATGCTGCTAAGTCTCTGGAGCTCAGACTTTGCAAAGCAGATTATAAATCTTTCCCATAGTCAAAGAAAGAACTATTTGAAGAGCTAGTACAATATCCAAGTCTTGTTTGTCTGGATGATCTTCTAGCCAAAACACCACCAACAAGCTTGAAGGATTGTTAAGTGAAAGAATTTGCTCTCTATGTGAACTCAAGCTTCCTTACCCCTCAAGATGCCTAACAAAAAATTTCTGGATTAAACATCTACAACTAGATGGTAGTAGAAACAACCTACTATGGCAGAAAAGTAGATTTCTTCCATCTTTTCAGGACATAAAGCTGCATAGAATTAAAGCAGTTTCCTTAAGATCACATTTGAAATTGGTCATATGACTTAACTATCATAGTAAAGGAGAATTATGAGGGGTCTCATGCTAAGCTATTAGTAAATTTAAATTTGCTAGAAGTACTTGGCTTCTTGCCTCATACGTTACGTCACACAAAGTGACATAAGCACCTATGTCACCTCTTTTTTAAACGGCAGAGAGATTTCTAGCAAAGCTTTTTAAAAGCCTTGTTGAACTCAACATCAAGTTTCTACTTTCTCTGTCAACTAATATTTTAAATAAAATATAATTATTTAAAAAGTCACAATACGACATTTTTAAATGATCAAATTGCTATCTAATGGATTTTTGAAATATTTTAATCAGTTTAATTCTTGGAATCTATCCTAGGTCTGCAACTATTCACTGCAGACTCTAAAGCACTTTGCTCTACACTTACTATGTAGCACATTTACTGTGTAGCATAGCACTATGCGGAAAGACTAAAACCAGAAAGTTTGAAACCATACGTCATGACTTCTCAACACACAGAAAGATATTAATTTCCCTTTTCAATGCATGCCTATGCACTGCACAGAAAAGAGACATACAGATTGTTGTTCACACCTACATTTACTTTCCCTGTACATGACATATACAGTATAGACCTCAGAAAGTTTCTGAACGTATTTAAAATGTTGGAAAGCTTTTCCTGTGTGAATCTCTTTGCAAGATACGAGCTGTGCTTATTGATGAATGCAGTAAATTCAGATTGGCTATCGTTGTGCTGTTAAGCTAAGCAGAGCCAAAGCACAGGCTCAAACACTCCCTAGATTGTTTTTGCCTTGGTTGGACTTGCATCCTCTCCAGACATCATTCAGCCATACTTCAGAAGACTGAATAATTCAGAAAATGTTACTAAGAGTCAGTATGGATGATGCTGCTTTGCTTTTAGAGGTCATGAGATTTCAGCTGTGTGGAGATGTGCTGTGCTGCGCCACATGACTCAGGGATCAGAGAGCAGACACCCAATGATTTTATTTACAAGCATAGACACAGCCTTTTGGGGCAGTGCTAAGGATAGAAATTAAAACAAAATATCAACCACTTCTAGGATGACTAGTCTGAATCCTCTTCCTTTGCCTCCTTGGCAAGGGGCTGTTCCAGAATGCCTTTGCTGTCGCAAGGAAGTGACTCTTGAAGATGCTATGTATTAGCCAGCAAGTAGGCTTTGTGTTCTTACCTATTTGTCTCTGCAAGAGTCACTCTGTAAAATGATTTCTGCTCTTGTCTAGCATAGACTGAAGAAAAAGACAATTCCTGAATTTATTTTTAATGACAGTTGGGCTCTTTTCAAGGTCTTGATATACTTGTCAGAGGATGCCCTGTTTTTATTTCGGACATGTTCCAGAAAGTGATCCATGTAGCACGATCTTATTTTTCAATAAAACATAGAACATAAATACATATGTGGCTATTGCCTGCTTAATTAGGTGTTTAAGATACTGCATTATTTTTCCATTGGAACAGTGAACTAAGGCCACGTTCTAGTCAATTAAGTGCTCTAATAAAATAGAGCAATAACAGTTTTAAAGACAACTTCTACCTAGAAACACCCTAAAAAAGGCATACAGAACAGTAATAAAGTAATACTGATACTAGAGCAGTAGGTATTTAATTTTAAATTTTGAACTACAGAAGTTACAAATTGCTTCTTTTTTTCACCTGAACCCTTTTAA
>VZSC01006307.1:238315-275186 GCA_013398225.1 Steatornis caripensis | reverse complement strand
TGAACCCTTTTAAATATTTTGAATGTCTTCACAGTAAGTGTGCATTTCTGTGATTAACTGTATATGTATATATATTGTTTTCAGACAGCAATTGAAGCATTTTAGGGGTAACACATATCACATTACCATAAGCCTACATGTCTTTTGTAACATGCATCTTTGGAACACGACACAGAATGCTTTTATTTACAGAAATAAATTCTATTAATATGAAAAAAAAGAAGTCATAAATATTGTTAAAATCTTCTCAAGGACGTTGGATTTTGCTTGGTTTTTGAAGAAGAGAAAATAAGACAGTAAAAGAACAAGTAATCAGCTCCAAATAGCCTATCAGCATATCAACATAGCACAGCACACAAAATACAGATCTTACTGAAACTGCTCAAACTACAAAGCTTTCTGAGTGTCTCAAATGTGACTTTAAGATAGGTGTGAGTCCCTCCCTCCTGTTTGCCAGAGAATAACATGGATAAAGGTCTGGGCATGCAGCAAGTATGTCTGGGGATTGGTAAAATAACTTTAGACCATTGTTACTTCTAACTCCTCATTTTGTGCTGATTTTTTTTTACAGTATAAAGAATAAACAACATAGAATAAATACATTGCTCAAAGTAGAAGAGTTGTCCTTAAACAAGTTATGTATTTGGCAATTATGATTCCTTAGATCTTTTCTTTAATAAATTAGCATCTTTAGGGTCTGATTTGATTGGGAACAGTCTGGGGACATTTTGTATGACAGTTACTTAAACTCCATGCTTTAAAAATGTTAGTATTCTTTGAAGTGTAGGGAACAAATATTCTCCCTCTCCTACCTCTGTACAGAAAGGCATCCATAATGATGATCTGAATGACTAAACAAAGCATATTCAAGGAATATGGACTTTGAAATATTATTCTCTATTAAATCAGAGGCATTCCACTACTTTCCATGTAATATTACTTATTCAGAGTACTAGAGAAAAACATTACAAGGTAGTCCATATTTTATCTTTCTGACATTTAAAGTGTGTCCAGTTATCGGGAGAAAGCCCAGTTGGTTTTATGATTTATCAGCCTCAGTGTTTCAGCCACTTGCCTACAAGACAACAATATGACTTCAAATTTGCACAAACTGCCTATATTTTATGCTGCTGTGAATAGATCTATATTTTAGAAAAGGATATACTCCTACGCTTGTTTAAAACAGAGACAAAGCTCATATTGATTTCTATTAGACACAAATTTTGATCAATGGCTAAGATTTTCAAAAGGATAAACCTGAATTTAAGCTCCTAAAAACCAATATTCAGTCATATAAACAAATGGCCTGGTTTTCATAACTACTGAGTATCCAAGAACTCTTGTTGAGATTAAATGTTTTAGGAACTCAATATTTTTAAAAAACCAGGTTATTTATTTGTATAACTAAATATAGACTTTAAGAATATAAATTTAGGTTCACATTTTTAAAATTCTTGGCCTAGATGTTACAGAAATTCTTCACATACTATTTACACAACAGTTCAGGAGGTGAGATGAATACTATAGCCTACACTCCAGTTCTAGTTCTCTAGTTTTTCAGTAGTCTGTCAATAATATCTACTTGTGGCTGCCTTTAACACAACTAATTCAAATAATAATGCTGCAATAAATTAATGAAAATTATGTTGCTTTTCTGTATAAAACAAAATATTTCAATTCTATGCCTCTGACCATGCCAGCTTTTATTCCTGCACGTGTTCTGAAATTATTTGCTGCTCTAGTATTCTCATAAGTGTATATCTTTGTTCACATATTCCTTTATTTACATATATACCTAGCTCTCTATTTAAATCAATATTAATATTGAAATCTATACTAGTATCAATACATGCACATATATAGACTTTTTACTGAAAATATGAATTGTCAATAAATAACATTATCTTCTATAAAAGGTACTCCTTCCTGTCTTTCATATGGAAAATCTTGAGGAATCAAGATGAAATAAAATGGTATAAAAGTATAGACCAGAAATCACTTGCTTAAAGATAAAAATCCTGAAATATGAGGTACTGTAGTAAAAGTATGTGCATGTTTAGGGAAAATATAAGAATCTGCAACTGTATAGATATATGAATAAATGGTTTCCAGTTGCTGTTCTCAGTTTCTTGAACCTTTGCCTCCTGGCTAGAAAATTTCCAAGCCCAATTTTCATATAGTGATTAGTTCAGCCGTCTTTAAATAAGAGAAAGAGACTGAGGCATGAATAAGAATCTTGTAGTGTTGAAAGACAATGGTACCTGGTAAAAAAGACCTGATTTTGAAAAACTCAGGAATGATTAAGTGAAAATTAGTGCAGATTTTTATGATCCCTCATGTGTCATATTTTGTGATAACAAGCAGCATTCTTAAGGATGACTCTTCTGAGACAGAGTTTGCATGTGTAGTAAATTGGCTGTATATTAAGAATGCACTGAATATTTGAAGCAAATATGCATTTGTAAATGTATATCAAGTCATGTATCATTTTCTAATAGCAAATGGAGAATCTATATATGATAAAAGAATATTCAGGAGAAGAATGTGTATACTTTTAGATGAGAAAGATTTCATACTTCAAGTCTCCATATCCCAAATTCCACTCTAAATTTTGAATTTAAATGATATTTCATATATGTGTTCTCAGAGTCTTATGGCCACTTTGCAGTTCTCTTGCAACAGAAGGATATCTGAAGCTGCTTTTCATCAAAAGTATTTTAAATCATCTTTTTAAGCTAAAAGTGAGCTTTTCTGTTTGCTCCTAAATGCTGAAGTATAAACGTTCAAAATGTAGACCAAGACTATCAGAAACACTTGAGTCAGAAAACACTCTTTGATTAAAAAGTAAAAGGTACCGTAGAAAAAATTAAACTTCTTTGGTCAAAAAGAAAAAAATATTTCAAGTTGGATTTTTTCCCCAGTTCATAATGAATATATTATTTGGTTTCTGTTGCTAAAAACTGGGGTTCATTCTGGAGGGCTGACCCAATGCTGGACTGATAAGTGAGTGATGAGGCTGTGGAGTCTCCATCCACAAAGATGTATAGAATTCAACTGGATAGAGCCCTTAGCCACCTCATCCACGTTGGCCCTTAGGCAACCTCCAGAGGTCCTTTGCAACCTAAATTATTCTGTGATTCTGTAACTGCTCTTTCTCTCTTCAGTACCAAAATTTCAGTTCCAACTTATTATAGAGCAATTTGCAATATTTATGTCTTTTCTGAATATGCTGTAGATTATGGATCCAGCTATTTCTTTGATGTCTTTGCTCCCTACAAACAGAAAGGAAATAATATCTCTGGTAACGCTTTGAAGGTTTTTAGTCTTCTGAAAAGAATTTGCTTTATGAGAGTCTCTGGACAAGCTTCTCTGAGGAGAGCAGAGACTGAATGAACAGCCTAAAGCAGCAATCAACTGAATCAACAATCTAATGGCATCAATCATTTCCCACAAGGGCATTTCTTCTATAACACAAAGGACACATAGATATGTAAAGATAATGAAAAGAAGGAGTCGGCATTTAGCACAGATTCCTGAGTAATACTTTCACTGAAAAACAGCAGGATCATTGCCATGTGATAACCATTTACACTCACACAATATATTTAAAATGCCTACACTGATAGGAGTATTTCATATTCCTCCTCTTCCATTTTCTACATCCCTGAAACAAGACAACTAGAACATCACTTGACCCAGAGAGTTAGAAGGGTTGTTGTTCAAATGTAGTGCCATGTTTAGGACTCCAACACACCAGTTCATTACCACAGCTTAGCCAAGCTGATGTATGTCAGCTGACCTTTGGGAACTCTGTGTGTATTCCTAGATGTCACAGTTTAAAGCAGGGCTGGCTATTAAACAAATGACAGATGCTCTTTTTTAACTCCCTCCCTTCCCAAAATGGAGGGGAAAGAGAAACAAGAAAGAGACTTAAGGGTTGGAAAAGGTTAAAAACAGCTTTAATCTAACTATAAGATTTGTGTATTATAATAATGGGAAAATATGCACAAACCTGATATCAAGCTACCCCCAACCCCACCACCACCACCGATGACAAATACATCACCCAGATGCTGTGGGGCACAACCCAGGAAAGTCCCAGACTGCACTCAGCAGGAGGCAGGAGCTGCATGCAGGATCAAAAGCAGAATAGGTAGGTAGAGCCCTCCTCAGCAGGTAGAGGTGGAGAGCAACACCCTACAAGATCACCAACCTCCACTAAACAGCTCCATACTGGGCTTAGATAGGCTCCTGGGCCATAGGTTGGGTGGAAGCACCAGGTGAACCTGCTTAGGGCCATTAAAGCCCATTAGTGCCCTGGCCATAAAGGGAGAGGGAGTGACCCTTGGGATTCCTCACCTTTATTCTGAGCATGATGTGTATTGGATGGAGTACTGCATTGGGGTCAAACAAGGACATTCTACCCCTTACTCCATACCATTTACATCATGCTCATGTCCCTACTACTTTTGTCCATGATGTTATCCTGAGAAACACTGCTTACATCATAACAGGTGTCACCCAGCATTAGGTTCCCTTGAGGTATACATTGGACTTCACCATCCTTCAGCATCACCCACCAGGTACATCCTGGTCCTTGAGCAAAAACAATCCCACAAATGGGTTTGCCTCTGCCCGAAGGAGGAAAACACCACACAGTTTTCTCTAAAAAATTCCTTTCATGCACCCCAGGGACTTTATCCCCTTCCACTGTATGTAGAAGGTCTGACTGAGCAGGGTCAGCTCGATTGATGGATCTCCTGGTGTTAACTAACCAGGTGGCTTGTGCCAAATGTTTATCCCAATTTTGAAATGTCCCACCACCCGTTGCTTTCAGGGTAGTTTTTAACAGGCCATTGTATCGCTCAATTTTCCCAGAGGCCAGTGCGTGATAGGGGATATGGTATACCCACTCAATAGCATGCTGCTTAGCCCAATTGGCTATGAGATTGTTTTTGAAATGAGTCCCATTGTCCGACTCAATTCTTTCTGGAGTACCATGTCGCCACAAAATTTGCCTTTCACGGCCCAGGATGGTGTTCCGGGCAGTGGCATGGGGTACAGGATATGTTTCCGGCCATCCAGTGTTTGCTTCCACCATTATAAGCACATAGCGCTTACCCTGGAGGGTGTGAGGAAGCGTGATATAGTCAATTTGCCAGGCTTCCCCATATCTATTTTTCAACCACTGCCCCCCACACCACAAAGGCTTTAACCATTTAGCTTTCTTGATTGCAGCACATGTTTCACAGTCGTGGATAACCTGCGCAATAGCGTCCATGGTTAAGTCCACCCCTCGGTCATGGGCCCATTTATATCTTGCATCTCTTCCTTGATGACCTGAAGTGTCATGGGCCCACCGAGCTAAAAACAGTTTACCTTTATGTTCCCAGTCCAAATCTACCTGGAGCACTTTAGCAGCCTGGTCTGCTTGTTGGTTGTTTTGGTGTTCCTCAGTGGCCTGACTTTTAGGTACATGGGCATCTACGTGACGTACCTTTACGACTAGTTTCTCTAGCCGGGCAGCAATGTCTTGCCACAGTCTGGCAGCCCAAATAGGTTTACCTCTGCGCTGCCAGTTGCTTTGCTTCCACTGCTTTAACCACCCCCACAAGGCATTTGCCACCATCCATGAGTCAGTATAGAGGTAGAGCACTGGCCACTTTTCTCGTTTGGCAATGTCTAAAGCCAGCAGAATGGCTTTCACCTCTGCAAACTGACTGGATTCACCTTCCCCCTCAGCTGCTTCTGCAACTCGCCATGTAGGACTCCACACAGCAGATTTCCATGTCCTGTGTTTTCCTACAAGATGACAGGATCCATCAGTGAACAGAGCATACTGCTTTTCATGCTCTGGTAGCTCATTATATGGTGGGGCTTCTTCAGCCCGTGTCACCACCTCCTCTGGTGGCATTCCAAAGCCTTTGCCTTCCAGCCAGTCTGTGATCACTTCTAAGAGTCCTGGATGATTGGAGTTTCCTATTCGAGCCCACTGTGTGATTAATGCATCCCATTTACTCCATGTAGCATCAGTGGCATGATGAGTAGAAGGAATCTTACCCTTGAACATCCAGCCCGGTACTGGCAATCAGGGTGCCAGGAGGAGCTGTGCTTCAGTACCAACCACTTCTGAAGCAGCTCGAACTCCTTCATATGCTGCCAGTATTTCCTTTTCAGTTGGAGTATAACTGGCTTCAGAGCCTTTGTATCCTCGGCTCCAAAACCCTAGGGGTCGACCTCGAGTCTCCTCTGGGGCTTTCTGCGAAAGGCTCCAGGTAGGACCGTTGTCACTGGCTGCAGTGTAGAGCACATTTTTAATGTCTGGTCCTGTTTGGACTGGTCCAAGGGCTACTGCATGCACAATCTCTTGTTTAATTTGCTCAAAGGCTTGTTGCTCTTCAGGGCCCCATTGAAAGTAATTCTTCTTTCGGGTCACTTGATAGAGTGGGTGCACAATCTGGCTGTAATTTGAAATATGCATTCTCCAGAAGCCCACAACACCTAGGAAGGCTTGTGTTTCCTTGATGGCTGAGATGTTGGTCCCTGCATTTCAGGAACGGAGCTCTTCTTCAAGTCTATCGAGCTTTTCAGATATTTTCTCCACAGCCGAGATGCAAGGCAGGACACTAGAATACCAAAGTGACACATAACATCTTTATATAGCTTTTTCACTATGTTTTAGCTAATAAGTTTCATCTCATATTTGCCAAAGTCTGAGTGGGTGTGATGACCATTACTGTAGTCACAGTTCATATATATTAATTTATTAAACTTAGGGATATGTCTGAATTCTTAGGGCGGAGAACAATGGATGACTCTAGGACTCAAGTGGGAGCCAGCCATAGCCTTTGGTTCTGTGTTTTGTAAAAATATCTTTGTTCCTACTTTAATTCTGTAACTTGAAATTGTAGCTAGTATGGCATCTTTTTTCCTGCCATTGAAAAATTTCAACAGAAGGTACACTCCTTCATTTGCCAAACTATCTAGAAGTAAGGTATGTCTATAACTACCATTTTATAATTTGAGTAAAGCAGCATTTTCTGTTCAGGCTTTAAGGAGCATGTTTGGTTTAGCCACCTTCATGTGTTTGTTCCTATGCACTAAATTATTCCATTTTGGTGGAGAGAATTTCAATACATTCATGTTTGAAAATAAAAATGAAATGGAATCTTTGCTGATACTACAGAAGTATTTTCACATGTATTCTAACCCACTCAATTAGTTTTCAGTCAATGAGTAAGTAAATCACCAGATATATCACTAGGCTACTAGGCATTGATTTGCTTGCTAACTTAACTCATGGTAAATGAAGGCTGGCCTTGAGCTGGACATTAGCGACTATTTTTCGCTGTGCTTCTCTAGAGTCATGATTCATTCTTCGGCCTTTAAAATAGAACTCTGAAACAAGTGCGCACATAGTAAGTAAATATAAAATAAGTAAATACATAAATGTAATGGAAACATATGAAAGGGAACATTGAGGCAACCCAAAATTTGTAACCCCATAAAAGACTGTGGATTCTTATATTCTCTATGTATCCAATATTGCAGTTTTTGCTGATGCAAAACTCCCATCAACATTAGATCAAGCCTTATAATGGCACTATATTCAAAGTACTTAATTTGAGAGTCCTCTGGAGTCCCAATTCAGAGGTCACCCCTGCCATATCAAAAGAGAATGCTACAGGGACATTGATAGAGAATCCATCCTCAGCAACAGATTTTTAATGCGTTCTGCTAGTACGTGTTTAATGTGTAGCCATAGCCTACAGAATTTTAAAATAAAACCATGCATTGCGCTTTTAGAAATACAAACTTATTCACAGGATTTTCCGTGTGTTTTTTCTGGTCTTCAGACACTGGAGGCTGAGAAACATATACTGTTCTTTTCAGCTGTGTAACTATCCTGCTAGCGATTAATTACTTAGATACTTCTGAATAAATAGGATGTAAAGAAATACCTAACAAAAGCCTAATGCATCTCCAATGATGGAACCCCGTGCTATGCCTGAGATGAATATCCTTTTCAATTTTTTTTTGAAAGACAAGCAGATTATTCAAAATTATGGCAATCAGATACTGGCAGAGAAGAAAAATAGCGATATGCTGAACAGAAACCACTTAAATGCTGCGAGTCTTGATAATATAATATTTCCACAACTGTTTCTGTTTAAAACTAATAAAAATAAACATAAAACATTCCGTTCTCCTCCTATCAAATTCATTACTTTGAGCAACAAAATGACAAAATGATTAGCTGTTAATAAGGCCTTGGTTTAAAAGATTGACTGACATTGCATTACTCATTTAATTTCCGCTTCTCCTAGTTTTTTTTTTCTTCCTCCAAGCACAGAGGGAATTAATATTATCACATCAAAGGCCTTCCTTTAAATGGGGGAGAAAAGTCATTTAAAAGGACAGAGGCTGTGATTATTCAAACTAGGTTATTTGCACCTTGTATATATAACGATATCATGGTACAACTTCATTTTGTTCAAATTGCTGTCAGTCACTAATAGAAGAAATTTGCTTCCTTTTTATCAGCGCTATTGTGTTCAGTCAGATTTGTGGGTGTGGGATGGGGGGTTCAGGGTGGGCATTAAACATGAAATCTGATAAGAAGGATATGAGGAATGGGGAGTAAGGAAGGCATCGAGTGAAGGGAGACTGATTGTGAATCCAACATTCACAATGCAAATGATTTTTCCCCTGCTCTTTCTTCATGGTTTTCTTCCCTCTGTGTTTGTGTTGTTTTTATTTAAAGACACAGATATGACCACACACTAAAGTGCAAGCCTGAGCCTCTGTGGAATATGAGATTTAGCAATACGACTCTGTGCTCTGGTATTTTATTTCCTTTCACTTTGATTCCTGACAGACAAATTATTCTAGGGATGATTTAACACCTAAAGATGTATGTCATATTCCATAAAATAGTTGTATCGGTGGGAAAAATTATGAGTGGCACAACCCTTGGCCTAGCAACAGCCAATGATCTATCAGCATTTAAGTCTTGGCAGATTGAATTATTCTCCTCTCTAACTGTAACTGTGTTAGGGCTTGCATGACAAACAGTCCACTTGTCAAATATTTATCCTTCTTCCTTAAAAAAAAATAAATAAAGGAGGTGTGTGGGGGGGTAAGATTGACCAGGAGAAGGAGAGGGAATATAAGTGGTAAAAGACCAACCACAGCATGAAATATGAAACATAAATCACTGGGGTCAGGGAGAGCAGGGGAACTTGGTTACTAAGGCTCCAGATGGATTAAATAACGCACGTCCTGAGGGAGAGTGGGAAGGCGAGCGCTAAAATAATAACAGAACAGAATGCTTCTATGTCGAAAGGTTTGAAGACAAGCCTTGTTAATTCAGAAAACAGCAGAGTTAAATTAGCTCAGGTCCCTGTGAAAAGTAGTGTTATGTATTGTGCAGGAGAGATAAATTTTCACTCACTCTCTCCAATACACTGGCCACTGACAGGTGACTGCTGTGAGCAGTTCATTAAAATGTCCAATTCATGGGAGACTTTAAAAATTTATAATGCTTCCTACAGACAACAGGGTCAAGTTCAATGAGAAAGGAAGAGAGCAAAGTAACTAAAGGAATTATTCACTAATTACCTTTTAAACACATTTGCAATTTTTTTTCAACAAGTATTAACTTACTTTTAATGCCTCCAGGTTTATGGCTTTAAACCACAGAGGGAGATCAGAGTTCAGCACACATCTCTGTTTTCACTGTCCTCTGGATGGAGGATTTTTGAACATGTAAGATCATGTGCTATAGCCCTTAGAGTAAATGATTTTAGAAGATACAGGATCAGACCTTTAGCAGGGAATGTAACAGTGATGGTAATTTTAATTAGGTTTAATTAGGTTTCATTCATACCTGTAAGCCAAGAATATACACTGAAGTTCAGTAATTACCAGTGGGGTGGATAGTATTGCATGTTATTAAAACTACTGGACCTCTGTGACAAAAGCTTGTTGCATGTAAATAACCTTATAGTGTTATCTGGGATGAAATATCTTTTCCTAATGGAATACATGAAGTTGAATTGTTTTGCAAAATTTCAGCCAGAATGATTAAGCTATTCACTTAGCCCAGGCTAAAATAGCCTTTCAGATAGGAAACTATATTCTACAGGATTTGGTGGAAAGACTGTAACAATGACAGGAAAATAGTGCATGTCGTTTGTTTCCTTTAGAAAACCTTTCCAAATTTATCTATAGCCTGGTGAAAATATACTTCCTCATCCTAAATTGGGCATGCTCATCCTTGCCGATGGATGAGTAGGACTTTTCCTGAAATGGTGGCTTCAGGCTGCTGCAGGCAATGTCATGATTCCCATGCCTCATCATGCTTCTGCCATTTGCAAAGCCTCCTAGCATAGGGTTTAGTCTTGCTTAGTCCTCACATAGGTGACAATTATTATTGCTGCCAGTTTCTCAATTAGCTCAGCCTTGAGTCCTGAGAAGACTCAAAACCCAGAAAGCTATCTATAGAATGTTTTGAATTGTCCCTGTAACAGGAGTATATTTTTTGGACACTTTTGACTATGTGTAAGCAGTATAAAATTGGTCAACAACTCAACTGTCTTCTGAATGAGAGACGGTAATGGATTGTTAGAACACGAGGACTGACAAGTTGACATGAGAAATAGGACAATGGATTGGTTCAAGTGGGTGGAAGAGTTCTTTTTGTCAAAAGAACAGAAAAATGTGATTAATTGAAAATTACTAGGAATGAGATAGAAGAATAAATGAGTCAAAGGAAAGTTGCAGAAGGATCCCAAAGGAAAAGTGGAAGAGATTCACAGAAAATCTGGGAAAGGTAAAGACAAAGTGTGGCTAGGCTTTATAAGGGTTAAACTTAGATAAGGACAAAGACGTAAATTGAGAATTGCTGCCAGCATCAAGGAAAAGATTGCCAGGAATTTCCAGGGAATGGTAAGCTACATTAACAGTCATTATGTTGTTTTCTAAATATCATCTAAGCTTTATTAACTAATATAATACCATGTTCGGAAATTTACTTTAGATATAGCAAAGGATCTTTTATTGTAGAAGTTGGAAGATGTATAGCAAAAGTGAAGGAAGGGAAGTTAAGGGAAGAAAGAAACAGAATAATCTCATTGTTAGGACTATGTGTGAAAACTGGAGTGGATTTCAACTTGCACATTAAGACAGATGAATTTAGGTGTCTGCATGTGAACTAGGAGCTGCAGCTCCCCTTGTACTCCGCTAATTATAATATATACCCAAGAAGGGCTGCTCAGCTGAGCATATATGGGTATCACCTTCAGGGTGAGCTGATCAACTCTGAGGACTCCATTGACTCACAAGCTCACATGGTCAAGATTCAAATCCTAGCTTCAGAAACTGTTTGTGTCTGTGATGCAGTGTTCCTCTATGTTTCTGGGCAGGAAATTTTGAAACTTTTCTTCATGAGATCACTATCTGTGAGTTCCTCGGGGGTTCTTGGTTGGATGATCAGAGACACAAGGACCTGATTGGCATAAGCACTGAGAATTCACAGCTGCAAATGCAGAAAATAATAATAACCATTTCATCTTACACTACTATTTCATTATACTGTCTTTGAAAAAAATTCAAGCAACAGGCCTCTCAAATTTAGTATACATATTTGGAAGTACCTTTGACATGAATCTCTTCCCAACTCAGTTCCTTTTGCAGGGGGACAAATTCCCTTACGTTTGTTAGAGTCCCCACATAAGAGAATTATCAGTACTATAGATAAGCAAAGAAGGATCTTCATCATCGTGTCTTTGGAAGAGCCTTGAATAAATAGGTATGTCCTGGAGACTACATATTGAATGGTGAAGGGAAAACAGTATACTGAATAATTATTTGTAAGAAAACATTATCCATTTTCTGAGGCAAAAGTCCTGTGGAAAGAAAAAAGAATCTGATCATACTATTAACATCTTTATAATAATACGTACACTAACAGGGTAAATTAAGGTTGGATGAGCAATTTTCATTCCGGAGTTTTCTAATTTTTGAATGCTTGACTTTGCAACCTTGATAGCTTCTTTTAATATATTTTTATGTGCAATTATATAAAGTGCAGAGCCTTTTGATTTATTGCAAATGAATATTCTTTGTCTGCTAGAGTGGTGTACATCATTAGTTCAAGTGGAAGAGCAACGTTTGGATTATATGTGTTTAGAATGTCATCTTATGGCTTTCTAAGGCATATCTGGCCATGTTAAAAAGCTCATGAAAACACGGGGTGAGAAGAAAAAAGTGGATGTGATTCAAACAGCTAGCTTTTTGGACATATTTGTAAATTTGTTCATTTATAATAATTATTCAGAATATTGTTTTTAGGAATTAATTACCATGACAAGTCCTTTAATTGTTATTCTACTAAAACATTAAACATGTTTTGAACCAGTTTCTGGAGAGATTTTTGTTCTTTTAAGGTTGGCCCAATGTAATGTTCAAACAGTTACCTAAGTCACATGAATAGTCCCATTAACTTCAAATGAAACTAAGTTAATATTACCATTACTGCTTTAGTGCAACAAGACTTTTTGATAATTGTTTAAAAATAAGATTTGTGAGATAAATTCCAATATACAATGTCCCGGCTCTTTTCATATGTAGATTCCCAGACAGTATGAAAAGAAGCAAATTTTTAAATTGCAGAAGATTATTTTGTCCCTTCATTTACTAAATGTTACTGAAAGCTCCTTATGTTTTTTTTTCATAATTACTCCACTTGGGTACAGGATTTTTTTCCTTGTGCGATCTATATCATGCTTTCCTCACCATGCTCCATAGCATCCATCCTCATAGGCAGTAACTTTGCTTCAGAAAGTGCTTAATCACTAGTTCTCAGTAGCGTGTCCTACCCATTGCTTACCAGTGGGATTCCTGTGGCACAGCCTCAGGAAAAGGGAATATGGGTCCAAACTGTGCCATTACATTTTCTGTGTCTCCCAGACGGGGTCAGGGATAGTGAATACCATCACCATCACAAACACCGTTTCACCCCATTGTTTGTAACCCATGGATTTATCATCTAAAAGACAGCCTTTTATATAGCTAATAAAAATAATTCTATCTAGATAATGGCAGGAGTGAGGGCAGGACAGATTTTTTTATCCTCCATAGCTACTTCACTTCAGCAAGACCACGTTGTGTGAATAGAATGAGGAAGGTTTTTAACTGGGAAGCTATGACACTTTCCTAGATGTATAAAAGTAAAAAACATCTCTTTCAGATACTTAATTTTAGATCATTTTAGAACTCAGTTGTATTGCAAGATTTTGAGGGGTTTAAATCCAAATAGAACGAAAGATTGGCATTCCAACAATTCTTAGAAAAGAAAAATTCTCAAAAATGTAGTTGTAAACACTGAAATATTTCCTTCAATAAAGTTTTGTGCTTCATGTGAATATTAAATATATAGACTAAGTGTATATGTAAAATATAAAAATACATGCACATACATATTTATAATATTAAAATGAATACTATAATCTATGTATTTCAGTGATACAATGTAAAAAGGTTAAAAAAGTGTTTAATTTATCTCATTTAACACTAAGGGGAAAAAAATAACTTCTTCATTTTCTATTTAAGAGTTGTGAAATTGCCGTATTTCCATCAAATATTTTGGTTTCATAAATCTACACCTTTTAGTGAAAAACTGCTCAAACAGTATTCTGACTCTAGTAATTATTTTCTTATTCTAAGGGAATCAATAACCTGTTTTCATGTTCATGTGGTCTTCACAGATTCTATAACCTTTTTAAAATGAGAGAAACTGGTATTGACTCAGAAAGCAAGCAAGTAGAGTGTGAGAAGCAGTTCCACTTCAAGAAAGAAATCAAGAGACCACCTGCTAATGTCATGCTTTCTCAGGTGAGCAACACTACACACGTTTTTCACAACTCTTTATCCAAAGTGCAGAAATAGCTACTAAGGCCTACTGTTGAACATAATACAGCTTTGGTTGCTGCCTACAGAAAGAGAGGAATGAATTACTCACACTTTTTTATTTCATTGAGTCATCACTAATACATGAATAATGGCTACCGATCTAAAAATACATTTTGAGAAATTGAAATCCTTCTGATTTTCCTATAGCCATCTCAGTGTGGTGTCTTACGTAGTGTGTGATGCCAAGGATTCTTAAAAATACTGAGATGAATACATATATATTAACTTTTTGTTGAACGCCACTTATTCATTACCATGCCAACTTTAAGACAAACTCGTTATTTGAATAAGCAAACAAAACTCTTTAGGTTTACATATGTATTTCTTGTATACTTCTGGAAACATTTCTATCTGTAGTGGAAGTCAAAAGAACTTCTGACAGTTCAAAAGTAGCCAAAATGAGAAAAATACTCCAGCAGATGATATGATGGTGTTAACATCATTAGAATGATTCATTTCAATTATACTATTTTCTGTTAAGTAGTTAGTTAATATACAAGTAATTAAAAAACCTTGAGCTTTTTGTTGTTTTTTTCTGTTGTTACAATACCTATAGCAGCAAATACCAAAATGATAACAAAAACCAGACAAAAGATTACTACCACTTATTCATGTTCTTGAGTGATGTCATTCTGGTCACTTCATAAATCAAGGAAGAAAGACACAACGAATGTATACCGCAACAGTTCTTTAGATTGTGCAATTCTAGTGTTATTATTCATATATCCTTCTCTGAAATCACACAGAAAATCTCAGGGCATCTGTGAGGTTCACATAACAGGCGGTGTCCCTCTACATTTTCCACATCCAGCACAGGCTTGGATGGCTGTGGAACTCTTCAGCATTGCAAGCAATAAGGTTTCACAGGAAAAGGAGGTGGCTAACGTGAAATAAAATAGAAAAGTATATTTCATGGAGATAAAGATCTGGAGCCTTCTTGGTGCTGCTCTTAGATTAGTCTCTTTTGGCATTCCTTGAATGAGCACTGCTCCAGCTGCCTGTAGTTGTTAGGTTGTCTCAGAGTTAGAACTAGAGTAGGAACAGCTTTTGTTTTGCAGACTCTCTTCTCTGTCTTACGGATCTGTCTGATCACAGTGTTTTCTACCAACAAAAGTAGAAGGGAGGTGAGAGATCAGTGTTATCAGACTTGTCTGCCACAGGAAGCTATTCCTCAAAGAAAATTGTGTTTTCTTGAGTGTTTCAGGATTTATCCCCAAAAGGGAAATACAGTTCCTGGAATTTTTTCCGTCCTTGCACCCACTGCACCAAAGAAGGAATTTTGTCAGTAATCTAAAGATTGTGAAAGACCTCTTGTAGCTTTTCTGCTCCACAAATGCATGTCAGAGAAAGAAACGAGAAACAATTATTCAGTGTGGTTCACAGCAAGAGCTCAGATCCTATCGCATCTTTTGAAGTCTGTAGCTTGCTGATGAAGGATGGTCCATTTTAGAAGAATGCAATTCTGCTGGACAGGCCTAGCTGTTGGTGGAAGAGTAGCACACTCTGCCAAATTCAAAATTCTCTTGGCATGATTTCTACACAATTAACATACATTTCTATCAATTCTTGTTTGTTTGAGCTTTATTGAGTAATAACAGATTGCAGCATTTTACATCTGCCTTGAAAGTACTCTAATCAGAAATCCACTGGAGCACAACCTGCAGCAACTTTCATCCAGATGTTAAAATCATATATATAGAAAAGAAAGGTTACTATTTAGGTAAGTTTATGACACCTAAATTGGTGAAGGAAATACTTGTCCCAAGTATGTTCTTCTCACAGATAAGTTCACAAGTCATTTTTTAAAATACATAACACAAAACATAGGCTCCTAGACAAAGAACACCTACACAGGAAAAATAAATTGCAGATCACCTTTAAGTGATTCCATTTCTTTAATCTCTGTGATAAATAACTGAAATCGGCAGTTTTTCTAGCCTAAGAAACATACAAATAGCTGGATTATGTATGGGGTTTTCTTCTGTCAAAAGAAATGCATGTATGTATTGAAAAGAAATTGCAATTTTTATGCAAAAAGATAATTAATAAAATGAATGATTTTTGTATAAAAATGCTGTTTAGTTTGGTAGTGCAGCCTCAGGCAACTCTATAATTCCTTTCATTCAAAATTATAAACCCATTTTTGTTCAATATTGATAAAAGTTGTTCTTTGTAAAGTTACAGCTGAAATAATGTTTCAAAGCTGTACCTGGCAAAACAATAATAAATGCTTTTTGATAAAATTTCAATTCTGTTTTTTTGGGATATTTATTTCTAAAATGATGGTATGTTCTCTGTCGTATTAAAAAATCAGATGTGTTCTTGCAGCATCTTCATTTGAATAGCAGCTCGAAGGGTGTTTTAGGTACCACTGCTATGTCTGAAAGACTGTATCAGGGCCTTGTTTGCTAGGCTGCATGTTTGTCAACATTGATATATCAAAGAGGTTAGGTCAATAGCGCTTCACTATAAAGTGAGCAGGACAGGGTCAAATAGAAGCCCTGAGCCTTGTACCAACATCAGACAGGAAAAATGTGAAGTACATTTAAAAGAAGCCAATTGTTTTTCTCTCTTGACTGAATGCAGTTGTGTTGTTTAACCTGGATGGTGCTTTTATAGATTAAGGAAAGAAAGTAAGTTTCAGAAGTATTAAAATAGGAAAATATTAGGAGCAGAAGCAGAACATTTCAAAATTCAGGAATCCTGTTCAGGTCTTGAAACCTTATGAAAGGATGTGGGAGTGCAGTGAGTTTGGAAGGAACAAGAGCAGAGGCCAAAACTGCACTTCCTTTTGGCACAATTTATTTGCAGCCTGGGTAGTGCTCCCAAGCACACTCATGATCAAGTCTAGACGTCATATCCATCCCTCGTTCAGGCATTAGCAATGCTGACTTTCTTTGCCTCCCTGTCTCTTTGTGTCTTTTCAAAATCTGGCCTCATTTTAGGCTGTGATTACACACAGCAGTCAAAGATCATGCCTTTGATCAGTTATCATCTCCTTTTGCAGATGGAGGCAATGTGATTTGCCCAAGGCTGCAGAGCAAATCAGAAGCAGAGTCAGAAACAAAATCTGGATCTAGATTTAAAATAGGTCTGTTACCAGTAGACCAGTGGAGCAATAGACTTTGCATGTTTATGCCATTACAGCCAAATACTGCAACAAGTATTTGATTTTCCAGCCTGAGAAATGTAATTACAACTACATATTATTGATTTGCATTGTGCATTCTGATGTTGATACTAAACACTTTACTGGGAAGGGATAATAATATGACTGGGTAGATGGACAGCTGCCATAAACCAAAAGGATGTGATGACATCTTTGCAAGGAAAATATCCCAGTGGATCAGTACTGGTGTTCAGCAGTTTAAGCAGAACGTCAAATGTTAGGACACTGAACTCAGAAGCTCCCACCTAGCAGTACACTGTCACTCTGCTGTCTGTCAGAGCGAGCTGGGCTAACACAAAACCAGAATAAACATTTACAGCTGATCTCTGCTGAAGGTTTTAAAAATTATTCCAAGCAGTTATTCAGCTACAATCCAAAGACAGATTTTCACTACCACCAAATAAAGAGGCATTTTACACAAGATGCTTTTCAGTTGGCCCAGCTGAAAAAGGAGTCGTCAGAGCCCAGCTATCTGTGCTGGTACTCTGAGTGAAAAACAAAGCAAATAAAAGCCAAAGAAAGAATTCATTTTCAAAATGGACTTGTATATGTGCTGAAAGCTGGCACACTTTATCACCATTAAGAGATCTGTCCTTAGACCAGCATTGCTTAGTCAGGAAACGAAGCATCTGACAATGTATGCCATGGATCTGTTCACATTTAGTGTCCCTAAAAAAGTGGACAAGGTCTGCCCAGGAGGTTTACAACCTTCTGTTTACCACCGCCACCCTTTTTTTCTCTTCTCTTCTTTATTTACATAAGGAACATTCCTTCTGTTTTGATATATAAAATAGCAACCTTGGGGTTTGGTGGGGGTTTTTTTCCCTTCCCCCTAGGTGTTTCTGTTCAGGTCAACATTGCTTCAGAGTCCGCCTATCACTTCCAATCCAGTTGTTTCTAGTATTCATTATATCACTTCCTAGCACAAAAAATATCACCTTCCTTGACTCTATCTGTGAGTCCTACTGCTCATCATGAAGAAATTCAGAGCTGTTGAATGATGATAGGTTAGAGTGAATAAAAAAGTGTCTGCAACAACAACAAAATAATAAAAAAGGGGAAAAAAAAGAAGTGGAGAAGAAGGTTTCTGAAGAATGTGGGAAAGATAAATAGGACTGATACTTTGTTTCATTGTCAGTAGCACTCTGGGGTTATTTGAAGCACTTATTTATGCACTGTAAGCAGAACAATACTGTAGAAGAAATGATTAAATACCAGCTCTCCGAGCAATAGACATCTCATTGTGGCAGGCCTAGACTCACCACTGGGTGGTTTTGATAAAGGCAATATGAGTTGATAACTGATACAGTTTGCCAGGGAGTCATCTGGGGATGCTGACAGCTACTATGCTTTAATAAAATCATTAGAATGTAAATGTTTTTATTGCAAAATAAAGAGCCTCCAGCAAAGTTGACACTATCGCTGCTCCCTCCACTGAATGAAAGCACCGATTAGCATTCAAATGATATAATGATAGTCTGGTTATCTTTATTAAAATTTTTCAAATCGAGTCTTCATTTTGCATGATTGAGTTTTAAACAAATGCAATATTCAGTAGGCTGGTGAGCCAGTCTGAACACTCTTGAAATAATTAAAGTGTGCCTTTTATTTTTTTAAACATGTGTTTCATAAGCAATGAATTGGATTTGCTATTTTAATATGACAATATCTAGTTAGCTTTGCATAAAATAGGGATGTTATAGCATAATTATTGAAAGGGTACAACTTTTAAACATATGTTTCATAAAGCTGAATTTAATTTTCTGAAATGTGACAATGCCAGTCAGCTACTGAAATAATATCAAAGGATGGCTTGATTGTTTAGGTTAATTTCATGGACAATCTTTACTATATCATAATTGATGGTAAATGGTATGCTTTGTGGTATTTATTTTCAAAGGAAACACAGAAGTCTTTTCCCATAATGTTCATCAATTCGGGATTCAGACTTTTCAATTGCAAGAAAATGAGGCGGATTCTAATCAAATAGTTCAGACCCTGAACTTCTGCGACATACAATTTAACGTAAATGAGCAGAGGTTTTGAACTATCCAAGAAGAGCCTGAGGAAAACTGAAGAATAAATTAACTCATCTAAGTCCATTAGATTGCACTCTTCATAGGATCAATCAATCATTAATAAATATTTAGAAATCCCATAGGACCTAATCTTCATCAACTTAGGCTAACCTTTCTCCTGGATTAACCACCCCTATAAAACATACTGTACTACAGATACCAATAAATACACAGTATTGTAAGCAAGTATGCTTTGGCTCGTTCTTGGTTATAAAGCATCAACAGAATCAATGATGACATAAATGTTCCTCAAAAAATGTCTTCCTGAAATAGCTATAGTATTGATTCCTGCCTGAGATAGCTTCAGAGGTGAATTGTAAAAAAAGAAAAAAAAAATCTGAATAGCTGACAAACTCTTGTATTCATTGTTTGAGGAAGAAATGGATAGTGTAAGTGCATTCTTAGTCCTTAACTAGTCTTTTACAACAATAACTTTCCAAAGATGTCCTGGACTTTTTTAGAAGATTCTAAAGAATCAGACATTTCACTACTCTTTACATTTCACTGAAGAAGTGTCAGGGAGTATCATCAAGAGGAGCAATATAAATAATCCTCTGGTAACAAAGCTAACATGAGAAAACAGCAATGTTAAGAAAAATATCCTTTTAGCTCTTGTACGTTAGAAAGTACTGGCATAAAAAGCTGCATTTTTGTGTTATCGGAAAAAACCAGCAAATAATTGAGGTGGATTTTTTGCTTTGTTTTGGTTGATGTGTGAGTGTGTGTAAGAGAAAGAGAGACTGCAAAACTAGGACTTTACATTAGGATGTATGTCAGCGTGGTTTCATTACAACAATCTGACTAAATGGGATCACGACGTCTTTAGCAGTAGCATCTAGGACAGGACTAGCTAGAGCTGTGGTACCTACTGTTGAGGAAAACACATTCCTCTTTCTACCTAAAAGATGTGGTTACCATCTCAAGGACATAAGAAACAGTTCAGGCCAGAGTATTCCTTCCCCTGTGCATCAGGTTTCAGAACAGGCAGTAGAGAACCCTGAGTCATCACAAGAAACGATGTACTGCTTGGTGCCTGGGGATTAATCCCTCCCAGAGAGGGAAAGCATCTCTCCTGTCTAATGCTAGTGCAGCCAGTCTGGTCCAAATGAGAGATACCACAACGGTCTCTGGAACTAAGCTTCAACAAATGCTTTGTAGGCATTATTTAGAGTATTACTAGATTACTGAGCTGGAGGAAGAAAGGCTTCCTAGTTTATAGAAACCTGCATTCTTATTCTTTTAATGACAACTTGTAAAAGTGAGAACAAGACAGTAGTAGATATATGTAAAAGCCATTTCAACACAGATTCTGTTGAATGACCAAGGGAAATCTTCCTGCTATGACCCACAAAACCTTGCTATTTGCAAGTCTTCTTGTGAGGTAACATATCTTATCCGCAAAATCACTTATGTTGATACTGGGCACATAATATTTTTTTCAATTATTTCAAATCTTTTCTGAAATAAGCTTGATTTTTTTTCAGGCAGAAATTTTCTTTTCATAGAGAAATACAAGTACAAACTTGATGTTAATATGAACTGGTTCACTGGGACAGGTATCGTACCAAAAGCCTAATTTAGTTGTAACATGGAGTTTTGTAAAACAGATCTAATCAGCCTGTCAGGTTATACTCAAAAGTCTGAGGGGGAAAAAAAAGGAAAAAGAAAAAAGATGGCTTTCCACTTTTTGTTATCTAGCCCAGGTATTATACTATTGATTCAGAGAGGAAATATGCTGAGCAAGTGGCCCTGAATAGAACTGAAAGAAACCCTTGGGACTATTTATGAGAGAGAATTTGAGCTGAGTTAAAGAGCTATAGCACATGCTGTTCTTCTTACTGACACAGGGAACGAGTTTGCTCTTTCAGTAAAATCAACACAGTAACACCTGCTTTAGAGTTTTAGGTAAAAGTACAACCCACATGTACTTCAGAGCTGGATAGACACTAATGAATTCTGAACTAAATGAAGAGCAGAAAAGTAGGCATGGATTTAGGTTGACATGGGCTTATACCAGCTAGAAAACTATAGAAGGTTTGAGAGTACATCTGCACCCTCCCAATATCATCACGGTCAGTTTTGGAACAGTTATTTTTGTTTCTTTACCTTCACAGAGGGAACAGTAGGGGAAAATAATTATGAAAAAAATGAATGCCTCCCACCCCCATCATGCAAGTTTGTCTATGTATGTATGTGCATTCCCAATGGTGTGTACGTATAGTGACAAAGTGACAGAAAAAAGGAAGTAGGGGGCAAGAAAATTGAGCATATCAATGCAGGTCTATCTGAGTAAGAAGGTCTTTGGGAACTGTGTCTTCCATGAGGCACGATTGTTTGAGTCTTGCTCATGGTCACTGCACTTTTAAGTGGATACTGAGGCACTTCCAGAGCGTGCTTGTTTGATTTCCAAGATAAAGTGGCAGAACAGTTCTTGCCTTTTGATGGTATGAGATTTTTTGTAGGCACACAGGCCCGACCAGTGAAAAATGAAGCTGATAAAAATTGGCCACAGGAGAAAAAAAGAAAGAGAAAGAATAATAAGAAGAAAGGGCAGAGACAATGAAAACAAAGAGGGAATTTCCAGAAGGAAGAATAAGAGCAACAAGATAGAGAGTAAGGTTTCCGTAGCGTGTAAAAAAACCCATGAAATTGCGAGAAGAATATAAAAATATGGGAAAATGGTAAGGCAGATGGAAGAAAATTAAGACTCAATTAGAGCACTAGAAAGGGATTTGTCCACTGCTATGTTTCAAGGTATTATCAGTAGCACTATGACAGAACTTGCATCCTGAACTTTCAAAGTCTTTCTTTAATAGATGGTATCAACCTCATGGAGAACAACACACAAACTGTAGCATGTTTTTCAGATGCTAACACATGCTGGATAAAGTTCAGCAGCTGCATTCACAAGTGCCTGTTGAAAATCTAACTGAACTGCTGGCATAGCAATTCAAGTGTCTTGAAAACAACTGCAGCATAGTTTTAACTGCCATCTTCTGCATCCTCCCTGTATTCTTCCTTCTGGCTCACAGAAGGTTGTCAGACACACAGAATTCTCTGGACTTTAACTAACAGAATAAAAATTCTAATATAAATTACCGTTGACTGCTGAAAGACTTTATTTACAGCTGCTCAGAGCTGCATCTGGAGAGTTTAGGTAGAGGCTACGACTGCCAGATGGTGGCCAGACTTACCCAATTAGCAATCTCTCTCATCCTGTGCCTGGGTTTGCAGTGTTACTCCTTACATCATGATTGCCTGACTCAAGCCAGTACATCTATGGTCTAAAATAGCAAATACTAAAATAGTAGCAATGTTGTCAGGTGAGCCAACGCAGAGCTCTGTAAGCTTGGCGAAGTCAGAAGATGCTCTTTGCTACAGTTTTTCTGGCTGTTGAAATTAATGATGTAGCTCTTGATCAGTTCAATTTGTTGACAGTTAAGGCCTAATCCTGACTACTTTTCCAGGCCGTGGTATGTTTAAAAGAGTAATGAGGGCTGGCCTGAGTGGACAGAAAACTGAAAAAGCAGCAAGAATGAGGAAAAAAGTTAACTTTCTCAAGCACATATTTATGTTTTAAAAAAAAAATCAACAGTGAGACTTATGACATCAAAGCATATTCAAGTCCAAAAGGATAATTTGCTGGAATCTCTATTACATATAAAATGATACAATAATTATAATTTACAGTTGTAGCTGTGCTAAAGCTCATCATCTATACTAATCTGTGCTTAGATTGCTGCTTGTAGTTGGAAAAACAAATAACAACCCCAGGCTTTTCCAGCGCACAGTTTAGGAAGGGCAGAGATACACGGACTGAATAGAAGTACAGATCCTTATGGGACTTTTGGAACATTCCCTGTGCCACCTGAGTAAAAGACTGGTCTCATCCAAAAAATGTAATTAAAGTACTTACGTTACGGGTGATGCTTCTCCAGGTGATTAGGAACACAGGCTCTTGTATTACAGCATGAAGGTGGAAAGAGGCTGATGTTTGCATTTTGTTAGATAGAGTTTCTTCTGACTTTCTGACCTGCCATTAGCACAGAGCAGGGACTGGAGGAATGTTGGTGTTAAGCCACTTCTCTAGACTCAGGTCTCTGAGGCCACCTGAGAATCACTAAAGCCTCATCTGCATCACAATGATGAAATGCCAAAGGGAAGGGAAGGGAAGGGAAGGGAAGGGAAGGGAAGGTTGTTTTTATACATATAACCTGGGAAAATGCAAAGTGCAGAGTTTTAGTACAAGTACTGCAAATCCAATGAGAGATATCCAGCATGCTCTAGAAGTCAGGTTTCCAACTGTTTTGTGCTGCAAGAGTAATTACAAAATGACTACTGATGAGGATCGAAGATATCTGGCCTCCTTTGAAAAGCCTGCCACATATCATCCTGTTATTATGCTCATATGAAAACAATATTCCTTCATCCACACCACCTTTATGGCTGCTTTGATTACTGTTTTATGGACACAGGGCCCATGACTTTGCTTTGACCTGGAAGGACAAATGAATACAAAATAAATCAATATGAAATTCAGAGCATGCCAGCAAATTCCATCACAATTTGGAAAACTTACCAAGTTTCAGCAGGTGTAATGTATCAGTACACAATTGTACTGATTCTATTATAAACTGATTCTATTATAAACTTACAGCTAGTCACAACATTAGCTTTGATTTCAGATACTTTTTTATGTAAAGTATTTCAAGGATTTAATGAGGGAATCCAAATGGGTCAGCAAAACAAGCAGTACAATTCAGACCCAGCAGAAACACTAAATGAGTGCTTCATTCACTCCATAGTTTTATTCTGTTTCTAGCTGCTTTCCTTTTCCTGGAGTCTGGATATTGCTGTTCTAATTTCTTCTGCCGTTCTCTGAAAAATGTCATTTTTCAGACATTAGATCTTTTTTCCTTCCTTTGTGTGTAGAATCACTTAATAACCATTATTGCTTTTTAACATAAATTACATTTTTAGAAATAGTGACCTAGCGAGGCAAATTCAGAACTGGAGGAGTCAATTCAGAAAACATGAACACCTACAAAATTTGGTCTGAACCTGATTCAAATCCCAAAATTTGAAGAGGTTTAAAAAATACTTCTGAGCTAAGGTTTTACCTCTGTAACAAATTTAGCTATAATTTAACATGAAATTGCTTGCTAAGAGTAAACATAGCTATTCATTGACATATTGATATCTAACCCAGGGAGGGTTTAACCAGGGAAGAGGTGGGAATCAAATATACTTGTGAGGTCTAGCTCTTTTCCTGCTTCTGGACTGCTTTGAAATGCAGCTTTTTGCTGTAGCCCAAATTTGCTGCTCATGATAATGTCTTATTTGCGTGTTATATGTACGTTGTTACTTACCCAAATTGTTCTCTGCCTCTCATTTCTCCTTTCTCCCCATTTCTCTGGCCTGTTAGTAAGGGAATTACAACTTACTCCTATGCCCTGCAACCTGAGATTTAAGTATTATGGATGGTGACATAAAAGAGGGTCTCATTCTCTTTTATTCCTCCCAGCATATGACCTCAATCTCTATCCCGTAGATAGCTGATTATCCAGATCCTCTGACTCTTGCACTGTATAATCCCTTCTCCTTCATTTCACTGAGACTGCTCATGGAGTAAAACAGGATTTTTCTTAAGTGAGGCAGAATTATCTAGCTTACTCAAATCACCAATGTATATTTAACAAGACATTGGGTTGATGAAAACATGATTGTGATAAGCTCTGCTAAGGATTCTGAATCTAAAGGTTTATTTATCCTATTTGTTTTCTATTCAAAAACTTGTTTTTTCCTTTTTTTTTAGTTAGAGTTATTTGAGGCTACTCATATACAGTCCTAAAAAGACACAGGAAAAATTAGCAAGGGACTTATTCTGAATAAGTAGATCAAGAGTGGGATTTGTTCTTCATGAGGGAAAGAAATAACACAGCTTGCAGGAAATTGATCCATGCCTCCAGAGCCATATTGTGAATTTCTCTTCTTTCATCTTTACACATGGAAATAAAAGGACCTATCTGTTTCAATTGGAGTTTTATAGCTATGTTTTACAGCACTGACTGAGTTATCTGTCTCCTTGTTGGTAAGGAGGTGGATAATTCCCTATCTGAAAGTGTTTGTATTTTTACAAACAGCTTTTTTTGGCAAACATCAGAAGTGACCACAATTTCAGAACACAAGAAAGAACATAAATTGGTAGAAAAACACAGGATAATAGACCTGCTCATATTGTGCTCAAGGGGACTCCAGGGACCAGCCAATCCATACAAGAAGAATAGTGTGAGCTAGATGGGACCCAGTATGATTAATCACCAGAGCAATGCAGATTTAGCGCATTAGGTGAAAAGATAAATGTGTAAAACGCTGTGTCAGAACCCATGGAGTGGCCCACATGGTAATTCAGGGTCAGTAATTGAACTTCACTCTAATTATCCTGGGGAGATAATATTAACTTATAGTTGAGTGTGAAAGAAAGAGTCCATAATTCATCACTCGATGGGGCTGCTCATTGCATTGTGTTATTGAAATATGATGGCTCCATTTTTATCCTGTCATAATGACAACTGATGTGCTTATTTTCTTTCTCTGTGCCTCCAGGGGATGATGAAATAGTAAGCAAACATTCTTTCTGGTGAAAGAGCAGCACTTTATCACACTGGCTTCAGCTCTAAAAAAGCATTCACAAACTCAGAAACAATTTCAAGAACCAACTCCAGGCATTTCCCCTTGCATTTCTGGTTGTAGACAGCTAACATGAATAAAGCCACCACTTTTTTTCTTTGTGAGATGCAGTTTTCCTTCTCTAGTTATCAAGTCTTGCAATTTCTTAAATTTGCGGAGAAGTTTCCTTTCCGTTTCTAATTTTCCCAGGATACAAACTTTCACATGTTTGTTGTAGCAGAGAGGTTGCTGAACAACGATGGGTTCTAGAAACTGGAATGTGTCCATTTTCTGTTTCATACCTACATAACTTTCACTCAGTTCCTTTCAAAAATATTAGTGTTTTCATCATCAAGGGTTTTAAAATCAGCCTATTTGAGTTTGACTATCTGCAGTATTTTAAAAGTATTTTTAAAACATTCAAATTATGCCTGCATCAGGAACTTCCTATCTTTTGCAAACTTTTTCTCCAAGCAACCTTTAAGACTACAAAATCCTTCCAGATTTAGGTCAGAGAGGATTTCAACTGCAGATCTATTTTATTGGCATAGACCATATTACAAAACAAATCACTGGATATTTCTTTCATTTAACTGTGTGGATTCTCCTATTCTGTCTGAGCAGAAAAGTCAAGATTACTCCACAGGAGCTAAATCTGTTTCATACTCATGACTACATATTTATGCATGATTATATTAGGTTCTGATTCAATAGTCTGATAAGGCATTAAGAAGACACAAGCTGGACTGGACGAAGAGAAAGAATATATTTAGGAACTCAAATAGAAATGCCTGAACAAAGAAAAGGAGATGAAATTCTAGAAAGGGAAGTTCTTGTTACTAAATATAGAGTGAAAAGTGTTGTGAATACTGCTCAGGTGATGTACAGTGCAATTATGATGTTGACAAGAGATCGCATTTCTTGGATTATAGACTTATATCAGGCTTTCACTACTGTGATGTTGTTTGTAATTGATAACAAATGGGACATGCTTGACATAACCAAGATTCAGATGGAATCCATGAGTCAAATTGCAGTTTAATACATAGATATAGAAACATCAGTAGATTTTAATGAAGCTTGTTATATTTTGTCCTCGCCTTCCAATGAAACAGTCAATATCTTTGGTTCACACTGCAGTGGTGTAGGTGACTATTTTGCTCCTGACAAATTTTCAGTGCAGGCTTATACTCCCCATGGAAGGCATTGAAGCTCTTCATATTGCTTTGGCTGGCAAAAGTTACAAAGCCAGGAAAAATATGTCAAGAATTCGTAACAGCAATGCTCTGGATCGACTAGACTGAAGTATGAGGAAGGACAGCTGAGCAACTGGTTGACAATACCATAATAGTGAATAAGGTGAAAATGGATTTTCCTTTGGTTCCACACAGCTGACCCCTGGAAAGACTGTACTGTGGAAAAAGTAACTTGAAATGTATGCCGGTAGAAATAAAGTTGGCAATGATGGGAGATGGTCATCTATGAGGCAAATGGTAGATAGAAAGTAGAGAAACACTGCTGAATAGTATGAGACATTGGCAAAAATTAGCCTGCTTTACTGGAAGAAAAAAAATATGACAGAATGGGGTAATGTGTCTGCACATTGGAGGCTGCATTCACATTAATAAATTCATCTGGTCTTGGACACTTCCCTGATGCAGTTCAAGTATTCGATTCTTGACATGTTTCTTACTATACTTTCAACACAAGTCAGATAGCTTTCTCTCAGAAAATGCCCAAGTACCTTTCCAGGATGATCAAGGGTCAGTAGTTCCTTCACAGTAAGCATGGGAAACTCAAAGATGTTTTGGGGGGGGATAGCAGAACAGGGGCAAGGCAATAAGGGACTTGAGCCTCATGGATGTGAGCTACTGAGAGTTTCTGTGTGCTTTTTGCTACTTGGGAGTACAGTCTTTAACAAAAATGAGGAGAAAATCAGTAAAAGTTATTTTCAAATTAAGAAATCATAATCCTGATACTCATTGTTCCCACTCCAGGTGCCTTATCAGCAGCACCAAGTTCAAATGTGTAAAGTGGAGGATCAGGTAAGATGAAGTTTAACTCAGGCATTTGTAGCTGTGGGTGGATAAATGGTTCGGGAGTTCAGGGTTCAGGATTTATTCCAGTTATTTTTTTTTTTGTCTGACTGAGGCCAACTAACAAAGAGGTGTTTGCTGCACAATCTTCAGTAACCAACTTAAATTTTAACACACAAAATGGATGGCAGTTTTCAATTCAGAGCTGTGACAAAAGGATATTAGGATGCATAAAATTATGGAGATGATTGTCTTTTATGCAGGTGCTGCTTCATTTCACATGTAAACCTTTTACTTTGGCATTGTCTTTTCTTACATGAATCGTCACCTGTTCTTTAACTTTAGTTTATTGCCTTACCCAGTCCTTGAACAGTTACTCCTTTAAAGATAAACCTTTCAACATAAACACTGATTTCTGATCATCAAATCAATACTGCACAAAGTAGGAAGGACAGTCACTGTGAAACACAGCAAGGCAGAACTGGCACATACTTATCAAAATGCTAGTGCTGTGTCCTACTGGCAGGAAACAACCGCTACAGTAAAGGTGAGGATTTAGAAAGTGACTTCTTAATAATTAATACACCATGTGGACCCAGACTGCACTTAATATTTGCTATGCATAAAATGAGAAAAAAACCCACATGGATTTGGTGACCAAGGAAATTATTTTGTCTAGACGAGATTTTATTCTTAAATGCACATATTTTTCTTGTAATATTAAAAAATGAATATATTATACTTGACCATACAAATGCGACTTTTGTGCACCTTTGCTGTATTTCTTAAAGCTGTTTTTAAACAGAAAAGTATCTTGCACATCAACAATGTCTTTTTAATTTCTCATCTATTTTAATATAAAATTATTTTGAAAAAGCTTTCTGACACTTTTTTCTTATATGTGATACTTTATCATCCACATAGAATTCTGTATTTTATGGGTGTACAAAATTTAAACCTGCAGAGTGAGGATGTAAAAAGCTACAAGTATGTGTAAAAGATCATCTTAGCTCCTGTAACCCGTCCTTTCCTACTGTTGGACAATCTGATTTTAAATCAGATGGACAATCTGATTTTAGACCAGATGCATTAAAGAAAAAGCATTAAGAGTAAATTTCCTCAAAGCTTTCCTAAGAATTCTTATTAAGCTACGTATCCAGATATAATGGAACATTTCTGAAGCATGAAGTAATTGCATGTAGCCTTATGTCAAATAAAAATGGTTAGAGTATTGAGTTAATTAAGCCACTGATCTGTACCAGCGGCTATGTTCATCATCTTAGGTTCCTGCTGTCTTTCAGAATAAGTGGGCTTCTGCATATACCATCCATCTCTGGTATTTCAGAAGTCCTACAGTCAACACAAAAAAGAGAAAATAAAAGTATAAACAGTATTTTCCACTAGTCTCACAACCTAATCTGTTTTATCTGTTTTAAAAAATGGTTACATTTACATTTACTGACTCTTGTATACAAGTCATAATGTCAAGAAATCCATTTGCTCTTTAGTAAAACTTATCATAATGTCTGAAGGCTTGATTTATGGACAGGTCTGTTGTTACCTTGACTGCCTGAACCCTTTCATTTACTGCAAGAGTTCCAAGACAGGTCATGATATTTACACTAGGTCACAATAATAATGTCATCAGGATCACGGTCCCTGACAACAGGCTATTTGTCTCATTTAAATAATGAACATCATTGGTGAAAATTGCAGACTGAAACTGTAACATACAAAGGACAGTAGAACATGACTGTGCAGGATGTGAAGAACCAATGTTGTCATAAATCATGAGCTACCTGCTCCAATTTGCTAGCTAGCTATTTTTTGTTGTTCTTTTCGAAAGTCTCCAGCAGTATCCAGATGATGATGAGAAATTAAATAAAAATATTTTTCTTGTACCAATTCTGACAAAAGAATATTACTTCTAGTAAGCATTAGAGTGTACGTGATGCTGCTTTTCTCATGGTGTGGTAAATGCCATGGTAAATATGTACATGATATACTTTTCAGATACATCAGAAATAATCTATAAGACAGTTTTTCCTTGCTGTCTAAAAAAAAAAGTCTTTTCAACTCCTTAAAAGTATTAACTGTGAAATTTAAAAGTGTATAAGTACAACCAGATACCCTTGTATACAATTTAAGGATTGGAACACTGTATCAGCATGCCAAAACTCATTTTGGACAAAGGACGCAAAGGCATTGGTTCACCTACCTGTTCAGCACATGAAATTCAGCAACCCAAGCTAGAAGCCTGTTTCCCCGCCTCCACAATGCATGAGAATGACTTCAATTTCTAATGTTGAGTAGGCAGGAGGCAAAGCCAGATAATAGGAAGCACAGACTTGATGCATCCTATGTACTGAGGTCAAAAGCCCTTCTTTTGACACCTGTCTTGTGTGTACCCATGTGCAGGCACCTCCACGCACCTACTGCTTGCGGAGCAGTGACCTGCTTACCAGCTGCAGTGAGGCTAGGGCTCCCGCAGCAGGGTTTAGTGCTGCAGCCCTTTCACAGCATGTACTTTAGCTGATGCATTCTGCCTAACATCACCAGTGTTCCTCTACTAAATGTTGCACAGCACCTCTGGAAAGCCCTTGATAAGGTGTTGCGCACACACATGGTGCTGCATGACTGGTAATACCCGCAATTCGACTTTTCCATGCACAGTCATCTCCCCATTTCTCCCACAGCACACTATATGTGTCTTGAGCCTGAAGGTGCCACATAACAAGGTGATCTAGAAGCAATGATGAGAGGAATGCTGCACATCACCCAGAGCTTGGCAATTGCATGTGGTTCTGAGATGCATGCCTCTAGAAGACTGGGGTGTTGTAGGGTGTTGCTCTCCAACTCTACCCAGCTCCTTTCTTAGGCATCTGAGGAGGACTGTACCCAATTATTCTACACTTGATCATGAATCCAGCTCCTGCCTGCTGCTAAGTACAGCTCGGGACTTTCCTGGGGTGTGCCCCACAGCATCCGGGTGACATATTTGTCATCAGTAGGGGGAGCTTAATGTTGGTTTTGTGTATATTTGTATATATTTCATTATTACTTTTTTCCTATTCTTATAATACATGATTATTGTAGTCAGATTAAAGCTGTTTTAACTTTTCCGACCTGTAAGTCTCTTTCCCTTTTCTCTTTCCCCCCACTTTGGGAAGGGAGGGAGTTAACAAAGAGCATCTGTTGTTCGTTTAATAGCCAGCCCAGATTTAAACTGTGACAGTTAAGGGATGAAATTTTCCAAAGCAGAACTGGGGTAAAAAGTGTTCTTTCAGAAGCAGTAAAAATTACCAAATGCTCCAAACATCCTATTTAACTTGGGCCACAACGCATCAGGAACACAGCAATAATATACCAGATTATGCCTATAACAGGAAGCATTTTATTTTCCAGTAAACTACTTAAACTGATGAAGAGCAAGCACGGTAGCTAAAACATAACTTTTGGAGGCAGCAATTCTTCTGAAAATTAATGTAGTATTTCAATATTGTAATAAGATTGCAGTTCTTATTACAGATATGACAGTACTTGTTAAGGCAGCTATTCTTCCATTCAGTATTTAAGTGTTTTATCATGTAAGTAAAATGGGCAATCTGAGATTTTGGATAGAAGGTCATACTACCACATAAAATGAGACATAAAGTAAGAAGTCTAACATCAACTTCAAAGTAATAAATTTGTCTTCAGATTTTCTCCAGAGATGTATTCTTTCCCAGAGCAAAAAAGGACCTCCTCAGCCCACAGATCTAGATATGCAGCAAGAAAATCACACATTTACTATCTAGATGGCAAGTTTTAACCTCATTCCTACCTCACTCTGATTGAATTTGCACTAAAGTTTTTACCAAATGTACTTTCCTCAAAATACTGTTTAATCAATGCTTTTTTGAGTTAACACATTCTAGTGAGATGTTTTCTGTCTTCCAGAGCATTCTGATGATAGAGAAAGGAGAGAAATCTAAGCCAAGAAATAGTGTTGGTTTTGCTCCAAAGAACACTGTTTTATCACGGTTCTGTCTTGGGAAGGCTGGTGACATTTTGCTCCAATGTGAACAAAGCACAAATTTTGAAGCCCCAAATAGAGCTGTGAAATCAAAGTCTGTGCATGGACAGTTCCAATAGTACAGTCATGAAAAGATACCTTGGTTCATGGGGAACCTTGCATCCACCACGTCTGTGTAGCTCAAGATAGCACATGCATGACATGCTATGTCTGATTTTCCTCGCTTTCTTTTTTAATAAAAGGGTAATTTTCACAGCATTTATTGAAATAGGGGATGTTTCAAACCTGCAATTCATTTTTAACCAGTTATAAGGAGGTTCCTTCAGATAAAAAGTCAGTAATTCCTTCAGAAATCAATGGAAAATGCTCAGGGCTATTATTATCTTGACAGCATATTGCAAGATTAGTAGAACAATTTCACTATGTTTATAACTACCTTGCGCTGGCGTTTGATTCCCATTTGTCCTTAAAATGAAAACAAAGAAAAATAGTTGCACAATCGCTCTTAGATTCTGTCTCTCAAGTACAAATCATTCTATCAACTACAGTATTATTTTCTTCAAAGTAATGAAAAAGTTCCTGTTAAAGAAATATAAAAGTTCAAACGGATTTTATGTAAATGGCATGAAAAAATAGTATATGGAAAAAAAGAGTTAATGTCATACTTACAAAAAAGCACATGTAGATTAACAATATATACCTGTGTTGTAGTCCACTTTCAATGGCTAAATTCCTAACCATCAGTTACTTAATTTTGGGTGGAACTACAGATTTATTTGGGATAATTAATTGTAGTTATAGATCTGAACAGAAATTTGGAAACATGGAAACACTGTCAGAGGGCCTAAATCATCTAATGTAATTTTCAAATTACAATTCAGAGAAGTTTCCCATCTGTCTGTCTTTCCCTTGGTTAGTTTATGTTTATGCTCATATGAAAAGGCCAGCTATGCTTTGTATCTTCTCTTCTTACAATCGCTTCCAATAGTTGCCAACTCTGAATACCTGTGTCTTCTGACAGCCTGATTTTTTAAATTTTTTTTTCTGTGCCATTTTACCTCTTTCCCCTGTCAGGTCTTGAATACCGTTGGTTTATGGTTATTCACATTAAGATGGCTTTCACCTTTACATTCTTATCTGATGTCTCTATGTTGGCTGAAATTGGTTCTAACCTGCTGTAACACTTCCCCAACTCTCCCATTCCTTTTGAAAGCAAATTCTGTACTCTGAACAAACTTGCCATCTCTTCACAGAAAGCTTTATCTACCTGAACTTCTTCACATTTTGGACTATTGTAGATCCTAATCAGACTGCTCCATTGTTCTCTTCCCCATTCATCTCTACTCAGAGATTTTCAGCAAGCTTCTTTTATTTTGCGTCTCAGCAAGCATCCTTGATCTTCAAAGCAATACTCCTCCTTCTTTTCATTACCTGCCTTTCTTGTACAAGCTAGTCTTTTATATTAACATTTCAGTAATAGGAATTATCCTACCATGTCTTTATTATACCAATTAAGTCATAAACTTGACCATCTAGTAAGAATCCTTCTTCTTCCCTATATTTCTTGCATTGATATACCTACAGCAGGATGTTTTGCAGACTGCCGTTCTACTTCTGATGTCCTTATATTACGATAACAGGAAGAGTTCTGTTCCCTTTCCCCAGGTTTTGTCTGCATTACTGTTTCGTACTGTCACCTGGCTATTGATATTCTTCAGCCACTCCTTTTAGCTCTGTTAATCCTCATTTAAAGCCCTTTTCATGACATGGTTTCAAAAACAGTTTTGGAAGACTATAGAGTTTTACATAAACAAATTACCAGTCAAAGTGATTATTATTCCAGAGATCATAATTGGATTTTTTTTAGGTTATATATTTATTTTGCTCTGAGGTGAATACTCCCAGTGTTCTCTCATCCTGTTTTGTACCAGTTTTTGGAAAGAAATTCTACACTTTTTCTAAGTATTCAACACTTGAATTTCATACTGAAATTCCTCCAGACTGCTTGGACTTTCACTTTGCAGTTATTCCTCACTTCCTTCTTTTTAATTACTGAGTTAGACTCTCTTTTGCGACCTAACTCTCCACAAGTACCTAGGCATTATTACCCAAGAAGACTATGTCAAAGTGAGGAATTTCGTCTTTCAAAGCTATACAAAGAGACCAAGTTCTCAGTGACACAGCTGCATATGCATATTTAAAGAGAGAGTTATTATGGATGTGCTACACCAATTAGATTTGAATTATTATTTATTAATTAAATTATTTAGATAATGTATGATGTTGTGTCCATAAAAATATACATCAAGATAAACTTTTATATCAAACATTTATGTTATAAATAAGTTTTAAGACCAGCAAGTATTTTTACTTTTTTTTCATTTCTGTTCCTTTGACACCACATCTCCTCTATGCAAAAATATAAACATAAAATTATTATTTTGCAAAATGAATAATCATTTACTTGCACAAATGTATTTCTACTGTACTAACTTACCACTTACCTAAAATAATGTATCAGCAATGGTATATCAATACACAGCTATCCAAAAATACTGTGAAAGATGATTTTAAAACTAAAGCGAATCACTTCGGTTTAGATTTTCGATAAACTTATCTTTGTTTCCAGACATAAACCAGCTTTCTAAGTAGAAGTCTGTGTGGAGATCAACAAGGATAATATATGCTTTATACAGGCACTATCCATATGATCACCGAAAGATGATGGAAGAGGACAACACAGAGTGCAAATAGCAATGTGTAACTGTGCAGCACCTGTTCCGGTTTTGTTTATTCTTTTTGCCTTTGATTCCGATCAAAGTGTTTCTTTCGTCTTTTTATGTTTAGGATTTTAAAGAACCAAATTAAACTTAGGGGACGCTATCATAAACCTTCATGATGAAATATGCTGCAGTTACAAAAAGATGTATGTTTCACAGAGCTTATAAAATTAGTGATTTTTTTGGCAAAACTAGTGACAGACACAGCTCAAAACCCAAACTTCTGCAGGAAAACCAGAACTGCCATAACAAAGGGCTGGTGTAATGTCCAAGGTACTGTCTTTAATTGTATTTGATGTCTGTTCAGACATGTTTGACAGGTCTGTTTTCACATCTCTTCTCCTCTAATAGTAACTGTGCTCTGATGAGACGTAACACCTTCAATTTCCAACCTTTTTTTTTATTCTTCTCACCAAAGTGAAAACAATTCTGACAACATAAAAGTAGCCCTCCCATCAACTTGAACTAAGAATCCAAATTTCACAGTTTTGACAGAAACTTCTGACAAAGTAATTAATGCTAAAATAAACAATTATCAAGAACGTGTGTCTGAGGTAGGAATGCTCCCAATTGAGGCTTTTATTTGCTTTACACTTGTCTCTACTTAACCTTTTTTAACCTACCCATCTATCAAGAAACTATGCAGCTATGCATAGTGACTAGGCTTTCATTTAACAGAAATTCTGAAGCTCAGGATAAATGAAATTTATGTAAGTAGCATTATGTCTTCATAAAATTTATAACTCAGTGAATGATGACACAGGTTTAACTGGTGAACTGATTTACGAATCTATTGTCACATAGAGTGTTAGTGCTAAGTAAAATATCTGCTCATGATGTCAGAACTTCCCAACTGAAGTTGAACCAATTCAATCTTTCTGTACATAACCCTGCTATGCAAACTTCTTTGTATAAAGAAGTCAAAGAGGACTTCCTAGTGTAGCTTTCCATGAAGGAAAAAAGGCCATCATAAAGGGAAGAATTTAACAAATTCAATGAGGTCTGGAAAGTCTTGGGTATTTTCCTCTTAGCTGGATGATATTAGGAAAGTTTTGATTGGCTGGTTTGTTGGTGTGAGAGACTGCCCGCTAAGGATTAAACACTGTCAAAATGCAAAATAAAGCCAGTTTACTTCATTTTGCATGGGGCTTTTAAAGCTGTGGTCTAGGGAATGTGTTTTATTAGCTTATAACCACCTGTCACTTCAAACTATATAAACCATTTGCTAGAAAGACCAATTAAATAAAAAATTCTCAGAGGATCATTTTAAGAAATGAATTATAAACAACAAGGGAAAGGAAGTTGATATAGACAAATATTATTTATATTACAAATCAAACCCACCTTATTTGCAATTCTTAACACTACAATTCATTCAGATTTTACAGTTGTGATTAGATGCAGATATTATTTTTATTCTGAAATTATTTTACTCAGTACATGAATTCATTTATGGACATGCTTTTCTGACTTCAAAGAAAGTGGTTATATATTTCCAATTGTTTTTATTTTCCACTTCTATTGGCCTTTTACTTTGAAACAAGACAGGTCAAACAGGAAAATGAATAATTCAAAACACTGAAATCAGAAGACAGTGAAAAGCCTGGAAAGGTCTGCTGCAGACAATTCAGTGTATCAGTCGTTTCCTCTCGTTTGGTATTTTGCATTTTTTTTTCCCTGGAAAAAGGCAAAAGTTTATGTCCTTTCCCATTCTAGGATGGCACTTATAGAAGTCTGACTTGATGAAAAAAAATACTGTGAAGATGTTTATGCTGACATTTTCCTATTGAGATTAACAGACAAAGATGAAGAACATTTTACATTAATACAGTAATGTGGTGACATTTCCCCTAGTATCTAACACAGCTGCTTTACATGGTTTGTTGTTTTAAGTTTACAAAAATGATTTTATGCTTAGATGATTTTGTTAGTGTGTTTGTTGATATGCTTAGGTCTTACAGCGAAGCAACCATTTCTAAGTAAGTTTAAGACAACACCTTAATAATTTTATTTAAGTAGAAGAATTCCTTAGCTTCTTGGAATTTCATACACTGTTGAATAGACATATGAAAGAAGTAAATCAGTTATGAATAAAACAATATTCTCAGGACCATCATAAATAAGCACATTTAAGCTAATTGCTTAATCTT